>JAJJWX010004094.1:0-317353 GCA_023529315.1 Papaver bracteatum | reverse complement strand
ATGTTGGAATTAATTACAATAATCGAATGCAAATGGGAAATAATACTTAGATTACACTCGATAGTAGTAACAAATAACTCAATAAACTTAGTAGAGGCACGTATGAGATACTGTTGAGCTAAAGGTAATATTGCTACTCCTACGAGATGCTATAGCAATTAACAAATTACCTCCGAGGATACAACTACCGTTAGTTCTCCTCTCTGTGTAGCATACGGAGAGAACCCTTAGAACTTAGCGTGAAAATAAAACAAAAATACAAATCGAAACTCAAATAGTTTTCAGAGAAATGTAAAAACTAATTTATGTTTACAGAAAACAATTTACGTAAATAAAGTTTCTCAGAACTAATATACGTAAACAAAGAAGTAGTTATACAAAATTATGTTTACGTAAACTACAACTTGTTTCGAGACAAGAACTCAATTTATGTTTACTAAACTTAAAAATAAATTGCTTTCGAAAGCATAAAGAAGAAGAAGAATTTGAAGAAGAAGAGTTCGAAAGGTATGAGGAGTTGAAAAATGAAATTCTTCTCTAAAGTATTTATAGGTGGAAAAAGTTCGAACGTTGGAAGAGAATCCAAAGCACGACGGTATCCGTGATTCACGCATCTCGAACGTTGCAAAAGTAAGGTAAAAATCGCTGTTAAAAGAATGTAAACAAGACTCTCGCATTCAAAATTTGCGAGATTCTTCTCGAGGAAAACAAGTGTGTACAGGTGTCAAGAAAACCGTGTGACACGCGTAAAAGAAGATGCTTCTCGAGGTCATTGGATATCCAAAACCGAGAAGGCAAAGAATAAAATTCTTTACATGTGGGAGAAGCGTGTGGTAAATTTGTTAAAAAGAAAGGATGGGTCTGATGCACCCACACCCACACCCACACCCACACACCGAGCCCACCACACCCAGCGAGCGTGCGTGTATCATGTCGCAGCACCACGCTAACGGAAAGGCAATAAGAAATGCAATAAGGGAATGACAACCTTGCCATAGTCTAGGGCTTTCCCCATACACAAAGGTCTAAAGACCCAAAGGGCCATGCCCTTAAGGCTAAACCAATGGTATTTAAGTCTAAAACTCTAAGTGTTTTAGTCTATATGGGACTAATGTTTTATTCATTCACATGAAAAAACATCTAGGGAGCAATAGGTATTGGGATCAAAACATGGTCCATGCATTTTTAATTAAATTTTTAAAAACGTTTTTTCTAACATAAAAAAAATAAAAAATCATACAATTCCAATTTTATGGAGGCCAGTATCAAATTCTTTAGTTGTATATCCTGTGTCTCGAGGCTTGAGGTTTTGATGTTCAGGTGTGAGTTCTTTTACCAATCCAACACTATATGCCAAAGCTTTATTAGGTGCAAAATAAACCCTGCAACAAACCAATTACAATCATTAATTTAGATTGAAGAAGAACATACAATAGTATTCAATGTAACAACTAACAACCATTATAATTACTTGTAGTTATCGTGGTCGTTGGCCAGAGATTCCATGAAATCCTTGTACATGGGACTTTCAAGTTTTGCAAAACTGACACAGAAAACATTGAGGCTATTATAACTCCGAATATCCTCATGAAAAGATTTCTCATCAAAGCGGTGTTTTCTAAAGTACTTCTTCATTTCTTTAGCTTCTATGAGCTCCCTCCTTTTGGCTTCATTCAATTGTTTCACTGCTAGTCGTTGTTCATCTGGACTAACTGTTGGAATTAATTACAATAATCGAATGCAAATGGGAAATAATACTTAGATTACATTGATAGTAGTAACAAACAACTCAATAAACTTAGTAGAGGCACGTATGAGATACGCTGAGCTAAAGGTAATATTGCCTGCTACTCCTCCCGAGATGCTATAGCAATTAACAAATTACCTCCGTGGATACAACTATCACATTAGTTCTCCTCTATGTGTAGCATACACAGAGAGAACCCTTAGAACTTGGCGGAAAAATGAAAAACAAAAACACAAATTGAATATACAAATTGTTTCGAGTAATGTAAAAACAATTTTATGTTTCGTAAACTATATTTCATGAACTAAAATTACGTAAATCAAGAAGTAGTTATACAAAATTATGTTTACAGAACTACAACTTGTTTCGAAAAGAACTGAACGTTTTCTGAGTTTTAAGACAAATATTAATAAGAACTTAAGTTTAAAAATAATTAGAAGAAGGAGAAATTCAAGATAAGAGTTACAATGGTATGTTTTTAAACTAAAAGCCTTAACTCGTATTTATAGGTAAGAATTGAACGTTTGAGACACGGATCCGTAAATCACGCGTTCAATTTGTCTGACGAGTAAAAACAAAAAGCATCCGTTAAAATAACAGTAAAAAACGCATCTGTCGGGTAAGATTCTTCTCGACGTGAAATCTCTGTGCACAGGTGTCCACACGCGTGAGATGCACAGGTGTCCACACGCGTGAGATTAAAGATTCGCCCACGCCCACGCCCACGCCCACGCCGAGCCGAGCCGAGCCGAGCGAGCGTGCTTCTATGCGAAGCACCGCGCGAACGGGAAAGGCAATAAGAAATGCAATAAGGTTTAGGCAACCTTGCCATAGTCTAGGGCTTTCCCCATACACAAAGGTCTAAAGACCCAAAGGGCCATGCCCTTAAGGCTAAACCAATGCTATTTAAGTCTAAAACTCTTAGTGTTTTAGTCTATATGGGACTAATGTTTTATTCATTCACATGAAAAAACATCTAGGGAGCAATAGGTCTTGGGATCAAAACATGGTCCATGCATTTTTTGATTAAAACAAAACATTGTTTTTTCTAACACTAGCATATAGTGATTTTTCTTCACCCACTTTCCGCAATCTTTTAGCTTCCTGATAGACTCGATAGATCTCAAATTGTTCATAGGCTAAAAAAAAAACAAAGCAAAAAATCCAAGAAATATAAAAGAAATTAGAATACTACAAGATTTCTAAAACAAAAATGAAAAACAGTAAAAATTTGTTGAAATTAACTGATAAGTGTCTCATCTCTTACGCATAGTATCAATTTCATCAACGCTAATGTTGTTCCATCGTGTATCTAGTCATGAAAAGACAAAGAATTCAAGGAATTAAAAATAAATAATGCTCCTAAACTCAAGGAGTAGAGAATAACTAAAAGGTTTGTTGATAGGGAGTCTCATGCATGTCTTACGCAAGCTCTTAAACTCTTCATCGGTGAGAATGCTACCTGGACATGAAAAGAGAAAGATTTCAAGAAAATGGAAATAAAAATATATACAGAGACTAAAAAGGATTAGCAAGAAACATAAAAAGCAAACATTGTTGGACTTACCATACTGATCAGCACTTGGTCCTTGATTTCCTACGCTCGACTGTGTGCCTAAGACATAAAGAAAGATTTGAATTAAAACCTAAAAAGAAAGAAATCAAAAACTGCATAGGGTTTAAACATATGAGAGTCCTCTTACTTGTATCGGTAGTCCTCTTACGTTTCCGTGCCATCTTGTCTATCGGTAATCGATTTACAGTAGACAATGGCGGTTCACTCTATCTGAACTTGCTCCGCCTTGTGATGTGACTAAGAAAAGACTCTTTCTCAGCCGAAGAAAAAAAGAGAGACTCGCTTTCTCTTCATCTTCAAACATAAAAGTTTATATATAGGCGGCTTTGTGAGGGAAACGGTTTCGTTAGATGGGACCCCAGACCTTTAGAATCCATATGCATCACAAAATAATACTTTTTAAAGTAAAATGAAACACCCGTTACACAACTATTATTTTTAATGACTAATTTATCTTTGACTAATTAGTTTTAATTCGGTTTATTGATAGATGTTTGATCTTGTTAAACACTTTAGCCAACTATTTTTTTAATGACTAATTTATCCTTAATTAATTTTAATTCGGTTTATTGATAGATGTTTGATCTTGTTAATTTAGAAATCAACTAATGTTGATTCATCACTAAAACACGATAGAAAACATTTTGAAAAAAAATCAACCCAGAATTGGTGGATGTTTATGTACTCGTATACCGATTCTGCGTTGATATTCTTTATTTCTGAAGAACACCCGAAATCGGTAATTTAAATTAATATATAGAATGTTTGCAGCAGAATCGGTATATGTGTCGCAACATATGAACCGATCTGGCTTTGTTTCTAATATTTAGAGTTTATCACAGAATTGTTTCATTAGGCTATGGATAAACCATCCACTTTAACTCGTACATTTCAGTCACACTTACGTGTTCATACACACAGCAGGTCAACCAAGCACTAAACTCCTAGGATGCCAAATTGCCAACTCTTAAGTCTTGATATTTAACAAGTTGTTGGGTAGGTTCAGTTATTTAAACATTAATGATGTTCCCTTGGAATTCTTGAATCCTTTTACTTCGATTGTAACGACAAATATCCTTCCAATTTACTTTGTCTGAGCACATGCAATCACTAATTTAAAATGATAATTAATGGAGGATATTGGAAATGAAACATTCACTCTTGCTACGTAGGAACAACCACTTACGTTCTATGTTGAATGGTGATTATAGAGATAAAGGAATTAATCGGCTTCTAAATATTCAACGTGCACGAGGTTGAAGAACAATCAATGCAGAATTATGAAAATGAAAATTAGGGGTTGCGACATATGCACCGATTCTACATGAAAAAAATTTCATGTATACATTTTATGTTAATATCGGATTATATGAACCTTCCTATATACCGATTCTGGGTTTTGTGTTCAATGAAAATGATGAACCAAAACCAGAATCGACATACATGGTCCTTTATATATACCGATTTTGGTTGATGTTGATCAAACACGAAGAACACCAGTCAGAATCGATTGATGAATACGTATCGTATTGACAGATTCTGGGAGTATTCTTTGTGTTTGATGAACATGAACAACAATCTATATACACGTTAGTGCATATATAAACCGATGCTGGTTGATATTCAAAAAAAAAAATGATGAGGAAATTTCAAAGTTTTTATACTTAAATTATTGATTAAATGGATTTAACTTAATCGATCAAATTGTTTGTGGCCAAAAACATTGTTTGAAAAACCAAACAAATATAAAAAATTGAATTATTGTTAAGGATTAGGTTTTAGTTCTTGATTATCATGGAAATTGAAAGAAAAAAAAAGGTTTTGATTTTTTGATGTCAGTAGATATGATTTAAGTTTTTGTTTTTGTTTTAGATATATAATTAGAATTATTAAGGTTAGTGTTTCGAACACTTTTGTCATGTAGTGATATTTCCAAAATAATCAAACACTTTTGTCATGCAGTGATAGTCCCCAAATAATTTGTATAAGCCCCAACTAGACAGGAATCTAACTTCCCAAAAATAATTAATTTATTTTTTATCATAAAATTATCATGTTGATCATAAGAAAACTACTAATTTAATGTCCAAAGTCCAAATATACTTTTTATAATTAAATTAAGAATAATTCTTTGTTCATCATGGAGATCTTCTAGGGAAAATCCTGGAAGAAACATCTCTAAAGAGACCTCATGTTTTCTCCAGGTGGGGCCATCGGGAGATGTCCATGGTATATGTAGAATCATTAATAAATTAGTCATATACAATTTTATACTACTTGGATGAAATATCTGAGCAATTTCTTTGTTTATCGGCTTTCAAAAGAAAATCTTTTTATGAGATCAAGTGCAATGGGATGAGAGCTCTCGTACAATGAGTTTGATCAAAATAGGTACCCAAAGCCATTTTAAGTCTTGGACAACCATATCCATCCATGTTTACCATGGAGCAATAAAATTAAAACATACACAACCACGAGAATCTATAAAATACCAAACCTTTTGGATTATGCCAACAAATGAAGCAGCCAAGTTTTACTACTACTCATTTTCTTTTCTTAAGATGAGTCTACGCTTAACAACCTATATCAGTATATAACAAAAATAAATAAATAAATTGCACTCTTTGTCCTTTAAGGAAATATTTTGATCATGCTGCTGAAATCACAAGCAACTTCTGAATACCTTCATAGACCTGAGTGGAAAAGCATGTACTTTAGTCATAATTAAAAAAAAAGGCAGAGTTTCAGATGATGATGATAAAATTTGATGTATATTGTTAGAGCACTGCTCGGTCGAACTCGCAACCGTTGCTATCTCAAGCTTGTTTGTCAAGTTTAGGTGATCAAAACTATAAGTCTTGATTTCTAGTCTACTTATATCTATGTATCAGATTAGGATAGAATGTGTAGTTGAGATTTAAATTTCATGACGTTCATAGATTGAAGACGAATATCTACTGAGGAGAGCTTGGAGGAACTTTATCAACAAAAGGTATTTGGAGACTAAAACTTATCTATCACTTAGAAGTCTATTATATTTTGTCTCCTATTGAGACTAAGTCGTATAGCTATATAGACTTTTACATTATACACATTTGATATTTCGAGCTAAGTTTAACTTATATCTTTCTCGAAATATGTGATGGAAGCTTTTTTCTTTAGCTACGTTCATCATTATTATTGATGAGTTGAGTTGGAAAAAAAATTATTTGTTGGAAACTAAACAATGAGTCAAAAGATGATCTTGTCGAAAATTTCCTTGAAACATCTTACTTGATTTGTGTGAGACAATAATTTGATGTCGACTCAGAATATTTCATATTGATCATTCAATCACTTGAAAATTACTTATAAGCTAATAATTTGTGTGAGATATCTATTGTCATCTTCTAAGGATGTTTCAATGATTGAAATGGGAGTTTAGAACAATTAACCATTGTCTGGATATAGAACAGTATGCATACCAGTATGAAAACTGTTGAAGTATGATTCAGGTCCGGAAACAAAGTTTGCATACTAGTATACGAATGGTTTTAACTGTCAAAGTCCGGAAACCAAGTTTGCATACCAGTATGCAAACGGTTTTAACTGTCAAAGTCCGGGAACCAAGTATGCTAACCAGTATGCGAACGGTTTTACCTGAGTTAGGTCCGGAACGATAGTATGCGTACCCGCTTGTGAACTGTCGGACAAGACCAAAGTACGGAACTTAAGTTTGCGTACCCATTTGCAAACTGAGTTGGTTTAAGTTCTAAAATCGGTTAAGTATGATTTCATACTCATGAACAAATACATTGATAAATTAAGGAATGCAATCTTTGCAAACCGTGGCTTAATTTTCATGAATTGATTCTTGAATAAGTAATTTGTAGAATCATGAATCAAATCTGATTTTATTTCAATTGTGTCATGTATACTTCTATGAAGATATAAAAAATTGACCAAATGTATGAGTAACAAAATTAAATTCATTTTATCATCATTTGATCTAGAAGTGTTAGATGAATGTGGTTAATACAAAGGTGTTCATATGGATAACTTCGGCTAACTATTATTAAGCCAACTCAATATACACGTTTAGGTACGGTTACCCATATCTAAATGAAGGTATATTTCATTTGTGTGTAACAATCTACGACCATATAACGGTGGAGAGATAATGCTTTGGTTTTAAGCAAACTTAGCTTGAATCTTAAATCATGTTTTCATCCAACGGTGAATATTGATTACTTTGTTTTAAAGCTATCAAACCCATGATTTGAAGACTATATAAGGGAGAACTATAGCAACTGAAAAACCTAATCCCCACACATTCTGTGTGATACAAGTTACGACTAGAGTAGATTCTCATTTAGCCAAAGTTTTTCCTAAAACCATTATAGGTTAATGACTTCAAGACTTCATTGGGATTCTGAAGCCAGATCAAACTATTTTCTCTGTAGTTGCGTGTTCTGGTCTTACTTGTTCTATCGTATTGAGTAATATATTCTCTAAGATCGGCTCGAGATTTATCTCCGATAGGTAAAAAATAAAAAGTAATCGTAAATCTCTTCGTCTTATTCTTTGTGATTCTACAATAACTTGTTCTACTACCATATAATTAAGTTATTGTGAGGTGATTAATATTTCTAGGCTGTTCTTCCGGAATATAAGACCGTATTGTCAATTGGTTCCTGTTCACCTTGATTTATCAAAAAACAGAACAAAACCTTCATATGTATTTCTATAAGAGACATATTTATATATCATAATAGACTTTTCTGTGGGAGACAGATTTTTGTATAAAGTCTTCGACTTTGGGTCGTAGCAACTCTTAATTGTGGGTGATCAGCTAAGGGAATCAAGTGTGTAGAGTCTTGCTGGGATTCAGAGGCTTAAGGAACACGACTGTACCTTAATCGGTGTGAGACTTGGTTAGGGCTCAACTACATTCCAGTCTGAAGTTAACTTGTAGTAGGATAACGTATGTAGCACCTTAATACAGTGTGGTATTCAAATCTGGACTAGGTCCTGAGGTTTTTCTGCTTTAGCGGTTTCCTCGTTAACAAAATTTCTGGTGTCTGTGTTATTTCTTTTCCACATTATATTTGTTTATATAATTTAAATATCATACGTTATGCGTAGTTCAATCAATTGGTAAATCCAACCTTTGGTTGTTGATTGAAATTAATTGACACTTGAACATTGGTCTTTGGTACCGTTCAAGTTATTTCTCATAATAATCAGGCTCACGAATTCCTATCTGTTTGATTTGCTGATTACATTGAGAAATAGAGATATAACTCTTGGATATATTTCCTTGATTGAGTCTGACTATCTAGTTGATTCTCTTGGTATTATATTGGAGTTAGTCCATACAGATTACCGAACGAAATATTGGGTATGGTTGTTAGATCCCCGCTTTTTTCATATATGCATAAAAATAAGATTAATATTTTAATTTGCACTTGTATGGATGTAATTAGGAGCGCGTATTCATTTATTTGCTTGTGGTACAACAATGAATACGACATTCATAATCAATCCTTGGGGTACTTCCTATGGGAAAAATGAAAAAAAGGGAAGAGGTCTAACAAATTTAAAGCAACTAGAACTAACAAAGTTACAAAACTGAAAATTTCAAGCAGCGTGTATAAAATGAAGTAAGACTTAAAGCAACTAGAATGAATTCAATATACCAGAAGAATTAGGAATATGATTAGGTTTTCCTAAAAATGGGATACTTCCTCAACCATTTATTTAAGGAGCACCATATTAATAGAACCAAATATTGCAAATGTGAATTTTCTTTTGTTAGCATATTGGTCAAGTTTTGAAACTCAACAAAAACTTTGTTTCGACCATGTTTTACTTGTATCATGGTACTACACAATATAATTTATTTCTAAACACCATCATGTTCGTAAAGCTGGCAATGCAAATTTGAGAAATAGGTCTCTATATTTATTATTTTTCTTCTATAACCAGCAGGGTGTCTCAAAAATGCTACCCTAGCAGTAACGAAAACTCTGAGGTAGTTGTGTTTGTATCATCAGGAGTGGAGAATTAATTCTCAGTTGTCTACTTCCATTTTTTGGATTATCCATGAAAAAATCAAGCCGCGATAGAATCAATATAAATATATAATAACAAACGAAGTATTCTTTCAGTAATATGAACTCTAGGGCATCAAGCCAGGTGAACTCTACATGAAATTCAAGACCAACATCCACGAATATACATCTATTACCCAGCTTGTTAGTGTGGACAATATAAAGCAGATAATTACCGAAAAATAATTTAAGAAAATTCAATTTACACAAATTATTCGGAAGCATCAATAACAAGTGACAAACTGCCACAACAACTTCATGTGACACGAAATTCAGCATACATGTCTTTTCACATGAGACTGGAAGAAAAACATACCATTCAATAATATAGAGTGTAATATGACCATTAAAAACTCATATGGTCTTTTATGTTGATGTTTTCAAATATCCGATACATAAATGTTGTTTTACATGCGACAATCTGCAATAAACTTCCCTAACTAGCCACAAAGTATAGAATAGAGACATATGCGAATGATGGTACATTCTGAAATGCTTCAAAATGGAAGAGATGATATATGTTTGCAGATATAAGTTGTAATAGTTAACAGATAAAATGGTCACCTTAAATTTCTCTCTTCACGCTATATATCATGTGAAAATTAACTGCAAGATGCTTAAAAAGAGGGGTACACGTACTGGGTATGCATACCTTTATCCCTTCGCAGACTCAGGCCCTTGGAGTATGCTTACTGGGTATGCATACCTCCCTCATTCACAGATTCATAACCTTAGGGTACATGTACTATGTATGCATACCTATCCCATTCTGAAACTCACATCACTAGGGTATGCGTACCTACCTAGTGTCCAAAATTTCAGATAATTCTGAATATTCTCTTTAAACAATTTGAAACTTTTCCATTGGATTTAGATAATGAGAATCATGGTTGATAAATTTTCAGATCATCAACTTGAAACAAAAATAGTTCATAAATAAATAAATTGTGTTTAACTAGATTATTAAGGATATATCAACATTCATTGCTTAAATCATATTTTGAGAGATTTGCTTGACTCGAAATTTCTTCTTTGCAATACTAGTCTACTAAAATTATACGATACAGTCTTGTAAATATTTAATGGTAAATGCTTAGAGTAAATAGGGTGGTTCATTCTTCACATACCTCTTTGTTGATGAATTTCTTCAATTGTATTCGTGTGTTCTCCAGTCTTCAATCTTCAATTGTAATTATGTGATGTCTGATACTCAACTAACATACTCTTTCCTAGTCCGAGACTTGACTTTAGTAGACTAGAGATCAAGATATAGTTTTGTTTAACCAACATTGAAAACAAGCTTGAGATAGCAAAACTTGCGGGTTCGGCCAAGCAGTGTTGTAATAATATTCCTCTTGTTCTTATTTAGAGGCATCGACATCCTCATACGGGGCTAGTTCTGGGGTTGATTGTTCATTCATTTGTTGTTGCACCTTATTCCACATCTTTTTCTCATAACATAAGTTTTCGCGGATTCATTGTTGTAGTGTCCATTAAAAGAAGTTTGTTCTTCTTGAAATCCATGTAATGTTCTCGCGAAAGACAACTTTTCCGAAGTTGTCTTAACATCAAGATGCGATTTTCTCTTCTATCTAGTTCTACCTGATGATTTTCTTCTTGTACTCGGCATAATTAAACTTAGAAGGTGAACCAGACGTTGCTTTTTTTGGATACGTTTCTCGCTGTTTTTCCATCTTTCTAACCCCCTCCCTGGTGAGGATGGTTGGCTCAACCTCCACCGATATTCATTTTTCGCACTAACAAAAAATGAGTTTGCACATCCACATGGATCATCAAATAAGTTAATTTTCCAGATCCATTAGACTTGCTTAAATATCCCTTGTTAGTGGATAAAGATTTTTTTTTAAGCCTCTTAATTTTCTAAAACTTTGTGTTATAGAATTGTAATTTACTAAAAGTCACTCAAACACCCTTGTTTTGTAGATTTTAGAGACTTTGGAGGACTTTCAAAAGAAAATAGGAATGAAAAAAATCTCTCATGAATAGGTGAGATTTTTGGAGACTTTGAAAATTGGGTTATTTTCTCATGAGCATCAAATTCACATTCTAATATTTTTATTTATTTGACAATGGTCAAGTATCCAGGCTCTAGCTTTACATTCACTTTAGGCTCAATCTTTTTCAATTGTTTCGCGGGATGGTACTCTGTCATGGCCAAGAAAAGAAAATATTGATAGAAGAAAATAAAGGAAAAGAAGAAACGGAAAAACAGATGGTTTGATAGCTAGGTGTACTAAAACAATTTGACAATCGACATGTATTTTACGATTTATTCATTTTACTTTTGTTAACTTTGTAACTTGCATAATATAAAAGTTGGTAGATATGCTGAATTTTCGATTAGTACCATACATTTTTTTGTCTCTTCAAATCACAAAAAATCTCTAAGAATTCACAAAATTTGGTCTATAAGACATAAACACTCTCATAAAATCACTGAAAATCTCTAAATTTTCAGAGAATCGGAAATCGCTCGAATAATTTTTTTATGAAAGTCTATTGAATTCTCATTTGACATCTCCATGTTAGATTCTCTAAGAACACCTCCAATGGTGTTTGGTATGTATTTTAGTCGAAGATAAAATTTTAACAAATTTTGTGCAAAATTGCAAAGATAATTAGCTTTGTTATTTTTTTGGTTGCTCATAAAAGAGCTTACTTTCATTTTCTACACCAACCTAAACTTTTGTATCCCAACACTGTTAAAGATGGCCATTACTTTAGCATTAAACATTATAAAGGTCATGATGTTTTTGGTCGGCATGACCAGCGGCGGAGCTAGAAATTAGATTAAGGCGAAGCTAAACTTTACTAAGGGAGAAAGCAAAATTAATCTTATTGTAAAATTTAGGTTCCACTTATTTTCCACCCACACTTTTTCTATTTTCCACTCTCATTAATTGCCACCCCCACTTATCATATTTTCCACCCACAATTTTTTTCTTCATATATCCTAAATACTTCCTCTTGACTTTTTTGTTTGCACCCAACAATAAAATCACCCCAACACTAAAAAAAAAAGTTACAAATTAATCTCTCGTCGTCCACCTTCTTCACTTGGATTTGTATAATATTTCTTCTAATTTTTGATTTTGTATCAAAAACAAGCCTTCAAAAAAAATAGGGAATGCAAAAGAAAAATCATAACCCAAAAAGAGAGTGCAACAAGGTGACCCTCTGGGGCCATTGCTATTTGCTTTAGTACTTCATCATCTTGTAGCAAATATAAACGAGAATTGCATCCTATCCCTACAGGCTTGGTATCTTGATGATGGTACTATTATTGGTGACACTGCAGAAGTGGCAAAGGCACTTACTGTTGTCCAGGCAGAAGGGCCTGCTTTGGGGCTTATATTGAATATTAAGAAAACAGAGATTTTCTGGCCCTCTTGCGATGGACGATAGGATGTTTCATGATGAAATCTCAATACCAGATAATGGAGTCAAACTTTTAGGAGGTGCGGTTAGTCTTGATGATGGGTTTGTGAAGGGACTTGCCATTAAGAGAGAAGAAAATGCGGTGGATTTGATGCAGGTTTTATCTAAGATCTGCGACCCTTAGAGTGAATTGTTGTTTCTACGTGCATGCATGGGCATCTCTAAGATACTTTTTGGACTTCGTGTTTGCTTCTCGGAATACATTGTGAAGGCTATAGATATATTTGATAGAGGATTGAGAGAGGTGATAAAGGAAATTCTGGTTTGTGGAGGTCCGTTCTTTGGGGAAATTCAGTGGCGGCTATCCACTTTACCTATTAGATATGGAGGTCTTGGCTTGTACACTGCTAAGGAAACATCACAATATGCTTTCCTTGATTTACCTGTGTAATCGTGGGGGTTACAAAATCACATACCGAGGAGTAGTGGGGTGGAAGGCATGGATGACAACTTTAATATGGCTTTGGAGACACTACAAGTAACTCTTCCTTATTTTGACTTTAGCAGTTTTACCAATAAAGATACCGCCCCACCCAAAGCACAAAGTACTTTGGCGGGTGCTCTTTTTGGTAAAGTGGTTAAAGAAATGGATAGAGTTTCTGATCTTTCACACAGACAGAAAGATGTTTTAGGTTGCCTACAAGCAACGCATGCCCATGATTTTCTCCTTCCTATTCCTATTGAGGGACTTGGACAGAAGATGACACCCTTGGAGTACCGATCCATTCTCAAATACAAGTTAATGATCCCTCTTTACCGTTCAGATTCACAATGTCCCGCTTGTTTTACAGGATGCTTGGACTCGTATGGGGAGCATGCAGTTCATTGTAAGGTAGACCCTGGGTTTAAATATAAACATGATCATGGGAGGGATAATTTATATGATGTGCTATGGAGAGCCAGCATTTCAGCAAAGAAATAAGCCACTGCCAATTTTTTGACAGACCCACTCGAGGGGAGATCAACACTCAGGCCAGCGGATGTTCTTATTTTTGGGTGGGTTGATGGGAAACACGCTTGTGTTGACCTTACAGGAGTCTCGCCGTTAGTAGGTATTGGACATGGTACTTTCACGGTTGGACAAGCAGCACTAAGGGCTGCCTCGGGTAACATATCAAAACATGAGAAAGCGTGTATTGACACGGACATGTTTTTATTCCCTTTGCTTTCGATAGTTTTGGTTACCTTGCTCCAGAGGCGATTGGACTTCTCAAAAGAGTTCAGAAAGTCATGCATAGTAATGTCATGACTCCTGGCTTGAGAGATTTTGTTTTTAAGAGGATAGGTTTTGCAATTCAAAAAGGGCTTGTGGCGCAGCTTGTTGCTCGCTTGCCTGCTATGTAAATTCTGAAGTTTTTCAGACCCTAAATAATTTCAATTTAAACTTAAAAAAAAAAAGAGATAAAACTAGACCGAATTATAATTTTTGAATGTAAGTTTGCATATAAAAATTCATGTTTAAATTTTATTTTGTTTGTAAAATTATGATGAAGAACTAGTCTTTTTTTTTGGGTCGACTCGGTTTAGGATGATGGACTCGATTTTGAACAATTAACAAAAATAAGATGAATTAGTCGGCTATGAATAAACGATTTTTGGTGTTTTAGTCGATGATCTCTGAAAATCTATCTACATATGTAGTGGTCTATCTATGAACCATGTGAACAAAAATGGTTTATGATTTTTGGTCGTCTAGTTTCGGTAGACTAGGGTGGATGCTAGATATGAAAACCTTATGGATGTTAGATAAACATGGTTTAGTTTAATCCTGATATTTAGGGACCCAAGAAGTTAGAAGTGTGAAAATATTGTCCTGCTAATGGACCTTTCACACTAGTGGAAAAAAGGCTATCTAGGACATAACGAAACGACACAGTACAGAAGTTGCGAAGCCGCTACATATCAAACACGTCGCTGACTAAAGTCAAGTTGTCGTTGTGGTTGGACTTTAGTTGATTTCTACAGCGACACTATGGTATTTGTCTCTAAATAAATTCGAGTTATTGTAGTGGTTGGACTTTGGTTGACCTGTACAAGGACACGCATAGTAGTGTCATTTCGCTGGCATAATTGTGTGGTTAGGATTAGTTTTTTTATTGCAACGGCTGAGATGAAGCAAGAGAACTTCGTTATTATCGAGTAAAATATTTTTCTATTTCCTTCATATTTTATCTTTCATCTTCTCTCAATTCACTCATCGAACTCTCTCTCTCTCTCCAACTCTCACCGAAGCATCACAGTAGAGAAAAAAATAATCACAGAATGAAATAATTTCTCTGAAATCAGCATAATCAAAACCTTTTTCACTGAAAACCCACCAAGATCTAACCATTTTATCTGATGTTCTTAAAAAAAAATCTTAAAAATCCACCTCTATTAAACCTTGAAGCGAAAAAAAGGTAAAGTTATGGTATGTAATTTCAAAGTTAGATACTAACCATACAAATCACAAAAGGAAAAAAAGCTTCATTTTTCTTATTTAATTCGTTCATAGAAGAAAGAAAGGGTTCCTTTTCTTCTTCTTCTATCAAGGAAACAGTTTGGGTAGTGCTGAAAAGGTCTTTGTTTCGAAACCCCAGATCTATATGTTTTTCATAGAATGAAGTATATTTTCGTTTCTCAAGAAGGAAGAAGACCATTTGTGGGAAAGTTTCTCTTGTAAACCCTAACCCACGTATGATTTTGATTTCTGAAGTTTGATTTTGATTTTGATTTTTGAAGTTGATTGAACATTTGGTTTTTTTTTATTCGACTATTTCCAGTGTGATTCCACATAAAACCAAGCGAGGCTGTTGTAGTTTCTTGAGTCGAGGCTTATGAGGGTATCCCATCATCATACGACAAGACTAAGAGGATTATTATCCCTGATGCTCTCAAGTAAGATCTGATTCCTGATTTTCATATGAATTTAGGGTTTTATTTGATGGGTTACATATGTGTATTTGAATAGTTTTTTAGTTTTTAGATGATAATAAATTTTTCATTTCATATCATTTTTTAGTTCAATTTTATTTTTCTGGTGAAGTATTTGTTTTGATAACTCATTTTGTTGTCTGTTTAGATGCATGAATAGAGCTTGGATTGGTCTTGGAGAAGTTCTGAAAAGTAGCATTTAGAATAAGATTCATGGGTAAATTCTCTAACTTCACTAATCTATTGTTTGATTTCGTATTTAAGGATATGAGCACTGAAAATGGGATTCTGGTTATCTTGTTATTGTTGTATATTTATTTTGGGAAGGATGGTGATGGAACAAGGATTGTTGATGGGACATAACTATGTTTTTCTACCAGGATATATATTCATTGTATGGAACAATAATGATTGGTGGTATTTCTATTAATGGTAGAAAGTTCCCGGTTCAATTGATAAACAATCAGGACTTTATATGGAATCCTTTCATTATATATATCATCTTATTTTCCACTGTCGAATTGATTGTATACTTTATTGCATGATTATTTCGTTTTGCTTATAATCATCATCATGATCATAATATCAGTATCATTACTTTTTGTTTTTTATTTTCATGTTGAAACCATTTTTGGTTTGTTCCTTAGTTTTATGCATAGTTTAGGGCACATAAGATTTGGTTATGCTAGAAAAATAACTTTTTTGTATGTTATTTTCAGTTTTGTTAAATGAAGAGTTGCGAACATCAGCTTATTTGAGGGTTTACTAATGCAAGGAAGTAGCATAAACTAAGGTTTGGTAACAACATTTTTCCCTTTTTCTTTTATTTGAGCATGATAAATTATTTGGATTACAGATCCAATGTTTAGTAATAAATATCTCGGTTAGTAACCTTTCTTTCTTCCTTGGAATAGAATGAAATTATACCATCTCTTTTCAATCTTTGGTTTCCATCTCATGAATTTGAAAATTAAAACCACTAATGCATTAACAGTATGTACGTAGTACCATGTAAAATCATTACTGTCTTTTCAGTTCTGTTTGTAATGACAAATAATAATTATGGATAGCTTTGCTCAATCTTTTAGCATTGTCCTAGTTTTTAGTCTCTAAAAGAAACATTCACCTTCTTTTGTTGGGAATCTTTTGTGTGATAAACTATGTCAAAATTTCATAATTTGACTGCCAGTTCTGCATCATATTTTCACTGCTAAATGGCTGGCGACTTCCATCATTTTGTGTGTTATTAAAACCGATTTTTGAAAATAAACTATTTACTGAAATGGTGTTGTTTTAGTAGGTTGTTAATGGTATTTGAAGTTGCACCTTACAGAAATGATCTTAAATGGAGCATATAAATTCAGAGTGTTGGAGACGAAAAAACGTGCCAAAGTAATATTTCTTCCCTTTCTTTAGAAACAAAGATCATCGCCAGAATGCAGAGGAAAGAGGAGCAATATTGGTTTTGCTTTATTCCGGAAGCTGTGTATGTTTCACGAGTCCACCAAAATTGTAGGTCAAGATCTAGATAGTCTTCAGGAAAAATGTGCACTAATATTTATAAAGATATTGTCAACGTGACAATTGATAAATGGTCAACCTGCCTCCCTACCATACAGTTGACACTTCTTTTATCGCCTTCATCGGAAAATGGCATCTATACCATGAGTTAGCACATGTACTAATTAAGTGTAAGCCAGAGAGGTGCAGAGTTGGTAATGACGGTGTGCATGATGTTAATAAACTAGCCCGCACAATTGTGCGGGTTTACTGAACTTGTTTAGCTATATAGCGAGAACCATATTTTTTGGGTAGTTGTATTTTTTGAGTCTTGTTATTTTTCATGAAGCATTGTAGTCATTTGCATATGAGTTGAGTTATTTTCGTAAGATGACATAAACTGATGTGAATTATATTGCTCTTTTATGGCAGGAGCGGGAAAAGACTACCTGCACGAAGACCCGATATATTTCCAGTCCTGTTTAATGAAAACAACGTTTTCACCACCATTGTCAGCAGATCCTCCAGAATAAAAAGAGAAAGAGGAAGATGAATGAAGGTGAATCTTTCTTAATCGCTCATCAAGTTTCAATGTTTGTTTATTGTCCTTAGTATGCTAGTCCCAATAGCCTTATAACTTTGTATAACAGTCATACAGTATATGGACCCTTGTAGTTTGAATCATTAACATGGTTTTAGTAACATATCACTTCTCTAAGTTTCCCTATCATCATAATAACTATTTTCCGCTGCTGGGTTATAAGATATAAGATGCTATTAAGCACATGATTGCTGCAGCTAAGCTATCTCCCATCCACAATCTTAATCTAATTCTATGTTGGGTGTTTTTTCCTAGTAGATTAACCATCTTTTACTAGTTAGGTTCAGTTGTTGTGATGTTGATGTTGAATTAGAGAGCTATCTATTGTCATGAAGTTATTTTATTGTGCTATTATTCAAATGCCATCCTACAGTTTGAAGTTCATTTTGGTTCACTTTGAAATTTTATTTTTGATGCAGGTGTACTGATGTCATAGTTGATGGTAAGATCTCTGTTGCTACTGGATAAGGATTAAGGAATGTTGGAAAGGGTTGTGGTTCTGCATTTCTGTTCTCAAGCAAGCAGTGGTGCCAAGGTCATAAAGACTGAAATTGTTGAAATTTTTAGGACTTGTATCACTTCTATAAGAAACCTTGAACTTGTTAATTAGCAGTTGAATCCATTTTTTTGTGTGAGTTTGGACTAAATTTATGAGTATGAGTACAATTCAATGTAATAGAGGTGTCATTTTGTATTGGATGAATCTGGTTTTATATGTTATTTGAATTTGAATTTGATTTGTCATTTGAATTTTAGTATTTTAATTTTAATTTTAATATTAATTTGAATTTGAATTTCCATGTAATTTTAGTTTCAGTTTACTGTAATTTGAATATGAAACAGAATTGTTTCCGCCTAGTCAGAATGACAGCCGCCAGCCAGAACTGACATATTTTTAATATTAAAATAAATCAAATCTATGACGTCATACTGATGTTGTGCTTAGCGATACTCTGAAAGCATCGTTATTTAGGGGCACCTTGAAAGTGTCATTCTATAAAAAGACACTGAATCTACGGTACTCTGATAGTGTTTTTTTACCCTCTGAAACGACACTATTGGACTATCTTAAAACAGCAATTTTCCACTAGTGTCAGTTTTTTCTTTGTTTCCCGAGTGCCAGTATGTATGTACTTTTTATCCAGTTCTCACGAGTAATTTTTTTTTTTGACGAGGAAAGGGAAAATTTAATTAAAAAAATAAAGATGTTACCAAGAGTGACACCAAAGTTACAAAAAAAGAGAAAAGAAAAAGGAAAACAACAAGCCCACGAAAAAGCAAACACAACACAACCCGAAAGAAAAACTTCAAACCTAAGCTCCAAAGGAAAAAAACTTACGAACCTTGACAAACCAGAAACCCAAGAGAAGGGTGAAGAAAGCTAATCAATCTTCAAAATCCTCATTTTCATCTTGAAACGAACATTTGACCGCATCAATTTGCTCATCATTCTCGGTGTCGGGGTCGAAATCTCCCAAACCATCATCATCCTCAAAGGGAGGAGATTACATCTCAGATTGAGACTTAGATTTCTCCAAAATATTCTTACACATAGATCTCATCACAGGATGGTCAGAGATACCCATCAATTTGTTAAAAGAGATTTGAGAATCTATTTCGGCATCATTAACAGAGATAGTAGCAGACTTAACTTGATTATCTCGAGTCAAACGCCTAGAAGAAGGGGACTTTTTCTTTTTCTTCTTCTTCTTCTTCTTCTTCTTCTTCTTCTTCTTCTTCTTCTTCTTCTTCTTCTTCTTCTTCTTCTTATGAACTGTAATCCAACTCAAATCTTCCGGAATACTCGCCTCCGAATTCACCTTCACATTAGAGTTAGAAGTCACACTTGGAGTTGAAAACCCATTTGTTTCGGTAGAAAGTACAATTGGCCGTTCCCCTCCTCTAGAGTCTAATGTTGCTTCTAAAGACATATCAACATCAATTGTCAATTCAGAGAAAGGAACATCTGAATTTAAGCAATTCTTCACTGTCACTTGATCGTTAGGGTGTCTTTTGCAATCATGTTATATGTAATCCCTTCCCAAATAGATGTATGTGCGACTTCTTCAACTTTACATGTTCCTTTGAAAACAGAGGTACCCGGATTCTGCCGCCGTGATTCTGATAATAAGATTCTGCTACCCGGATTCTGCCACCATGATTCTGATAACAAGAGTCTGCTTCCTGGATCCCGAAAATCGATATTCGTGAAAAATCAATCCTCTACTTGTCTATTGATACTCCTCTATCCGATCATTTTTTTAAACCATTTTCCTTGCTACCAAGTAACTTCTAACTGTTAAAGGTACTGTTTTATCACCTTGTACTCTTCATCACGAAAATGAAGTTGTTATATGTGTTGTGTTTACACGGGGAGGGAAACAATTGGGATAAACATTCTCAGTAGAAACTAACTCACAAGTTTGAGGCACACAAGGCGTTTGTAGAATATACTGAACCACCGGTGATTCATCTCAACGGTTAAGTTAGGCTCCATATATTCTCCTTTTGTCATGGAACTTAACCGATCATCTGCTTCACCATCCCAGGAGTCACCATCATCTTCAACTGGTGATACTCCATTAGTTGATTCCATTTTCCATTTCCATTTTAGGATCTTTGATGGGTGCTGAGATGGGTTAGAGGAAGAGGCTTCACTCGTGCTTCACTTATTAGCCATATCAATGATCGGCATTTTGCTTCAGCTGAGAGCAAGGGTAACTGCATACAACGTATTGGTAACAGCTCAGACATATATGATGCTTGGGAGGTTGGTTTAAAATAGCTACAGATGTGGTTGTGCAGTGAATGTATGCACCTTCGGGCATGGAGTCGTCCATGTCGTGGACACAATGATGCTATTGCAGGTCCCCTTGATGGAAATAATGCAAAATTTATTATTCACGGCATTGTGAAACCTTGTTCGGGTGCACTGGTTGTTGGTGGTGTTGCTGTCGAAGAACCTGATGGCTTAACCTTGGATTTTCTAGATACAATTTTTAAGCAGCAGTTTACAACAACTGCCAGCATTCCACCACAGTGCAGGCTCAACTTCTCGTGAACCCTGAAAGAAACTATAGCCAAGGTATTGGCTAAGCCTACGGTTTTAACTAATTGGATTTAGTTGCTCCTTTTGCCAATCTGCACTCTAACATTGTACACCCCTAAGAATAGTAATGAAGGGAGGTCTGGTAATAGATGAGATTATAGGATGCTAGTATAAATCGGGCTTTGGTTCAGTGGAGGGAGACTAATTACTGCCTTAATTTGTCTCGGAAATTTCTTCTACCATCTGGACAAGACACAAGACAATCCTTGTAAGAAAAATCTAAGATCATGACACTACGCGTTTGCCATACGTGTTCTCTCTTCTAATGGTGTCGCCCCTTCAACACCTGCAACTCTCCATGAACTGAGGCTTAATCACCCGCAAGATCCATCCCCATGCATACCAGCAGAATTCGACAATGAGGCGCCTGTTTATGTCAACGTCAAAGTTGTCTTGGGAGCGATTAGGTGATTCCCTAGAGGGACTTCTTATGGCAGGGACGGTTTGAGAGCTCAGCACTTGACGGATGCTCTTACTGGTGCGGCTACAATAGTTGCAGATGACCTCTTGACGTGTATATCCGGTGTGGTTAACTTATGGTTAGCAGGAAGATGCCCGGATGTTCTGGGAGAGTTTCTGGATAGTGCACCCTTAGCGCCTTTGCTCAAGCCGGGTGGGGGATTGAGGCCAATTGCGGTTGGCACTGTTTGGAGGAGGTTGTGCTCCAAGTTGGCTGCTAATGCGGTGGGTAAATAAATGGCATCCTACTTAGGTAATCACCAATTCGGAGTGGGAATCCCATGTGGAGGAGAAGCCATTTTACACTCAGCAAATAGGCTACTTGATACGAAAGGGGGACGAGACAACATGACCATGATGTTAATTGATTTTACAAATGCTTTTAATTTAGTGGACAAGACCACTATGATCATGGAAGTGAGGAGAAAATGCCCTAGTATTTCAAGGTGGGTGGAGTTCTGTTACGCTCACCCCGCAAGACTTTACTACAATGAATCCACTTTATCTTCGTCCTTGGGAGTGCAGCAAGGTGACCCTTTAGGTACACTATTATGTTCACTTGCTTTACATCCGCTTGTATGTATGATTGCTTCGCAATGCAAGCTTGACCTACAGGCGTGGTATTTGGATGATGGAACATTAATAGGCGATACGTTGGATGTGTCCAAGGCATTGAGCATCATTCAGTCAGAAGGTGGAAGTAGAGGGCTTCATCTAAACATCAAGAAAACTGATATTTTCTGGCCAGTTGTTGACCCAAGAATTCTAGACTGTAATTTGTTTCCATTCGACATCGGTAAACCGTCTAGAGGGGTCAAACTATTGGGTGGACCAGTTAGCTTAGATCTTCATTTCAGCAACGATATAGTTCAGGCGATAGTGGACAAAACAATCTATCTGATGGATACGGTAAAGAAACTACAAGATCCTCAAAGTGAGCTTCTTCTGTTACGGAGCTGTTCCGGGGTGTCCAGATTATATTTTTCTATGAGAACTAAAAACCCGTTGGCTTTGCTTCAAGCTAAATCTCTTTTTGATCAGCGCTTGTTTCAATTTTTGAGACACATTGTCACGGGAGATGGCGCAGGCTTCAGACCACTACATCAGCGTTTTGCCACCTTACCAAAGAAAGAAGGCGGTCTTGGGGTTTACACCATGGAAGATACATGCCACTATTGTTATATAACATCTTGTTTCCAGACTAGGGGTTTACAAGATACCATGTTTAATGTGTCCTCCACGGATGTTCCAAGCAAGTGTTTCCAGCAGGCTTTGAATAGCTTCCTTGAGGTATGTGGATTGTCTTCTTCTACCTTCAACCTCAATAATATTGCCCCCTATTCCATGCGTTTTCTGGCAGTGTTATATTTTTATGTTGTTAAGAAGAATATCCCGTCAAACTTTAATATGTCCACTATGGATTCTGTTTTATGGAAAAGTAACAGGATGGCTCATGCTCAAGATTTTCTTAAGGCGATCCCCATTAGTGGTTTAAATCAAAGCATGGGACCTTGTCAATTTTGGTCCGTGTTGAGTTATAGATTGGGCATACCTCTTTCAGGGAAGATAGCTCATGCTCTAGTTGTAACAAAAAGATGGATATCTTCGGTGACCATGCCTTGCATTGCACTAATGATGTCGGTATCAAATTCCTCCACGACCTTGTGAGAGATGTATATGCCGACATTTGTTACAGGGCGGATTTCCATGCAAGGAAGGAGGTAGAACTTGGTTTTTTATCAGATAACGATAACTCCTTGAGACTTGCAGATATCCTTATTCATGGTTGGGAGAACGGTCAGGACGTCTGTTTTGATGTTACGGGTGTTATGCCATATATAGGGATACTAAGCGTAAACGTGATAAATACCTAAACAAGTGCTCACTTCATGGTTATGGGTTTCGTGTTTTAGCTTTCTCGACTTTGGGTGAACTGGGTGAAGAAGCGATCATGTTCTTGAAGAGGTTGAAGAATTGTATATCGAACCATGACGTTAATTATAAGATAAGCGGTACTCTTTTTTATAGAATAGGCTTAGCAATTCAGAAGGGTGTCGGGGCCCAGCTTGTGGCCAGGCTACCCACCAACCTATTATAAAAAAGTTTAATTTTTTAATATAGAAATAACATAATGATATACTGATTACCTGAATTCTAACTTTTGATTAATACTTCTTCACTGATTTTTTAAGGATGCGAATAGAGAGATTAATGGAGAAGAAGACAAATAGGAGGTCCATTTGACTTTATAGGTGGTAAGTAGGAAAATTTAGAATTGAAAAGTGGAATCATTTCAGAAATTCTAATAAGAGTGGCAAATAGGAAAAGCATGGGTGACAAATAGGTAGAATCAAAATTTATGCTTGGAAATTTAGGCGTGGAAGCCAAATGGGCAGGGGTAGTAAGTGCACACCCTTGCTTCACATTTGGATCCACCACTGGGTATGACAACAAGTACGGTCATTATTTATTTTTTTGTCAAGATGAAGACAAGCAGTTGATCAAATGTTACATCCCCGTACGTTGAGAATGATTATGTAATGATGGTGAGCATGGTTTTTAAAAGCGTACGCTTCGCTTCAAATTTTGTTTAAACGCTTCGAAGCGTAGCTATGAAAAGGAACGCCTAAGAAGCGTAATTTTGACCTTTTCTTGAAGCGTTGACTAAGTCAACCACTTGAGGGATTGACCCAGAGAGCTCCTGTTTCCTTAGGAACACCCTTTACCACTGTACGGCTGTACCATACTAGGTACCATACTAGTTTTTTGTTGCAAATAATGTACATAGTTTTTATTTATAACAATATTCATACATCAAATATTGAATCCTTATACAGTTCAGTGATATTTATAGGCGTATATTTTAAAATATAGTGCTTCAATAATCAATCATGAATCGTCGCTTCACGCTTCAACATAGGATTCGTTTCTTAAAAATCAACAACACCTCACTCTTTAAAAACCTTGCCGGTGATGCAAGGACGGGGATTGCCATTGAAGATAAAGAAACCTATGAATGCCTCAGATTTCTACTCTCAAGTAACTTCTTCCCTTTAGGGACTTGCAATGACAGGTTCACTAAAGAGAAACTAACAATACAGATATAGTGGTTCGTGTAATCTGTTGGCAATCAACATTTAGCATAAGCCCGAGATGAGCATTTTTGTTTGATGCTGGGTTTTACTTTTAATTTCAACAATGTACAAAAATCAAGAAAAGCAATCACTATTTAGGCAGTTATCAGGGGTCATTGTGTAAGATCATGCTCGAGTCACGAGTCACGACAACAAATAGAGCATAAATAACTGCACACATAAGTATTGAACACTGAGGAAAACATCACCGTAGTCTAAACTGGCATATAATTTAGCTTAATATAAACCAACAACTCCAATCAGGCCATCACTGATCTTCACCCTTGAACCATCTGCCTACTTAGCTCCAAACCAAGATGGAGAGATCCCCTTTACTCTCTACTAGGAAACTCCATACTGCATAAAAATATAGAACCAAATGAAAAAACTGCAGTCAATAAGAAGAATTCCGGGGTTAACAGCTGCAGATGTACTACAAGAGGAAACTTCTTACGGAAAATATTTGGTTTCTTTAGTGATTTTACTCCAGTAGCCTACTGGTAGAAGGACAAAATTAAACATCTTTCTTCCAAGAAGTATCTGCACAACAGATTATTCCAAAAAAGTAAATAAAATGTTACGTTAATTGCACTAGACTTGGGCAAGGAAGAATTAAGACTAGGCTAGGCATCCAAAAGTGACTGAGGCTCCTCTTCTACCCAAAGCTTTGATACATTTAAGGGTTTGTGGAAACCATAATGTTAGAGGCAAACCAGAATTTTAGCAGCATTCTCTGTCACCCGTTTCTTAACTTCACAGACAACAAATCTTTCAGTCAGCTTAAGGTCCTGGCCTGCAAGAAAGCCAAATAAGAGGCGATCAATGACTAGTTATGAGTAGTAAACCGCCAATCATCAAAATATAACATAATAACCCACCACTGAGTTCGACAGGCATGCCTAACTTCTTTAATTTGGGACACAATTTCTTTGCACTTGAAAGGGGAGGTGAAGGCATAACAATCTCATCTTTCTCAAACACCAGCTGAAACAAATACAATTCCAAAGGGAAGAAATGGTGAGAACATCGAAGCATAACATGATTTTCAAACTATACAAGCACCTCAGAGTATATAGGTTTTCCTGACCGTTTCCATTGGTGTGCTGCCTGCATTTATAAAGTCAAATTCTCTGTATTCGCCAAACTTGCTGCAAAATGAAATAAAGAAAGCATTATCAAAAATTATAAGAACAAAGTGCAAGTGCGACAACATTCTACTAGAACTTCCAACCTACCTGAGTACCTCGTCTTCTGTTTTGTTAGTTAAAAGAACACCATAGTTATCATTATCAAGCATCTGGAGAGCAAAAAGGCTCAACTAATAAGGATACAGTTATAAGACTTGAGAGATGTCAAAAGCGGAGAAGATGCGATAGATAAAACATGCAAGATCAAAAAAAATTCATACAATTCCAATTTCATGGAGGCCAGTATCAAATTCTTTAGTTGTATATCCTGTGTCTCCAGGCTTGAGGTTTTGTTGTTCAGGTGTGAGTTCTTTTACCAATCCAACACTATATGCCAAAGATTTATTAGGTGCAAAATAAACCCTGCAACAAACCAAACAATCATTAATTTAGATTGAAGAACATAGGGATAAATATAGCATTTTATTGAATTTATTATTACTTGTAGTTATCGTGGTCGTTGGCCAGAGATTCCATGAAATCCTTGTACCTGGGACTTTCAAGTTTTGCAAAACTGACACAGAACACATAGAGGCTATCATAACTTTGAATATCCTCATGAAAAGATTTCTCATCAAACCGGTATTTTCTAAAGTACTTCTTCATTTCTTTAGCTTCTATGAGCTCCCTCCTTTTGGCTTCGTTCAATTGTTTCACTGCAAGTCGTTTTTCATCTGGACTAAGCTCCACTCGGTTTCTTTCACCATGTTCTCGTAATCTTACAGCTTCTTCATAGACTCGATAGATCAAAAAATCTTCAAAGGCTAAAAACCAAAGCAAAAAAATCCAAGAAACATGAAAGAAATTATTTCAAAAACAAAAATGAAAAAACAGTAAATATTTGTTGAAATTAATTGATAAGAGTCTCATGTCTTACGCATAGTAGCAATTTCATCTAAACTAATGTCGCTCCATCGTGTATCTAGACATAAAAAGACAAAGAATTCAAGGAATTAAAAACAAATATATGTAGAGAACAAAAGGATTAGAAAAACAGTAAATATTGTTGATGGGGAGTCTCATGCATGTCTTACGCAACATCTTAAACTCTTCATCGGTGAGAATGCTACCTAGACATGAAAAGAGAAAGATTTCAAGAAGTCAGAAAATAAAAATACATACAGAGAGTCAGAGACTAAAAAGGATTAACAAGAAACATAAAAGCAAACATTGTTGGAATTTAATTGATGAGAGTCTCCTGACTTACCAAACTGATCAGCAGTTGGTCCTTGATTTCCTACGCTGTGCCTAGACACAAGAATATATAATCTTAATAACAGATGACTGATTTCACAAACCAAAAAGAAAGAAATCAAAAAGGGTTTTAACATATGATGACAGTCCTCTTACTTGTCTCGGCAGTCCTCTTACGTTTCGGTGCCATCTTGTCTATTACAGAAGATGATTTCGTTCACTCTATCTGAACTTGCACCCCTTTGTGATGTGAGAAAAGAGTCTCTTTCTCTTCATCTTCGACACAAAAGTTTATATATAGGCGGCGGTTTGCGACGGAAACGGTTTCCTTAAGTGGGGGGCCAAACTTTTAGAATCCACATCTAATTGTATTCCTTCTTAATCAAAGCCCACTTCAAAACCTATAAATATACACACGTAGAGATTGTAACTCGAAACGAAAACATCCCGAGAACGACCATGGCCGCCCCTGGTTTAAGGACCAAACGAAAACATCACGACAACAATTTCTCTTCTATTTCGATGGTGAGGCATGTAATCACAGAAGAAGACACCGCAAAAAGAATGCATCTCTGGAACCAAACCAAATGCGGTTAAGGATTGGCCTGGAGGACTCTGCACATGATCATCTCCCTTATTCCAAGGTATGTTCAATTTCTACAAGTAATGAAAATAAGGAAGTTAATATTACCAGATCTGATGAGGTTCCTGGAAAATCTTGTGCAGATGGGACAGCAGCTTCAGTTGCTGACAAAAATGGAAATCTTTCTCTTGGAGCCTTAAAAAGAGCAAAGAGAGCCTTACAAATGAAGAAACAAGCACAGGAGCTTGCTGCGAAGATGGGATGTCACCAAGATCCAGGGTTTGCTCCTCTCATAAACATGTTCCCTCGGCAGATGCCTAGAGAGGTTTCCATTCTACAGAAACCACCAAAAGCTCCTGTTCTCCATCTAGATGCACATGGCAGAGAAGTAGATGAACAGGACAATGTGATTAATCAGCCAAAGTTGACTAACCTTAGCACCTTGAAGGTCAATATCAACAAGCAGAAAAAGGATGCATTCCAAATTCTTAAGCCTGAATTGGAGCTGGATCCCAAATCAAATCCTCACTATGATCAGAGAATGGGTATCAACAAGGCAAAGCTGTTGAGGCCAAAGAGAATAGGTTTTCAATTTGTGGAGCAAGGTGCGTGGTCAAAACAGGCAGAGATAGCTAAGTTCAAGAACCAGTTCGGAGAAGCACAGGCAAAAGAGTTGAAGATCAAACAAGCACAACTGGCAAAATCCAAGGCTGGGCCTGATATCAACCCTAATCTGATTAAAGTACCTGACAGAGTGATCATCAAAGAAAAACACAAGGACCCAATCCCTGAGGTCGAGTGCTGGGATGCTGTGCTTTTGCCTTCTGGAACTTATGGTGACATTGGCAGTGACAGCGTCAAAAATGACAAACTAAAAATGGAATATATGTTGAGCACCATCTTTCAGCTGAGTCTCCAGCTGAACCTGCCCTACCACCTCCCCAGTCTTTTAAGTTGACCAAGAAAGAGCAGAAGAAACTGTCTACCCAAAACCGTCTTGCAAAGGAGAAAGACAGACAGGAGATGATCAGCCAAGGTCTGCTAGAACCCCCAAAGTCAAAGGTCAAAATGGGTAATCTCATGAAAGTTCTTGGATCTGAAGCAACACAAGATCCTACAAGGCTTGAAAAGAAAATTAGGAGTGAAGCTGCTGAGCGTGAACAAGCCCACATTGACAGGAACATTGCACGTAAACTCACACCTGCAGAACGCCATGAGAAAAAAATGAAGAAGCAATTTGATAACCCAAACGAAATTGAGAAAATTGTTTCTGTATATAAGATCAATGACCTTTCACACTCACAAACCCGACGTAAAGTTTATGTTAATGCTCAGAGAAATCGGCTAACAGGCTGTTTGGTGATAACTGAAGATTTAACTGTTGTGGTTGTGGAAGGTGGTAATAAATCCATCAAAAGATACAGAAAGCTGATGCTTAAGAAAATAAATGGGGCCGAGACCGTCAGAAATGAAGAAGAGGACAGTATGGCTGAAGATGATGACAAACCAGTGACCAAGTGTGTGCTTGTATGGCAGGGAAATGTCGCTAAATCTAGTTTCAATAGCTTTGCTGTTCACCAGTGTAGAACTGAAGCTTCTGCTAGGAAATGCTTTGCTGATGCTGGGGTTGGACATTATTGGGACATTTCTGTTAACACTTAAGATGACCCTTGAACCAATATATTTCCTCTTATCCAGCTGAAGATGAATGTGCAACAGATTTTATAAGCTTATTCTTGTTTGCAGTCTTTCTAAATGCTTACTGTTGCTACTGAAAGAAGTCCTCCCCTTTTCATAATATTTTAGTATTCTCTTTCTGTTAAAAAAATAAATAAAATAAAATCTAACTTCCCAAAAATAATTTAAATTTTAATGATGATAATAAAATTTGATGTATGAAGATACACAAACATAACATTACCATTTTAATTTGCACTTTTATGAATGCCATTTGGAGTGCTTATTCATCTATTTTCCTGTGCGGTACAAAACCGAATACGACAGTCATAATCAAGCCTTGGGGTACTCCTTATGGAAAAAAATAAGAAGAAGTCTAACAAATTTGAAGCAACTAGAAGTCTAGAACCAACAAAGTTGCAGAATTGAAGATTTCAAGCAGCTTGCATAAAATGAAGCAAGACTTAAAGCAGCTAGAATGAACGCAATATACCAGATGAATTAGAAATATGATTAGGTTTTCCTAAAAATGGGATACTTCCTCAACCCTTCCTTTAAGGAGCACCAAATTAACACCAAACATGCAATGTAAAATTGCTTCCGTTAGCATATTGGTCAAGTTTTGAAACTCCGCAAAATCTTTGTTTCAACCATGCTCAATTTGTATCATGGTACTCCACAATAGGAGTTATTTCTAAACACCATCAGGTTCTTAACGCTGACAGTGCAAGCAAATTTGAGAAATCAGTCCCTTTACCTTATTTTTTTTTGCTTCTATAATCAGCAGAGTGTCTCAAAATGCTACCCTAGCAGTAAAGAAACTCTGAGGTAGTGGTGTTTGTGTCATCAGGAGTGGAGAATCGATTCTCAGATGTTTCAATCTACTTCCATTTGTTGGATTATCAATGCAACACCAAACCAATAGAATCGAGATAAATATATAAATAACAAAGGAAGTACATACTTAGCTACTCTTGCTTCCTTTAGTGATATGAACTCTAGGGCTTCAGGCCAGGTGAACTCTACATGAAATCCAAGACCAACATCCACGAATATACGTCTAGTATCCAGCCTGTTAGTGTGCACAAGACAAGGCAAGTTATTTGAGAAAATCCAACTTATACCATCAGTCAGAAGCATCAACAACAAGTGACAGACCGACACAACAACTCCATGTGACACGAAATTAAGCATACATTACTTTACACATGAGACTGAAAAAGAAACATATCATTCAACAACATAGAGTGTAACCTCTGACCAGTAAAAACTCATATGGTCTTTTATGTTGGTGCTGTCAAATACGCAATACAGAAATGTTGTTTACATGCCACAATCTGCAATAAACTTTCCAAACCAGCCACAAGTATAGGGTGCAGACATATGTGAATGATTTTATATCCTGAAATGCTTCAAAAATGGAAGTGATGATATATGTTTACAGATAGAAGTTGTAATGGTTAACAGACAAAATGGTCAACTAAATTTTCACTCATCACCCCCATTTATTATGTGAAACTTAACTGCAAGATGCGTAGAAAGAGGGGTGCATAAAAACATACACATCAGCTTGCATGTACACCTCGGAACCAAGGCAGGCTCATAACTGCATTTTTCTCCAAAGTCTCTACCCACTTAGTGAAGAGGCACAGTATATAGAGGAGAAAGCATTTTAGAAAATGAGGTAGTAGCAAACACAAATACGGGTGGACTAAGTACTAACATTCTACTACCCTTCCCAACCAATTAGATGCACGGGCATTAAATCCCATTGTTTCATTTCCAAACACAAAAGCAACAGTGTAAGCTATTATCTTTCAGGCATTTCTTCAAACAGATCACTGGCAAAGAAATCTAAAAAATTTACCTACCTAATTCAATTTCTAACAGTGAGGTACTAAGAATATTTTTGGGGAACTTAAAGAAGAACATCCTGAATACAATTCATTAGATTGAATGTAGGCATGATCATTCGCAAAAGAGATTTTACAAATGTTGTCAAAAGCAAACCTTTGAAGAATATCCTTAAGATCAAGAACTGAGTACTTTTGCTCTGCTGTTGTTGAGAGAATGGGAATTAAAGGATCGGTCTTTGATTTTAAGTTACAATTTGAAATGTGAGTCATTTTCTCTAGTTTAAACTAGTTCCTTCTTATAGCGAAACCTTGGGGAGCTATCTAGCTGTACCACCTTCTGGTGCAAATGTAGACAGGAATTTGTTTTGGTTTCATATGCTGCTGAGAATTATGGACCTACACCTATGAGTGTTGACAATATCGAGCCATGGATGTTGAATGTTGGAGCATCCACAAATTGGTAGGAAATTTGGTGCATGTATATTTTGTGCAAATTCTTGCAAGTTATCATGGACATTTAGAAACAACTGAGAGATCAAAATCAGTAACCATTTTATTCTCATTCAATTACATCAAATATATAAACTGAAAAGAAAAAAACTACTATGACATATTTTGTACTGTATATGCTAATAGGAAACATACATGTTACTTTGAAGATCCTAATCCAATTCAAACTGTAATAAATGATTAAGGCTTAGTGGTGAAATCGAAGTTTGAGCAAGTAGTTTGCCTGCCAAAAAGCAATGAACTGAACCCAAGTCTTGATCTTGCAATGTCAAACTGTAAAAGATTGTCTTCCAACTGATATCCACCAAGAACAATAGATGTCCTCGGGTTTGCACCTCCGTCAACAATTCCTAAACACAAAACATCGTCGTTCACTTGCACAATCGAGTTAGCTCCAAATATCCTCCAAACCACTTTGTCATTTTGCAACACTAGTTCGATAGTGGGCACACCATACCCAAGTCTAGTACTTAATACATTCTTTCTGCTAAAACATGTTCCGAAAGGTGCTACTGAAGCAACCCTTGAGATATTCCTAGCTTCTGCTGCCTTAGTAAAGGCATCAACGACGGCTTTGTAAATTGATGTTTCCAGGACTGTGTAAGGATTAACAGTGCTAATCTTGGTTCCTCCAACTCCATCCGTAGTGATCGATAGTAGAGTCTTATTCACCGGGACTTCCTTTTCGTTGATTCTAATCGATTTTACTCCAATGAAATACTCAACTGACTTGTCACCATCTGAGAATGCTCCTGCAGTACTGACCGGATTGATTAACAGAGGAGTGTATTGAAGTGAACCTGAAATTTCCTTTTCTGGTTGCAGCACATACGGACCATCACCAAAAATCATGACACCCTTTCCAGATGATAAGCACATGGCAAACTTTCTAGGAAAGCTGAACGCAGCTGAAAATTGCGAAGGTAACCCGATTTTTTCACGACCAAAACCAGCCATTCCTTTAACACCCTTAGCAAGTCCATCCAACAAAGAAGTTGGTGCACAATTGAAAATAAATTGTTTCACCGTGACACTAGCTCCGGGGTTTGAACCGTCCGTCGACTGCACAGACACAACATCTGAAGCAAGTTCACCGGTTGTGGAAGTGTCAGTGATGGTATTACCAGGGAAAAGACCGCAAGTGTTGTTATTGCATCCTGGTCTAGGCGGGGAGAAGCATGTTCCACAGGTAGGCGATTTATCTGCTAGCGAGCATTGTGCTGAGCCGCAGCGGGCAGGCTTGTAGGTTGATGATACGTAACCTTGTTCGCAATCAACCCATAGGAACTGACCGCCAAGATCGACGACTACGTCTATGGGGACTGGAGGTGTTCTTTGTTTGATCTGAGTTAGATATTGAAGTGTAGATGCATCTTTGGTGATCGGTAGGACAAGTGCTTTTGGTCTGAATGAAGTTGGCTGTGAGCTCGACAGAGAAGAAAGGGATAAGAATACAAAAGTTGAGAAAAGAAGAAAGGATTGAACTTGAGATGAAGCCATGGTTACAAGGAAGAAATGGTGGTAATGATAATTGTATATGAATGTGGAGTTTATATAGGCGTGTGTGGTTGAATATTGAATGCAAACAAATGAGGCTTAGAAATCAGGGTTCAACGCTGATGGCTATAGTCATGTCAACTATTTAAACATTATCCAAAATCAAATCAAATCATTTATTTATTTTGTAAGAGACAAGTTTGACCAGACTTTCTTCATTGACCATGACACCGTGTTTTTCTATTCATTTTTGATGACCAAATAATCACACCCCCTGTTTTTGAGTGGTGCCTATTGAATTTAAAATACAACCATTTTACTATGGCCAGGAGTCGGGACACTAGAGGTGTAAAGTGGGTTGTGCCAGCACGAGCACAGCCCAGCACAACACGCTAAAATTTGAGCAAAATTACCCTAACACGTGACTTAGCCCAAAGACGCAGACGTTAGTTAAATGGAACGTCTTTGGGTTTAAATAATTGGCACGATGAAGACAAAGACGCTGCAGACGGATAAGCACGTTAGCGCGACTAAAGACAACACGTTAAGAAAGCACGTCATAATATGTACAAGTACACCATATAACAAGGCATAATACATCACATTTTTTGTATATTTCACAAAAGAGCCACTATTCTAGCTAGTTTTTAACATTTTATACTGACTTATTTATAACAACACATATAATATCTTAATATTTGGAAAATATATTTCAATATCGTTGTTATAATATCGTCATCTATATTTAACTAGAACATTAATTTACATGGCGATAATCCAATTTTATATTTGATGGACTATTTATTTTTATTGAATAAACTTGTTAATTTTACTTGAAATAATATCAAATGGTATGTTGTCTAATTAAATTCTTGTGATAATGTCCGACTTAATGTATACATTAAGTGATTTCAAATTGTTTATAGCACGTGTGCTAGAACGGCACAACACGGCACGTTTATTCGCGTGATGTGCCCGTGGGCTGTGCTGTACCTAGCTTTTGACTAGTAAAGCACAGCACGGCACATCACGTTTAAATCGTTGGCACAACACAGCACGGCACATGGCATGTGAAGCACGCGACTTTGTGTGCCGGGCCGGCACGTTTTACACCTCTACGGGACACGCTATCAACTGTCAGAGATAAAACGGATAGGATATGGGTTGTCTAGTTAATGTCAAGTGGATTTTAGTACGATCAGAGTAGACAGTTCCGTTCCGTGGAAGAATAAACTTTTTAATTTTTCTGATATATTTTGATTGAAATGAGTACCGACAGTGTAAAATGAAATTTTGAAGTAGTAGTTTTTGTTGCCGCAATAGTAAAATCAAAATTTGCGGTTTTTTTCAAATTTATGATATGATCTTAGAATGCCGTTTTCCAGTTATAGACGAAAACCTATTAGATGACGAATGTGATGACGGACAAATTGTAATACTGAGATTTGCTTGCATGGGGTGATGGATAATGGTGTTTGAACTTTGAAGAAGGTCGAGAAGAAAAGAGATGAGGATATACTAATTCACGTAGGAAGCCAAACTTGATGGGATGCACGTCCTAAATTATGCACTCCAATTTGGCATAACGACCAACAAATCACGTCAAATGATAATGATTTCAACAGGCATACCTAACTTCTTTAATTTGGGACACAATTTCTTTGCACTTTTTTTTTTTTTTTTTTTTTTTTGAAAATGCAGGAGTGCGCCAGGCCTTTGCAGTAGTGCGACGATTTCTTTGCACTTCAAATGGTTACTATAGGAGTAGAATATCGCACACATCAAATTGTATGCAAACTAGGGATGTTCTCACGTGCGAAGACTATCGCATACAATGAATTCAAGATGACGTATCAGATGATCTCAACAAGGTCATGAATAAAATGTGATGTTCTATGCGAAGCATAACCTGTGCGAGAGTGAGTGAATGTACATGAGCGAATGTAACGCACAGTGACTCCGAAAATAGTGGATCTCTTAGCCGTCATCCACTATGGAGGATCATATATAAAGAGATGAAGCCTTCACAAGTAGGAGAGATCTTTTGAAGAGTGCTAATCAAGAAACTAGGAGAGAGAAAATAGTCTTGGAGAGTGAATAAACATTTGTAATACTTAGATTTGTAATAGTAATCTGAATATTCAATAAAGATTGTTCAATTATGGTCACTTGATTTGTGTTAAATAATTTGGGATGTGGTTGTAAGATTTCTTTCAATTAGAGATATGCCGCCCCCTGCAACAGTGAAAGATGTTCAAAAATTAAATGGGTTGATAGCTTCGTTGGGAAGATTTATCTCAAGATCTTCAGATAAGTGTAAAAACTTTTTTAATATATTAAAGAAGGGGACCAAGTTCGAATGGACAGAAGAGTGTGACAGAGCATTCCAGAGCATAAAGAATCATTTAGTGAATTTATCCATTATGCAGAAGGCAAATCCAGGAGAAGAATTATTGCTCTATTTAGCATCAACATCGCACGCGTTAAGTGTAGTGTTGTTATGTTCAGATGAAGGGATAGAAATACCGATATATTATATCAGCAAGACATATATACAATTCCGCGGAGAAAAATTACTCAAAAATTGAAAAATTAATTCTCGCGCTATTATATGCTTCATTTAAGTTTCGCATTTACTTTTAAACTCACAAGATTAAAGTGTTAACGAAAATACCAATTGAACAAGCAATGAAGAATTCAAAGAGGTTAGGAAGAGTTGAAAGGTGGAACACGCAATTGGGAAATTATGAAATAGGTTATGAAATTTTATCATCACCAAAAGCGCAGAGTATCTCGCAGCGTTTTCATTGGAAGAAGACGAGTATGTAGCAGAAATGATGGATGAAGATGAAGAACAAGGAAATCCCAAAGACTTGTTAACTTATCGAAATACAAATAGATGGGAAATATTGGTCTATGGATCATCAAATGGAGAAGGAAATGGAATTGGTATTGTATTCATTTCGCTTAAAGGAGTGAGAACGGCTTATTCCTACATACTAGATTTCGCATCCAAAAATAATGAAACTGAGTACAAAGCAGTTATGCATGCACTAAAATTAGCAATTGAAATGAAAATAGAAGATGCGAGAATTACAAGTGATTCACAGCTGGTAGTCCACCAGATTGAAGGAGCATATAGTACAAATGAACCATCTTTGCAAAAGTACAAACAATTAGTCTTGGATTTATCTGTGCGAATGCCAAGATTAAGTTGGAGACATATTGGAAGAAAAGATAATAGGCTTGCAGATGCATTAGCGTTTGTACCTTCTATGTTAGTGGACCCAGCTGCAAGAGATATAAAAATACAAACACTCTTCTTACCATCAATAGATAAAGAAGAAGAAACACAAACAGATGTAATGACAATAGATGACACGGAAGAAGGAAATAAAAATGAAGATAGCTATTGGAAGACAAAAATCCAATTATATCTAGAGAAGGTAGAACTACCAAAAACAAGGTTGGAGGCACACAAATTAAAAAGTCGTGCGACGAATTATGAGTTAAGAGATGATATTCTTTATAGAAGATCTTTTCTCGGACCCTCACTCAGATGTCTTACGCGAAAGGAAGGAATAGAAATCTTGAAGGCATTACATTATGGAGATGCGGGTAACCACATTGGAGGAAGATCACTCGCATATAGAACAAGGATACAAGGTTATTATTGGCCATACATGCATGAAGATGCAAAACAGGTCTCAAGAAGATGTGAAGAATGTCAATGTCATGGAAAGAAGATACATGCACCCGGTACAATGCTAAATACATCCACAAATGTGTGGCCCTTTGGAAAATAGGGGATAGACATTGTTGGACCTTTTATACTTGGGACTGGACAGAAGAGATACTTAATTGTCGCAACAGATTACTTCACGAAATGGGAGGAAGTTAAAGCGGTTCAACACATTCGTGATAAGGACATCTTTACATTCATTTTTGAGAATATTATATGTAGATTTGGTATTATTTCACAACTCGTATATGATAATGGGAAACAATTTGAAGGTGAGAATATATAAATGTTGTTTAATGCATTCAAAATTCAAAGCGAAAAATCAACTCCTTTATATCCACAAAGTAATGGGCAAGTGGAAGCAACAAATAAAACCATCGCAGATAACTTGAAGAAGAAATTAGAAGGGCATAATAAGGGTTGGTGCGAGCAAGTGCACAATGTCATGTGGGATTATAGGACGACAAGGAAAGAAGCTACAGGGATGTCACCCTTTTGCTTGACATATGGAGGTGGAAGCAGTGTTACCTATAGAAGTTATCATTCCAACAACAAAAAGAGAAGCTTGGGAAAAGAATTTAAGTGCAGATTTAATTATAACAAAGTTAGATGATCTAGAAGAAGCAAGAGAAGTCGCATCACAACATATTGAAGGTTATCAAAAAAGACTAGCCCGAGAATATAACAAACGTGTTAAAATAAGAGAGTTTCAATCAAGCGAGTTGGTGCTGCGAGAAATCCCAACCTATCAGAAAGGAAGCGATGGAAAATTAGAAAGGAAGCGGTATGGACCCTACATGGTAAAAAGGATAGTTGGAAAGGGAGCTTATGAATTGGTGGACCCAGAAGGAAGAAATACCGGACGAAAATTAGATCGTCCGTGGAATAGACAATATTTGAAGAAATATTATCCGTGAGAGTCTGTGAAGATCATCGCACCAGTTAAACAAATTTGAAGAACGAAATAATACATTTGTAAACCGAGATGCAATGCTTAATTCAATATATAAGTTTGAAAATCTAATTTATGATCAAGAAAATCTTTAAATCATAGTAAAACCTTAATAAAAGGAAACAGAAATGATATTTATTATCATATTGGCTAGGAATCCAGATGTGGCGTGCAACCTAGTTCGCACACATGCAAGAGGAAAAATAGTAAGACCTATCGCACGTCATAGTTGGAGAAACCTAGAATGCATGACTCAAGAGAAAGCAACACCGACCCTGGAACTTGAGTTATGGAGATTTGGGGTGAGAACAAACGAAAATTCCCATCCGGGAGAGGTACCTTAAAATTTCAATCTGAGATATTCATCTTAGATTGAGAAACCAAGGTGAGAAAGTCTCTCTTAAGGAGTGCAGAAACTCGATCAGGGCGCCGAGGTACACGGTTGAGTTAAGAGTGCGGGGAGCGTTGGAGCTTATTTACCACTCTTGACAAGTCCTGACTATGATGCATTCGGTCCGAAGATACCCTAATTAGGGTGCGATCTCGCATACATAAACCATATCGGTAGTGGAATGCGAGATTGCGAAATCAACTGTTTGTTGGACTACTGGATGGGACATCTACTCATGGGGGTATTAAGACTTTTAATATTTATGAGAATAAACCTGACGAGTAAATAATACGAGAAATGGATAAGATGAGATTCATGGGTTGATACACTAAAATGTAAAGACTTCCTACGATCCCATCACATAAAAGTAAGGCACGATAAGACCTTTACATAGGAAGGCAACATAAGACCTCATGATAAATATATATATAAACTAATTAATGTTTTCCAGGAAATTTAAAGTTCATTAGATCGCACACACATTATACACGAGAAATATAATAAGAGGCAAGTATGGGAATTTAAAGATATTTTATTATCTTTCTCGTGAATAACAAGTTTAAAATGTATCAAAACAAGAAGAAAAACTTAAGCGAAGAAAAGTAAACATGATCAACAGTTACATCTTGTTCAACCAAAAACCTTTAAGCATCAGTATTGGCTTCAGGATTCTCAACTTTAACATTAGTCTCACCAGTGGGTTTATCCTTCTCAAGAAGATTCTCTTCGCTTTCCTGATCCTTCTCATCATCACTAACAAACTCATAGTCACTATCTGGTTCATGATATTCTTCATCTTCGCTTATATTAATAGGAGGGATCTTTACTGCAGGAAGAGAGTTACTCAATAGAATTCCATTAACAACATACTGAGTATTAGCATGAGCTTTGCGAATAGCTCCTTTTTCCAGATTCCTGGCATTGATCTCCAAAAAAATTTGTTGGAATACAAGTCTTCTTCGCGCTTGATCTCGAGGGGAAGAAATAAAAATATCCAGATTCGCACGGGACACTTCCAACTTTGTTCGATCCTTGCGAGCCTTTGCTAAATCATATTTCAATACAACAATAGTGGCTTGATACGACTTTTCAGAATCTGCAAAAGAATCATAAGCCATCATAAGATTAGAAATAAAAATCTCATCAACAAGACTTAGAGAATAATTAAGAAATAATGAGGCAGTCAACTTTAGCTGACTACCTTTGCAATACTCGGAAAGAAGAAAGGTGTTATTCTTCATACTTTCCATAGCTTTGTCAAATTCGTTACCAACAAAACCATTTATATGGGATCGAATCTTCTTTTCATCAGCAGAGAGAGATTTATTATTTTTCTTAAGGGCATCATAGGAGTGCTTTAGTTGGTTATATTGTTCCTAAAGCTGATTCTTCTTCACGATTAAGTTTATTTTACTTTGAATAATTTTTTCATTCTGGATCTTTAAATCTTGAAGAGATGTGTCATGTTGTACTTCTAGTGAGCGAATGGTTCGCGCTTGATCTTCGCTTATTCTTTGAAGAATTGAGTATTGATGCGAAAATATCGTTTCTTTACTTAAAAAAGAACGCTTCTCCATAGAAAGGTTATGATTTTCTTCTGATAGGGTTCCATGTATTTGATCAGCATTATAAGACAATTTAGAAAAATGATATATCTGACTATTTAATACCCCAATTTCTTAACTGAGGAGATTGTTTTCATGAGTTAGATTATTAATCTGATCTAATGAATATGAGTATTCAAGATTTAATTGATCTAATTGGTTTTGCAACTTCTTGTTATCTGCTTGGGAATCTTCAGCAAGATATTGAAAAGTATACCTCTCCATGATTCACTTCTGGTTTAAATCTTATTAAATACATGAAGTCAACTTAAGAAATATGGATGGACAAAGAAATATATCATAGAGTGCAATAAATAAAAGAGGAGAAGTTACCTTTTAGTTCTTTGTTTTGAACGCGAAGATTTTCAGCATCCAAGTTTGCAACTTAAAGATCTCCTCTCAGCTTTTGGACCTCTTGGAGTTCCCCTTTCAGCCTATGGATTTCCTTTTCTAAAAGAATGTTTTGTTGTGAAAGTTGCAATTGAGAACAGTTAGATTAAAAATGCTTTTCAGCTAGAATCATTCGACGGTGGGAGCCCTAAATAAAATAAAGAAGGGATAAGAAATTGCGATATTAAAAGTTAAGAAAAAAACATGAGGAAAGACACTTACCAAAACATCTAGAGCAATATGGAAGCTTGGATCAATCTGAGAATAGATTTCATCTCTTATAGCTTTATCTAAAGGAAATTCGCACAAAAGTTTACCTAAAGCAGAGCAGATGCGAAGTTTACAGGGATTACTGGTAGAAGATTGAACAGAGTTCATGATATCGGATAAAGTTTGAGAAGAAAAATTCACACTATCTAAAGATTCCTTATTAAGAGAAAGGGAATTTAGTAAAAGAGGTGAAGATGAGGAGGAAGGGATAAACGAATGAGGTGAAGGAATAGTGAAATCTGTAGGAACAAATATAACTTCCAGATGTGATTGTGGATTGACAACAGTAAATGAGGGAGACATTTGATTCACATCCATTAAATTCACAGAGGCATGGATAGGGGTACTTTCCATCTCTTGATCCATAACAGTTTCTTTCTCACCATGGAAAATTTCTTCAAGGGTAACAGAAATGTTCGCATCCAATAATTAAGTAGAAGTGGTAGAATCATTAATATCAGAAGATTGAATTGTTGCTAAAGGTGTAGCATTGGAGGCATCAAAGTCAAGAATAACAAGATTTGATTTAATCACTGTGGGTTTGCGAGCTCTTTTGGGCTTTGGTTTTTTGCTAATATTCATTTCGGAAGCCTGCGAAGACAAAGATGATAAGAAATAGAGGCAACAATATTGTTTAAGTAAATTAAATATTTCTCATCTCTTTGTCGTGCGAGGCTTTCCTCTTATGAGACTCTTTACTTGAAGTATCTGAATAAGATTTAAGATTTTGGACAGTTATTTTAATGGAATTCAAGGAAGAACTTTTCCTGCAAAAGTATGGGAATTAGGTTAAATCAAAGAAAATAACAGCTATAATCAGGAATCATAATTATCAGAAGAACAAAAACATAAATCTTAAAAGAAGAAAACTAACTGTGTGTTTTGATCCATGGTAACAGTAGAAGAGCAGTGATAATGATGAAGAAAGTAAAACAACAACAACAAACAGACGAAAAGAGAGAAGAGATGAAAAGAGAAGATTATTTTTGCTTTTCAAAGACAATAAATTGATAAAAAAAGTGACCGGTTATAAGCGGTTTTAAACAGATAAAAGAGAAGGATTGACACGTATGAAAAATTATCGGGAAAATATAATATGAAGAGATAAACTTGTGTGATATTAAAAGAATGAGGGTTTCTCATATCGCTTACTCCATAGAATAAGCGAAATGAGAAGAGGAAAAATGTAGGAGTAGAATATCGCACACATCAAATTATATGCGAACTAGGGATGTTCTCACGTGCGAAGACTATCGTATACAGTGAATTCAAGATGACGTATCAGATGATCTCAGCAAGGTCACAAATAAAATGTGATGTTCTATGTGAAGCATAACCCGTACGAGAGTGAGTGAATGTACATGAGCGAATGTAACGTACAGTGATTCTGAAAATAGTGGATCTCTTAGCTGTCATCCACTATGGAGGATCATATATAAAGAGATGAAGCCTTCACAAGTAGGAGAAATCTTTTGGAGAGTGCTAATCAAGAAACTAGGAGAGATAAAATAGTTTTGGAGAGTGAATAAACATTTGTAATACTTAGATTTGTAATTGTAATCTGAATATTCAATAAAGATTGTTCAATTATGGTCACTTCATTTGTGTTAAATAATTTGGGATGTGGTTGTAAGATTTCTTGCAATTACAATTACGGGTTTCAAACATATGATGAGGGTCCTCTTACGTGTTTCGATGCTATCTTGGCTACCGGTAATCGCTTACAGAAGACGATTTCGTTCACTCTATCTGAACTTTCCCTTTGTGATGTGACAAAAGACTCGTCTCTCTTCATCAAAAACAAAGTTTACTAATCATATCTAACTTCCTGAAAATAATTTAATATATTTTTAACTTCCCAAAAATAATTTAATGTATGTTTTTGCCATGTTTTGTTGTATTTTCATCATGATTATGAGGTTGATCATAAGAAAACTATAATTTAATGTCCACAATCCAATTATACTTTTTATAATTAAAATTAGTCATATACAATTCCTACTTGGCTGAAATATTTGAATTATTTTTTTTTTTATCGGCTTCCTATTGATAAAATCCAATTATACTTTTTATAATTAAAATTAGTCTTATACAATTCCTACTTGGTTGAAATATCTGAATTATTTTTGTATTTGTCGGCTTCCTATTACTAAAGAATAGTTTTGTATGAGAGTGTTAGAATATGGTTATCCAACTCAAAACCAATTGGCAATCAGTGAAGAGGCCCTAAGGATTATAAACTGCATGATCTTAGATAACCCAGAAAATATGTGGGACTAATAATCTCAACAGAGAGTAAGAGCTATGGAATGAGAGCTTTCGTTCAAACTGAATGAGTTTGATCAGATTAGCTGTTACTATGGGATGAGACTTCTCACCCAAACTCCTTCACACACTCTGTCAAATTAGTTGTTATCATGGGATGAGAATTTTCACTCAAACTCTTTTATATACCCTTGCACTTAAAAGAGTGTCCAACAGTCGATACTAAGAAACTGATCTTTAATCGCTTGGAAAAAAAAACTTTTTGAGCAGTTAATTCGCATACCCTCAATTATTTATTTTAAGTTCTTTGACGTGGGTCCCATGTGGATTTTATTACTTAAAAAAAAATATAATTGGGAGGCACATGATCAGCCTCTTAGCCTACACTAGTTGCTCGCCCATGTTCATAAAACCCTTCTTTCTCCAAGTCTCTCATTGGATTTGTTAGTGAATGATTGTTTTTAACATCAGAACTAGTAGTAAAACATCAAGGTGACCAAATTTGGAGTACAAAAACTCCATTCAAATGTTGGGATCCATTAAAACTCTATATTAAACAAAATTGATACAGAAACCCCAAAATTTTAAAAATTGATACAAAAACCACAAACAAAATTGGTTTAATGTTGTTTTTGCCTATTTTTTTTATCACGAAATCGAAGATTTTAATGATGAAACTGAAAGTTTACGATGATTTTTTTTTTGTGGTACTGTTTCTGGTTGGTGGTGGTGGTTTTTATGGTGATGGTAGTGCTAGTATTTGTTGGTGGATGTGGTGTTGGTTGCTAGTAGTGATAGTTAATGGTGGATATGGTGGTGATGGTAATGGTTGGTGATGGTAGTGCTGGTATATATAGATGGTGGTGGTGGTGGTTGGTGATGGTAGTGGTGGATATTGATATAAAAACCCCAAATATTCATATTATTTTGGGTTTGTGTGTGTGTGTGTGTTTTTTTTGTGGGGGGGGGGGGGTTGTGGATGAATAGTGACACCTTTGGGGGATATAACTCACGGACCTTTTTAACATTCATCTTATAGCCCGTGCTCTTATAAGATGTTAGCAATCCTATGGTAAATCCAAAAAACCTAATTTCAGAATATTAGATTTTTTTATTATTTTATCGATAAAGAAGAATATATTAGATAAAAAAAATAGGGGTACAAAAGAAAGCACCACCCAAGAGGGGATGTACAAAAAAGGGGAAAAAAAGAAAAACTGTACAGAAAAGCTAGAAAGCTACAAAATCATGGAGGCATATAATACATATTTTTCCAATTGACTATTACACCCTGGTAAGACACATCATCAAATTCTTCAAAAGCCAAAGCCCAAGAGAAAATTGTGTACTTCTATAAAAAGATTAGCCAAAAAAGAGATAAAAAAAATCCATGTTTGGATATGGAGTGGGCTTAATAGGATCTTCATCCCATTAGCCTTAAACAAAAACATTGGGTCATGGGTTGATGCTTAAGTCCATTAAGGGTTAAAAATAAAAACCTAATTTGTTAGCCTTTATTAAAGGTGACTACGTACATTCATTGTATCCTAAAAATTGGATGGATTTTTTGATGGTAAGACCATGCATTAATTAAATCCAGGAAGTTAGAATTAATCTAGATGTTTATTTAGTCTAAATACATTAATTAATCTGGTCATCCTGAAAGGAGAGAATGAATATAGATTATTTATCGGACAAAGTACATTTTTAATGTCTAGATACATAATTTTGATTTTAAATAAAGAAGAACCTAGAGAGCATTTGATCTAGGTACATTATCAAAATGAATGCAAACTGGTAATTGACTGGATGCATACCCTCTACAACCTATACATAGAGGAGAAATTTTAACTAGAAAGGTACACATTTTCTAATCCTTTTCTCTCCATTAAAACCTGCTTAGTTCTCTTACTCATTTAGGCATCGGAGTGTCCTTGTAGGTACCCCCTATATTTATCATTCATCAAGAATATTTAGAAAGACAAGATCATCGGAGAGACGAGTTGGAAAATTTTCATCATCAAGAACGCATCACGAGGAAAATTATGGGTCATCTAAACGGTTTACAATTCATCCATCAGATAGTGACACCTTTGGGGGATATAACTCACGTCCCGTTTTAACATTCATCTTATAGCCCGTGCTCTTATAAGATGTTAGCAATCCTATGGTGAATCCAAAAAACCTAATTTCAGAATATTAGATTTTTTTATTATTTTATCGATAAAGAAGAATATATTAGATAAAAAAAAAATAGGGGTACAAAAGAAAGCACCACCCAAGAGGGGATGTACGAGAAAGGGGAAAAAAAGAAAAACTGTACAGAAAAGCTAGAAAGCTACAAAATAATGGAGGCATATAATACATATTTTTCCAATTGACTATTACACCCTGGTAAGACACATCAGCAAATTCTTCAAAAGCCAAAGCCCAAGAGAAAATTGTGTACTTCTGTAAAAAGATTAGCCAAAAAAGAGATAAAAAAAATCCATGTTTGGATATGGAGTGGGCTTAATAGGATCTTCATCCCATTAGCCTTAAACAAAAACATTGGGTCATGGGTTGATGCTTAAGTCCATTAAGGGTTAAAAACCTAATTTGTTAGCCTTTATTAAAGGTGACAGCGTACATTCATTGTATCCTAAAAAGTGGATGGATTTTTTGATGGTAAGACAATGCATTAATTAAAGCCACGAAATTAGAATTAATCTAGATGTTTATTTAGTCTAAATACATTAATTAATCTGGTCATCCTGAAAGGAGATAATGAATATAGATTATTTATCGGACAAAGTACATTTTTAATGTCTAGATACATAATTTTGATTTTAAATAAAGACGAACCTAGAGATCATTTGATCTAGGTACATTATCAAAATGAATGCAAATTGGTAATTTACTAGATGCATACCCTCTACAACCTATACATAGAGGAGAAATTTTAACTAGAAAGGTACACATTTTCTAATCCTTTTCTCTCCATTAAAACCTGCTTAGTTCTCTTACTCATTTAGGCATCGGAGTGTCCTTGTAGGTACCCCCTATATTTATCATTCATCAAGAATATTTAGAAAGCCAAGATCATCGGAGAGACGAGTTGGAAAATTTTCATCATCAAGAACGCATCACGAGTAAAATTATGGGTCATCTAAACGGTTTACAATTCATCCATCAGATAGTGACACCTTTGGGGGATATAACTCACGTCCCGTTTTAACATTCATCTTATAGCCCGTGCTCTTATAAGATGTTAGCAATCCTATGGTGAATCCAAAAAACCTAATTTAGAATATTAGATTTTTTATTATTTTATCGATAAAGAAGAATATATTAGATAAAAAAAATAGGGGTACAAAAGAAAGCACCACCCAAGAGGGGATGTACAGAAAAGGGGAAAAAAAGAAAAACTGTACAGAAAAGCTAGAAAGCTACAAAATAATGGAGGCATATAATACATATTTTTCCAATTGACTATTACACCCTGGTAAGACACATCAACAAATTCTTCAAAAGCCAAAGCCCAAGATAAAATTGTGTACTTCTATAAAAAGATTAGCCAAAAAAGAGATAAAAAAAATCCATGTTTGGATATGGAGTGGGCTTAATAGGATCTTCATCCCATTAGCCTTAAACAAAAACATTGGGTCATGGGTTGATGCTTAAGTCCATTAAGGGTTAAAAAACTAATTTGTTAGCCTTTATTAAAGGTGACTATTACATTCATTGTATCCTAAAAAGTGGATGGATTTTTTGATGGTAAGACAATGCATTAATTAAAGCCAGGAAATTAGAATTAATCTAGATGTTTATTTAGTCTAAATACATTAATTAATCTGGTCATCCTGAAAGGAGATAATGAATATAGATTATTTATCGGACAAAGTACATTTTTAATGTCTAGATACATAATTTTGATTTTAAATAAAGACGAACCTAGAGATCATTTGATCTAGGTACATTATCAAAATGAATGCAAATTTGTAATTTACTAGATGCATACCCTCTACAACCTATACATAGAGGAGAAATTTTAACTAGAAAGGTACATATTTTCTAATCCTTTTCTCTCCATTAAAACCTGCTTAATTCTCTTACTCATTTAGGCATCGGAGTGTCCTTGTAGGTACCCCCTATCTTTATCATTTATCAAGAATATTTAGAAATCCAAGATCATCGGAGAGACGAGTTGGAAAATTTTCATCATCAAGAACGCATCACGAGGAAAATTATGGGTCATCTAAACGGTTTACAATTCATCCATCAGATAGTGACACCTTTGGGGGATATAACTCACGGCCCGTTTTAACATTCATCTTATAGCCCGTGATCTTATAAGATGTTAGCAATCCTATGGTGAATCCAAAAAACCTAATTTCAGAATATTAGATTTTTTTATTATTTTATCGATAAAGAAGAATATATTAGATAAAAAAAAATAGGGGTACAAAAGAAAGTGATGAGTGCCAAATATTGCATATTCATACACCTTTTCATTGGCACTTAACTCATCTTTCGCGCTTCAAAGTCATATATTATCCCAAATTCTGCATTTTTACCATTTTCAAGAATAAATATTTGTATTAATTAATTTTGTGTTTTTAAGTACTAAATAAAGCTTGGAAGAATTGAGAAGACAAAAGAGAAGAAAGTTGGAGTTACGTTGCAACCCGCTCGCGCATCAATGGCAACCTGTTTACAAATTCATGGGATTAAACAACCCATGATCCAAAACCCAAGACCCAAATCCATTTCCACCTCACCCCCATTGGATTATTTCCAAAACATCCACCTCACCCCCATTGTATTCCATTTCATCCATCAATTAAAGAAAACATTCCCATTCTCTCACTCAATCACTCGCAATTTGTTTCCCACAACCAAATATATTCCATTCAATCCATCAATTAAGAAAACATGTTTTGTTGAGTGGATGCTTTCCAAATTTCGAATCCAAGTGCTTGAGGGAATTTTGTGTATAAATAGAGAGGGTTGTTGTGTTGAAAAACCATCCAAGAATAGCTTGTTCATGTTAGTTTATCAAATTTAAGTTTTGTTGTAATGTTCTTCATGTTCTAGTTTCATTTGCTAGGGTTTAAATGAAGCCATAACTCATTGGTATGTATTCATATCTTGTATCTTGTTCTTGAAAGTTTAAAATTGTTTAAAGATATAATTTAATCCAGGTTTGTCAACATCTTGCTCTCACAATGTATGCCATGTATCCATTGTAGTTAGAATATCTCTATGTTGATTATGCTACAACTCATGCTTAACCAAATATTGATCCTCAGATTAGTTGTGCTTTAATTAGACAGTTAATGCTTTGGAGAAATACTTTAGTTGTGATTAAATTATCCATTGGAGAAACACCTTAGATATACGGTAGACTTGAATCTGCTGTAAGGACAAGAATAATATTACAAGTTGAATGCATATCATAGGTTAGTGGTGTATTTGAATACCCTAGTATCCATATTCTCAATATTTACACCTTGATTTAATTGCATATTTTAATTCAAATTACTTTCTGTTTAAGTCTTTGCCAATATCTCGTCGTATCGACAAAAACAAACCCCCTTTGGTTACTCTCTGAATCAGTTCTTAGTAAGGATTTAGAATCAACTTCTACACTCTCCAAGTCTCTGTGGTTCGACCTGTGCTTGCCCTGTGTTGCTTGTCGACACTGTGCACTTGTAGTATACATAATAGTAGGTATCTTTCCGATCCTACCAGAAAGCACCACCCAAGAGGGGATGTACAGAAAAGGGGAAAAACAGAAAAACTGTACAGAAAAGCTAGAAAGCTACAAAATCATGGAGGCATATAATACATATTTTTCCAATTGACTATTACACCATGGTAAGACACATCAGCAAATTATTCAAAAGCCAAAGCCCAAGATAAAATTGTGTACTTCTGTAAAAAAGATTAGCCAAAAAAGAGATAAAAAAAATCCATGTTTGGATATGGAGTGGGCTTAATAGGATCTTCATCCCATTAGCCTTAAACAAAAACATTGGGTCATGGGTTGATGCTTAAGTCCATTAAGGGTTAAAAACCTAATTTGTTAGCCTTTATTAAAGGTGACTACGTACATTCATTGTATCCTAAAAAGTGGATGGATTTTTTGATGGTAAGACCATGCATTAATTAAAGCTAGGAAGTTAGAATTAATCTAGATGTTTATTTAGTCTAAATACATTAATTAATCTGGTCATCCTGAAAGGAGAGAATGAATATAGATTATTTATCGGACAAAGTACATTTTTAATGTCTAGATACATAATTTTGATTTTAAATAAAGAAGAACCTAGAGAGCATTTGATCTAGGTACATTATCAAAATGAATGCATACTGGTAATTGACTGGATGCATACCCTCTACAACCTATACATAGAGGAGAAATTTTAACTAGAAAGGTACACATTTTCTAATCCTTTTCTCTCCATTAAAACCTGCTTAGTTCTCTTACTTATTTAGGCATCGGAGTGTCCTTGTAGGTACCCCCTATCTTTATTATTCATTAAGAATATTTAGAAAGCCAATATCATCGGAGAGACGAGTTGGAAAATTTTCATCATCAAGAACGCATCACGAGGAAAATTATGGGTCATCTAAACGATTTACAATTCATCCATCAGATAGTGACACCTTTGGGGGATATAACTCACGTCCCGTTTTAACATTCATCTTATAGCCCGTGCTCTTATAAGATGTTAGCAATCCTATGGTGAATCCAAAAAACCTAATTTCAGAATATTAGATTTTTTTATTATTTTATCGATAAAGAAGAATATATTAGATAAAAAAAAATAGGGGTACAAAAGAAAGCACCACCCAAGAGGGGATGTACAGAAAAGGGGAAAAAAAGAAAAACTGTACAGAAAAGCTAGAAAGCTACAAAATAATGGAGGCATATAATACATATTTTTCCAATTGACTATTACACCCTGGTAAGACACATCAGCAAATTCTTCAAAAGCCAAAGCCCAAGAGAAAATTGTGTACTTCTATAAAAAGATTAGCCAAAAAAGAGATAAAAAAAATCCATGTTTGGATATGGAGTGGGCTTAATAGGATCTTCATCCCATTAGCCTTAAACAAAAACATTGGGTCATGGGTTGATGCTTAAGTCCATTAAGGGTTAAAAACCTAATTTGTTAGCCTTTATTAAAGGTGACTGCGTACATTCATTGTATCCTAAAAAGTGGATGGATTTTTTGATGGTAAGACAATGCATTAATTAAATCCAGGAAATTAGAATTAATCTAGATGTTTATTTAGTCTAAATACATTAATTAATCTGGTCATCCTAAAAGGAGATAATGAATATAGATTATTTATCGGACAAAGTACATTTTTAATGTCTAGATACATAATTTTGATTTTAAATAAAGACGAACCTAGAGATCATTTGATCTAGGTACATTATCAAAATGAATGCAAATTGGTAATTTACTGGATGCATACCCTCTACAACCTATACATAGAGGAGAAATTTTAACTAGAAAGGTACACATTTTCTAATCCTTTTCTCTCCATTAAAACCTGCTTAGTTCTCTTACTCATTTAGGCATCGGAGTGTCCTTGTAGGTACCCCCTATATTTATCATTCATCAAGAATATTTCGAAAGCCAAGATCATTGGAGAGACGAGTTGGAAAATTTTCATCATCAAGAACGCATCACGAGGAAAATTATGGGTCATCTAAACGGTTTACAATTCATCCATCAGATAGTGACACCTTTGGGGGATATAACTCACGGCCCGTTTTAACATTCATCTTATAGCCCGTGCTCTTATAAGATGTTAGCAATCCTATGGTGAATCCAAAAAACCTAATTTCAGAATATTAGATTTTTTATTATTTTATCGATAAAGAAGAATATATTAGATAAAAAAATAGGGGTACAAAAGAAAGCACCACCCAAGAGGGGATGTACGAGAAAAGGGAAAAAAGAAAAATCTTGTATGAAAAGCTAGAAAGCTACAAAATCATGGAGGCATATAATACATATTTTTCCAATTGACTATTACACCCTGGTAAGACACATCAACAAATTCTTCAAAAGCCAAAGCCCAAGAGAAAATTGTGTACTTCTATAAAAAGATTAGCCAAAAAAGAGATAAAAAAAAAATCCATGTTTGGATATGGAGTGGTCTTAATAGGATCTTCATCCCATTAGCCTTAAACAAAAACATTGGGTCATGGGTTGATGCTTAAGTCCATCAAGGGTTAAAAACCTAATTTGTTAGCCTTTATTAAAGGTGACTACGTACATTCAATGCATCCTAAAAAGTGGATGGATTTTTTGATGGTAAGAACATGCATTAATTAAAGCCAGGAAGTTAGAATTAATCTAGATTTTTATTTAGTCTAAATACATTAATTAATCTGGTCATCCTGAAAGGAGAGAATGAATATAGATTATTTATCGGACAAAGTACATTTTTAATGTCTAGATACATAATTTTAATTTTAAATAAAGACGGACCTAGAGAGCATTTGATCTAGGTACATTATCAAAATGAATGCATACTGGTAATTGATTGGATGCATACCCTGTACAACCTATACATAGAGGAGAAATGTTAACTAGAAAGGTACATATTTTCTAATCCTTTTCTCTCCATTAAAACCTGCTTAGTTCTCTTACTCATTTAGGCATCGGAGTGTCCTTGTAGGTACCCCCTATCTTTATCATTTATCAAGAATATTTAGAAATCCAAGATCATCGGAGAGACGAGTTGGAAAATTTTCATCATCAAGAACGCATCACGAGGAAAATTATGGGTCATCTAAACGGTTTAAAATTCATCCATCAGATAGTGACACCTTTGGGGGATATAACTCACGGCCCGTTTTAACATTCATCTTATAGCCCGTGATCTTATAAGATGTTAGCAATCCTATGGTGAATCCAAAAAACCTAATTTCAGAATATTCGATTTTTTTATTATTTTATCGATAAAGAAGAATATATTAGATAAAAAAAAATAGGGGTACAAAAGAAAGTGATGAGTGCCAAATATTGCATATTCATACACCTTTTCATTGGCACTTAACTCATCTTTCGCGCTTCAAAGTCATATATTATCCCAAATTCTGCATTTTTACCATTTTCAAGAATAAATATTTGTATTAATTAATTTTGTGTTTTTAAGTACTAAATAAAGCTTGGAAGAATTGAGAAGACAAAAGAGAAGAAAGTTGGAAGCGTTGCACCTTTCGCAGATCAATGGCAACCTTTTTACAAATTCATGGGATTAAACAACCCATGATCCAAAACCCAAGACCCAAATCCATTTCCACCTCACCCCCATTGGATTATTTCAAAACATCCACCTCACCCCCATTGTATTCCATTTCATCCATCAATTAAAGAAAACATTCCCATTCTCTCACTCAATCACTCGCAATTTGTTTCCCACAACCAAATATATTCCATTCAATCCATCAATTAAGAAAACATGTTTTGTTGAGTGGATGCTTTCCAAATTTCGAATCCAAGTGCTTGAGGGAATTTTTTTGTGTATAAATAGAGAGGGTTGTTGTGTTGAAAAACCATCCAAGAATAGCTTGTTCATGTTAGTTTATCAAATTTAAGTTTTGTTGTAATGTTCTTCATGTTCTAGTTTCATTTGCTAGGTTTAAATGAAGCCATAACTCATTGGTATGTATTCATATCTTGTATCTTGTTCTTGAAAGTTTAAAATTGTTTAAAGATATAATTTAATCCAGGTTTGTCAACATCTTGCTCTCACAATGTATTCCATGTATCCATTGTAGTTAGAATATCTCTATGTTGATTATGCTACAACTCATGCTTAACCAAATATTGATCCTCAGATTAGTTGTGCTTTAATTAGACAAATAATGCTTTGGAGAAATACTTTAGTTGTGATTAAATTATCCATTGAGAAACACCTTAGATATACGGTAGACTTGAATCTGCTGAAGACAAGAATAATATTACAAGTTGAATGCATATCATAGGTTAGTGGTGTATTTGAATACCCTAGTATCCATATTCTCAATATTTACACCTTGATTTAATTGCATATTTTAATTCAAATTACTTTCTGTTTAAGTCTTTGCCAATATCTCGTCAGATCGACAAAAACAAACCCCTTTGGTTACTCTCTGAATCAGTTCTTAGTAAGGATTTAGAATCAACTTCTACACTCTCCAAGTCTCTGTGGTTCGACCTGTGCTTGCCCTGTGTTGCTTGTCGACACTGTGCACTTGTAGTATACACAATAGTAGGTATCTTTCCGATCCTACCAGAAAGCACCACCCAAGAGGGGATGTACAGAAAAGGGGAAAAAAAGAAAAACTGTACAGAAAAGCTAGAAAGCTACAAAATCATGGAGGCATATAATACATATTTTTCCAATTGACTATTACACCCTGGTAAGACACATCAGCAAATTCTTCAAAAGCCAAAGCCCAAGATAAAATTGTGTACTTCTGTAAAAAGATTAGCCAAAAAAGAGATAAAAAAAAATCCATGTTTGGATATGGAGTGGGCTTAATAGGATCTTCATCCCATTAGCCTTAAACAAAAACATTGGGTCATGGGTTGATGCTTAAGTCCATTAAGGGTTAAAAACCTAATTTGTTAGCCTTTATTAAAGGTGACTACGTACATTCATTGTATCCTAAAAAGTGGATGGATTTTTTGATGGTAAGACCATGCATTAATTAAAGCTAGGAAGTTAGAATTAATCTAGATGTTTATTTAGTCTAAATACATTAATTAATCTGGTCATCCTGAAAGGAGAGAATGAATATAGATTATTTATCGGACAAAGTACATTTTTAATGTCTAGATACATAATTTTGATTTTAAATAAAGAAGAACCTAGAGAGCATTTGATCTAGGTACATTATCAAAATGAATGCATACTGGTAATTGACTGGATGCATACCCTCTACAACCTATACATAGAGGAGAAATTTTAACTAGAAAGGTACACATTTTCTAATCCTTTTCTCTCCATTAAAACCTGCTTAGTTCTCTTACTTATTTAGGCATCGGAGTGTCCTTGTAGGTACCCCCTATCTTTATTATTCATTAAGAATATTTAGAAAGCCAAGATCATCGGAGAGACGAGTTGGAAAATTTTCATCATCAAGAACGTATCACGAGGAAAATTATGGGTCATCTAAACGGTTTACAATTCATCCATCAGATAGTGACACCTTTGGGGGATATAACTCACGGTCCGTTTTAACATTCATCTTATAGCCCGTGCTCTTATAAGATGTTAGCAATCCTATGGTGAATCCAAAAAACCTAATTTCAGAATATTAAATTTTTTTATTATTTTATCGATAAAGAAGAATATATTAGATAAAAAAAATAGGGGTACAAAAGAAAGCACCACCCAAGAGGGGATGTACAGAAAAGGGGAAAAAAGAAAAACTGTACAGAAAAGCTATAAAGCTACAAAATCATGGAGGCATATAATACATATTTTTCCAATTGACTATTACACCCTGGTAAGACACATCAGCAAATTCTTCAAAAGCCAAAGCCCAAGAGAAAATTGTGTACTTCTGTAAAAAGATTAGCCAATAAAAAAAACCCGTGTTTGGATATGGAGTGGGCTTAATAGGATCTTCATCCCATTAGCCTTAAACAAAAACATTGGGTCATGGGTTGATGCTTAAGTCCATTAAGGGTTAAAAACCTAATTTGTTAGCCTTTATTAAAGGTGATTACGTACATTCATTGTATCCTAAAAAGTGGATGGATTTTTTGATGGTAAGACCATGCATTAATTAAAGCCAGGAAGTTAGAATTAATCTAGATGTTTATTTAGTCTAAATACATTAATTAATCTGGTCATCCTGAAAGGAGAGAATGAATCTAAATTATTTATCGGACAAAGTACATTTTTAATGTCTAGATACATAATTTTGATTTTAAATAAAGACGATACTAGAGAGCATTTGATCTAGGTACATTATCAAAATGAATGCAAACTGGTAATTGACTGGATGCATACCCTCTACAACCTATACATAGAGGAGAAGTTTTAACTAGAAAGGTACACATTTTCTAATCCTTTTCTCTCTATTAAAACCTGCTTAGTTCTCTTACTCATTTAGGCATCGGAGTGTCCTTGTAGGTACCCCCTATCTTTATCATTCATCAAGAATATTTAGAATGCCAAGATCATCGGAGAGACGAGTTGGAAAATTTTCATCATCAAGAACGCATCACGAGGAAAATTATGGGTCATCTAAACGGTTTACAATTCATCCATCAGATAGTGACACTTTTGGGGGATATAACTCACGGCCCGTTTTAACATTCATCTTATAGCCCGTGCTCTTATAAGATGTTAGCAATCCTATGGTGAATCCAAAAAACCTAATTTCAGAATATTAGATTTTTTTATTATTTTATCGATAAAGAAGAATATATTAGATAAAAAAAATAGGGGTACAAAAGAAAGCACCACCCAAGAGGGGATGTACAGAAAAGGGGAAAAAAATAAAAACTGTACAGAAAAGCTAGAAAGCTACAAAATCATGGAGGCATATAATACATATTTTTCCAATTGACTATTACACCCTGGTAAGACACATCATCAAATTCTTCAAAATCCAAAGCCCAAGAGAAAATTGTGTACTTCTGTAAAAAGATTAGCCAATAAAAAAATATCCATGTTTGGATATGGAGTGGGCTTATTAGAATCTTCATCCCATTAGCCTTAAACAAAAACATTGGGTCATGGGTTGATGCTTAAGTCCATTAAGGGTTAAAAACCTAATTTGTTAGCCTTTATTAAAGGTGACTACGTACATTCATTGTATCCTAAAAAGTGGATGAATTTTTTGATGGTAAGACCATGCATTAATTAAACCCAGGAAGTTAGAATTAATCTAGATGTTTATTTAGTCTAAATACATTAATTAATATGGTCATCCTGAAAGGAGAGAATGAATATATATTATTTATCGGACAAAGTACATTTTTAATGTCTAGATACATAATTTTGATTTTAAATAAAGACGAACCTAGAGAGCATTTGATCTAGGTACATTATCAAAATGAATGCAAACTGGTAATTGACTGGATGCATACCCTCTACAACCTATACATAGAGGAGAAATTTTAACTAGAAAGGTACACATTTTCTAATCCTTTTCTCTCCATTAAAACCTGCTTAGTTCTCTTACTCATTTAGGCATCGGAGTGTCCTTGTAGGTACCCCCTATCTTTATCATTCATCAAGAATATTTAGAAATCCAAGATCATCGGAGAGACGAGTTGGAAATTTTTCATCATCAAGAACGCATCACGAGGAAAATTATGGGTCATCTAAACGGTTTACAATTCATCCATCAGATATAAATCTTGACTCATCCAATGGTTAAGATTATATCTTTCAATACAAATCTTGAGGAGTGTTGTAGGAACATTTTTGCTACAACATCTTTTGGCGCCCATCATGAGCAGAGAAGGATTCTTCAAAAAAGAAAAATCAAGGTTCATGGCAACATCACAGGAAAATCAAAGTGATAGGAACAACAATACATATGCAAGAGTCTGAGGGATTCATATGGACATTGAACACCCGCTTCGAGAAGGAGTTGAAATGTCACCGGCAACAACAACATCAAGATGTCCCTCTAAAAGCACTTATCCCCACGGGATAAGTAGAGAAAATCGATGGGTACGTATCGCAACTCCACCTTTAAGTGATGGTGCCAATCTGTATGTATCTCCAAGGCATGATGATCAACACCAAACAAGTATGCTAAACTCACGTCCGAATTTCCTTGCCAATATGGCCTTTCGTTTGGCCTCGCGCATTATGCAAGCGTATAGGAAAGGGGTAACACCCATAGATTTGACTCTGCTTGAAAGATTGCAAGAGTTAGAAAAATAAAACAGACTACTAAAAGAGTCTCTAGAAAAGTGACCGCAAACCGGTAGTACCCAATATTGTGAAAGTGTCACTCCCCAATAGCATACACGACCTCCATGTGAGGGTTAGGAGGCAAGACAGGCGCCGAATGATCACGATAGGATACATCGATCATCCGAAAGGAAAGCTACTGAAGATTGGAGGCCAAATCACCGCTAAAAAAGGAATCACTTTGTCGAAGAGACAGAACGACAATATGGACCTAGCAATTGGCAGAACAACAAACACGAACGGGAGGAATACCTCAACGATCGAAGGAGTGCCTCGACGGGCTAAAATGTAAGAAGTATTATGACGGGAACCAACACTCAAAGAAACATAAACATGAGAAAGCAGAATCAAGGAAAAACAAGGAGTTAGGAAGGAGTGAATGAATCTGTCGAGAAACTGAAGGAGATTCATCATGAATTTAGGAACTCAATAATAAAAAGCTAAGTGAAATGATTGCGCAAGTGCTAACTCAAAAACAATCCAGAGAAGAAAGGATACAAGTCCTAGCAATGAAAAGGTGAATGAACTCACCTTTCGTTGAAGAGATAAGGCGGTTCCGCCCACCAGGAAACTTTATGCATCCCTAGTTTAAGGATTTATTTGACGGGAAGAACGGCGACCCTATGGAGCATATTCAACATATCCAAGCATTAATGAGTCTCCGGGAAAATAACGAGGAATTGATGTGCATAAATTTTCCTGTAACACTGACAAGTAAAGCTTTGACTTGGTTCTCACAGTTAGAGTCAAATTCGATTGCAAACATTGGGATGTTATCAAATGCATTTTTCGAGAAATATAAGATCAATATGAGAAGCAAAAAAGGGAGCAATCACTTATTTTGATTGCATCAAGAAACAAATGAAAGTCTGGCAGCTTTTAACCAGCGGTTCCGTCAAGAATTTGGAGAAGTCGGCACGGTTGATATTGAACTCATTATTGAAGCATACAAGAATGCCTTGCCTTATGATGAATTTTGGGTATTCAATTCCTTAACCATACAACTGGTAGGAAACCTCAAAGAGTTATATATGAAAGTACAGATAGGTATGCAAGGGCGGAAAAGGAAAAAAGAAACAAAGTTGTCACGGAAGAAGGGGCCAACAGAAATTCCATCGAAAGTGAAACATCATCCTGATAACGACTCCAAGAAGAAAAATCGTGAGAGTTCGAATGGCCAAAGCGAAAAAGCAATCAATTATATAAAAAAAAAGGCCAAAGAAGAGATGGAGTGAAGTTCCCAAGCCTTAATATTGGAATAGGAGAACTTCCCAAGAAAATCAGAGATTCGCTCCCTATCCCGAGACCATTATTCGAGGATACTAAATGCAAAAGAGATAAAAGAAATATTGTTCTTATCATAACGACTATGGACATACCACTGACACTTGTCGAACACTAGCATCCGAGGTCCAGAAAATAATCGACGAAGGAAAGCTCCAAAAGTATGTGAAGAAAGACTCATCGCGTATCAATGCACTGAATCTGCAAGAAATCTTAGTGATTCATGCAAAAATCGATTCTGCTTCAAGAAAAGCTCATGAGAATGTTACGTGCCTGAAGATACGACAAATACAGGATTTGAAAATTTTGAACAAGGTGGATTATGTCAATCTGAAATGCACCGAGACTCTAGAAGAAGGTAAAACTAAGATATCATTTACGAATGTCGACTTCGACGGAGTTTATCGTGTACATAATGATGTGATTGTTATCCTAGACCTTATTGGAATGTATAAGGTACGACACATCTTAATACATATTGGGAGCTCAATAAGCGTCATATTTTCTGGAGCGTACTCTTCTATGAATCTCAATGAAGGACAAGTTGAAGCTAATGAAAATTCGATTGTCGGATTCAGTGATGAAACTGTTACCGAAATTGGAAGGGTCTATTTTCCAACCACTATAAGAGGAAACATCGGCGTGCAATATTTATCACTTCTTGATTGACGTGCACCTTACAATGCTACACTCGGCCGTGATTGGATTAATTCCATGGAGGTAGTAAATTTCATAGTTCATCAGTGTTTGAAATTTGTTACACCAGCAGGAGTAGTAAAGGTCAGAAGCGATCATGTAACAAGTGTCATGAAAGCACAATGGAGGAATACCGGAAATCAGAAGTGAAGGGGTGTAAGATACTCCAAGTAGAGAAGAATTTATAGCAAGCAAAGTATTTCCCTCTTACCTACTAGGAGAAAGGGAAGGAAGGGATACCGACGATCAAAAAACTATAGAGATAAATAAGAACACACTACCTACATTGGAGCAGAACTTGAAAAGACGAGGGTACCCAAATATACCTCAATCTATAACTTTTCCACCTATAAGTCCTTTCTCCGAAAGTGATTGTCTATGGAATGAGTCTAGAAAATACAACTAATCGGGTCACACGTCTATGGATACGAGATCGAGACAATATAACAATGAAGTATGTTTACTTGATAAGAGGGTTGGACTTAACCAAACTCAATAGGATTGTTATCAAGTAAAATAAGAATTAACGTTTGTGTGATTTACTTTAAATTATAATAAAGACAATTATAATTGTGGAAAATTAAAGTAAATGACACATCAAGATTTTGTTAATGAGGAAACAACAAATGCATAAAAACCCCGTGACCTAGACCAGAATTGAATACTCTCAGGATTAAGCCGCTATACAAAATCAAACCTAACTTCGTATAGTTGAGACCAAGCCACTAAATTTATAGTTCACCTAGTTCCTTATGTATTCCCACACCTCCGACCTGTAATAAGTCACGTACTTGGAACAATTCCTTTGGTTTGTATTCTAAACAGTAAAGGAACAACAAATCTGTTTGGTATCAACTCTCTTTAACCGAGTGATGTGAGTTCGACAAAGGTTCCTCTTGTTTATCTTAATAAACTCCTTTGTCAGGTTCTTAGATCTATCTTATATTCAACTACCGAAGTAATTGTTAACATTTTGCAATCAATACTTTTAATCATAAAGAATTGTATTGATGCTGATCTACACAACTAATCAATCAAATCTACCACAAGGATAAATCTATTATAGTTGGACCCTCTTATACCGAAACAAGTATTGTGCACACCAAATATTATAAACCCAAATAAGAAATCTTCAATATCTTCTTTGTCTTCAAATATTCTTAGATCTTCAATAAATACATGCACACAACAACTTGAATCGCTTGTGATCAATCAAGCACAGAACGGAGTCCGTTAACAATGGATTATCACAAGATCATCTTTAGAACTACAAACAATCTAAAGATCCATGTCGAAACTTCTATCTAGTTTGAGTGAATCTTATATCATAAGAGAAGATCCTCAATCATAAACAAACTAGGTGTAATCAAAGTTCAACCACCGTAAACAAAAGATAAACCGCAATTATCTAAGTTCCCACCAACGGTACTATTAGAGCCTCTCAATCCCAAAGACTTTAAATTGAGCGGACGTAAGAGATTTAGCCTAATTAGGTTACGCTCTTCTCCGAATAGGCGGCTTCACCAGTAACAACACAACTGAGGAAGTTTGTTGTTACGAAGGATTAGTTTGTTAGAAATGCAAACTTCAAGTATTTATAGACAAGGAAGTTTGGAACCAAGGAATTTCCAAAACCGAAAATATTCTCAAGATATGCAATAAAATTCCAAATTCGATTTTCATAATTCCTGGAAATGCCTTGTCTAAAATATTGACCGAAAATCTCTAATTAGCAAATACACATTACTAATTCTCATTTTCCATATATAATATTAAAAACCTTAATTAAAATATTCTTAACTTATTTATTTTGATCCTGGGATTTCCTTCCTTTAGCTATCAAGGAATATCTTTGGACAATTAAAGATAAGCGTTACTGCACATGTTCAATGTATGTTGGCATCTTTACTTTAAAAGTCCTTTTTCATACTTACAATCTTGAAACCGATTTGCCACACTTCCAAACAAGTTTAGAATTGTTTCATCTGACTTTCAAGAACTATGTGATTGATTAAAAGCACTCAATCACAAACATGGGTTTCACGTTTCTACCAAAACAAGTTTCGGTTCTACCTCCACGTGAGTACTGTTCATAGTCACACTAACTTTCCAAAATTAGGTTGACCAGGTACTAGGATCATTTCCCCACATATATATGGTATCTAACTTATATGTGTTGCACATGTCCATAGGATCGGTTGCCCTTTGCCTAAGAATGTATTGCACATGTTCATCGGATCGGTTCCCCTTTATGATATAAACTTGTTGCACCTCATACAAGGATCGATTCCCCTTTCTGATGTGTTGCACATCTTACTAGGATCGGTTCCCCTTTACCCAGATTCGGTCATACACAAAACATTAAATCGATTATACCATCTCAGGTGAATACTTAAGATTGGTTTCACTAATAAAAGTCATACCAATATAAAAGTCAGGCCTTTGTAAATAGTTCTACCAAGATCAAAACAAGTCATGAACGGTTATACTAATCACACATATTGGCAGTTCAAAAGATATGTAATGAATAACATTACCAATAATGCCTGGCGATTTCCTTTCCAATTCAAAAAACAAGTTTATGAATTTACTTCCTTAAAACACATGCAAAACATAATTTCATAGGATGAAATCCTCACCTCATACCCATACATAATCACAATAGCATTCAAACGATTATGTTGATGTCTTATATACAAAGTTTAATGGTTAAGCAAATAAACCTCGTATTGTATTCATGAATACTATGTATATCTAGAGTGTTCATGCTTCGCAATTATGTTTTCAATATGCACGACTTGAAAGATACGTTAGGGAATGAAATAGTTCAAGTCAAATATCACTAACCTCAATTGGAAGGATGATGTTGTCGTTGTATCTCCTTACTTCTTCACTTCTTCAAGTCTTCGTAATACTATAATGTCTCATATCCTAATACTTTCAAGCTAACCTATACAAAGTTTTACTCTAGTACATAATCAAGAGAGTCTTAAATGAGTTTTGGTTCACTAAAATATGACAACCAAACTTAACATACCAACGCTTGGTGGGTTCAACCGAGCTATGTTCTAACAGAACTTCCAGAAGATGAACGCGAAAATATAGTTTCTCTTTTAAAAGAAAACAAAGATGTATTCGCTTGAAGCTTGAAAGATATGGCAGGAATCAACCAACTATTGCTTGTCATCGGCTAGATATCCTAGAAAATTATAAACCAGTGCAAGATGGTTCCGTAACGTAAAGCAAAGGTTTCAGAAGAGATTGTAAGGATGCTAGAAGTAAGAATCATCAGACCAGTACGGTACCCGAAGTGGCTGGCAATATTGTTGCGGTCCCAAAAAAGAACGGTAAAATCAGAGTGTGTATTGATTTCAAGAACTTAAACAAAGCATGTCCAAGTGATCCATATCTGGTCCCATAATCCCATACTTGTTCGATGCCACATATGGATATGAACAGTTGTATTTTATGGATGGGTACTCTGGTTATAATCAAATACCATTATATCAAAATTATCAAGAACACACTGCATTCATTACTGATAAAGGTATTTACTGTTATGTTGTCATGTTGTTTGGTCTAAAGAATGCCAAAGTAACTTATCAGTGTCTAGTTAATGAAATGTTCAAAGATATGATAGAGAAGACTATGAAAGTATACATCGATGATATGGTAGTGAAGTCAGAGAAAAAGTTGTGAAATCTCTTAGACCTTAAGAAAATATTGAACGTCTGGGAGAATATGGAATGAAGTTGAACCCAGCCAAGTGCTCGTTCGGTCTCACATCTAGGAAGTTTCTTAGCTACATGATGACACGAGGAGGAATTGAAGCAAACCCAAACAGATCGGGGCAATAATTGATATGTCATCACCAAGAAACAATAAATAAGTGCAAAAGCTTACCGGGAGATTAGCTTCTCTCAATTGATTTATATCACGAGCTAGCCTCAAATAAATGCAAGTTGTTCTTTCAAATCTTAAAGAAGGAAAAAAGCTTTGGGTGGAATGAAGATTGTGAACACGCTTTTAATGAAATCAAAAGGTATTTAACTTCACCTCTAAAAACATGAAAAATAGGTTCAATATAACAATGTTACATATTTAATTAGGGTTATTTAACGTTTGGTACCCAGCAAATGTTGATTAATTTTTATTTTATTATCTCTAATTCTTTGAATTTTTTAATTGAAATTTACAAATGTATCCCTATTAAAGCCTTAAAATCCAGTACCTAGCTTTGGTACCCAACATTTAAAATATTAAGGGTTGGTACCTTGACCACAAGTTGACTGTCAATGACTTTGATTGACCAATTTTTATTTTATTATCTCTAATTCTTTTGAATTTTTTAATTGAAAATTACAAATGTATCCCTATTAAAGCCTTAAAATCATCAAATAATCTTCTTCATCTTCATTGACTGAACAAAAATCTCTAGCTCAAATTCTCTCAATCTCCCCATTAACGGCATTATTAACGACAATCACTAGTATCGATTGATTTTTCTTAACTCAAATTCTCTCAATCTCCTCATGCAATTTCGAAATATGTAAATATCCAAGTTTCCCATTATGGGAGGCTTGATTACAATCAGTAAACTCGTCATCCATCAACTATATTTTAATTATCTCATCAAGGACCAGTAACACGTCAAAGCATAGAAAAATAAATTCGAGGCATTCTGGGAAGGGAGTAGGAAATAATTTTCAAGATTGACTTGATTCCCTGGGTGTTTTCACGCTCTCAATATTTACTAAAGCTACTCATATTTCTTTTCGATCAGTTGCCAAAATTGCATATAAAGAGAAGATAAGTATTTAATTTTTCAAACAGATTGTGACTATCTTAAATTCCTTCCTAATATGAAACTGACTCGATTCCATTCTTTAATTCCTTATAGATTTCAAACACCTCTCTTAATACTTGTAAATCACCCACAAGAGCTATGGCTCGCAGCTACACAAAGCAGGGGACTTCTGTTGAGTAGTTGATATGCACAACCAGGTAATCTTGTTGTATGTTAAGGAAATATTCTCTCCAATTCCTACAATTCAATTCCCCACAAAACCCACATTTCTCATTCATTCAAATAAGACATTAATTTAATTCATTCAACACCCTCAGAATGATGGCACGCTCACTTCCATTCTCCCTTGTAATCTACTGACTTCAAAACTGTGTTTATATCCTTCTTATATGAATCATTGTCCTATCCCATATCTCCGGCTTCAACTTCTTGTATAAATCCTCTACTTATTTCTCGGTGATTATCTTGTATCACTACTCTCATATCCTTCTTAAATTTTATCATCGCCAGTAATCATCCCTTCCTACTCTTCTTTACAAGTTCAATCAATTCCACCCCCATCGAATCAGTCACAGACGCGGAGATTGGAGAAAAATATAGAAGAGAGGAATGAAAACCCCCAATCTAGAAAATCCAAACCCTCATTCGGAAAATCAATTTTCAAAATCATATTCAAGCTAGGAAATGAAAACACTTAATAATGCTAGTAATCGAATTCAAGGTCAAGAAATGAAAACCTTCTGGCAGAAATCAATATTTCCAACTCTTTCTCAAATGATTTCTCACTACTACTCTTTACTTTCCTTTTGATTTTCTTTCTTATAAGAAAAAGGATCTCTTCATGTTCTCTACCAATACGAGTTCTTGATAATGATGTAAAAAGAAAATAACGTATTGATAAAGAAGACGAAGTTGTGAAGAAGGGTAAATATGGAAAATTATTTATTTTAATATTAAAATTATATTTAATTAGAAAAAAAATTAGGTCAAATCATGGTACTAGACGGTCAACGTTTGGTCAAGGTACCAACCCTTAATATTTCAAATTCTGGGTACCAAAGCTAGGTGTTGGACATTTGCTGGGTACCAAACGTTAAATAACCCATTTAATTACGTGATTGTTTTAAAATTTTAATTTTAGTTAGGACAAGTCATGACTTACGAGTAGGGATATAAGTATCTAATAAATAGGTCCCTAGTATTAAGCCGAGTTTTGACGATTTCCAATTCCAAACTCATTGCTCCTCGCTCCAAACTTCCCAACCGAGTAGGACCGATGAGAGATTTCGATTACTTTGATCTTTTTTATAGATCTCCAAGTAGGGATCAGTCATGCTATAGATCCCCAATTAAAATCGCACCACCAATCCTGTTGATTCCTTTCAATTACGAAACAAGTTTCATAGGTCTACTTCTTTAAACTCGTGCAGTTAAACATAGTTTTCTAGGTATGGAATCAATCATAAATTCATTATATAATCTAGTAACAAGTTGAAAAAATAGTGTCTAAGTCGCAATTACAAAGTTCAAAAGATAAGCATTATACTTTGTAATTCAATATACATAAGTTGTGATACAATTTGTGTAGTCTTCCTTGACACTTTGATCATAATAAGATGATCAAGCCTCTAATAATAGAGTTTCAAATGCATAACTTCGCATGTTATGATTTGAATCTAAATGAATTGTAAGTAACATAGATAGAAATGGAAACAAGTGAAGTCTTGTATTACTAACCTTGAGTAAAAGGATGATGTGTTCGTTGATGTCGATACGTCTTCAGATTCTCTAGGCTCTTCACATTAATACTTGTATGTCTCAACATTTCTAGACTTCCTAGTCTAACCTAACGAGGTTGACTTTAATAATATAACGTCCTTGAGTTTTGAAACTAACATATGACAATTAACCTTGACATACCAACACTTGGAGGGTTCAACCATGTAATGCTCTAACACATTTACTTACCTATTATGATATCTTCAAATATGTGTCTTACATGACTCCTGCAACTTACCACCATAGATTTTTCTGAGTGGAGACGTATTAGTCGTTCGGTTTGCTATAAATGAAGGAGATCGATGCATCTAACCTAGCAAGTAATGAAGTTTCTTGAAATGATTTTATTTCAAATTCTTGAACAGGACTTGCAAGACATGTATACAAAAACAAATAACAAGATACTCTTTTTATGCCAGAAGAAACAACTCACAACATAGAATTTTCGTAGATAAAACATATTACTTGTTAATTTTTCGTAAACCTTATATAGGTGGATTGTTTCTTTTTACATAAGTCACGTTCTCCTCGATGCAGAAAACCTGACAAGTAAACTCCTTAGTTTCGGTTGATGAGTAAACTCTTAACATGTTAGAGTTTCTTGCATTACTTATCATTAATATGGTCTCCTTCCCTTAATGAAAATTTGGTTCCAGGATATGTATACAACAATAAAAGATCAAGATATTCATTTTTTTTCCAAAAGAAACAACTCACCGCATCGAGTTTTTGTATGGAAAACATATTACTTATTTAGTTTTCTTAATACTTGATGCAGGTGAGTTATTTCTTTTGGCATAAATCATACTCACTTTATGGAGATCGATGCAACAAACCTGATCACAAGCGACCTGCTTAATTCCAGTTGGTGAGTAAACTCTTAACCCATTAGAGTTTTTTGCATTACTTATCATTATGATGGTCTCCTTCTATAAATAAAAAAATTGGTAGACTCGTACTGCTATTCTCTTTGATTTTCGAGGATTCACTAAAGCAAACACTTGAATCTAGATAAACAAATGAGAAAGTATCAGCCTTGCAAAGTTGTACAAATGAGGGGATGAACTTGTATCCAAGATAAAGTTTCTTGAATTAAGTTTATCCCTGCCCTTGTATAGCATTGCGGGACATTGGCAATGAAATATAATTAGACATGTTGATGTGCAGCAGTACCTTGACATATGTACAAGTTAGAAGATGCTGCAGAAGTAACACAAGCGATAAGTAACACATTCTTGTCTCTAATTGTTTTGGTTAGTGAACTCTTACTACAAAAGTTAATTCTTTTCATATGAACCATGTGTAAAAACTGCCAGTGAGAATTCAATCCAAAATAAACTTTTCATACTTTGTTGTCAATGTTCCAATTATTGTGATTGGATGGTATTTGAATGAGATCCAGAATGAATAAATGTTGATATTCAACAGTTAAAATGTATGAAATCTAGAATGACAATGAACATGTAATGTATTACCCTAATTATTGAAAAACATTTGTCTCTTCTACGAATGTTGTTCCTAATTTGATTGTTACTTTCATTGTTTGCAGAAATATTACATCCGAGACAAGATGCAACATGAATCAATACAATCACAATTTTTTTAGAGATATATCTTACTAAAATTCATTAGTCTTCATATGCCTTGATTTTGGTTGTCACTTTTTCTTGTTGTACTTGTGAGTTTATTAAATTTACTTCAAGATTTATTCTTACTGCTGGCCTTGTTGTTTTTCAGGATACTGGAACTGATGGCGAAAGCTGAATCCAATAGCTAGTTAAGGCTACTCTGATGTAAATTGACAATTTATTTTGGCGTATGAACAACTTTTTTTGAGCCAAGGTATGAAAAACAACGCTTGCAGAATGAGAAAAAATTACGAGTTTTAAATTCAGCATTGCAGGTTCAAAAATGAAATAGGTTGTAAGCTCGACAGAGAAGAAAGGGATAAAAATACAAAAGTTGATAAAAGAAATACTTGAACAATATGACATGAAGAATCCATGGTTGGAACAAGAAATAATGGTAATGAAAATTGTATGTGATTGTGGGGTTTATATAGGCATGGATAGTTTATAATGAACGTAAGGAATTGAAGCAAAGTCAAAGTCAAAATCCAATGTCTATGGTCATGTTTTCTGTCTCTTATCCAAAAATAAAATAAAATAAAAACACAAAACCACTTGATTTGAATATTTATGTTCCATTTGTTTAATCACAAAACCATTTGGTTTGCATATTTAATGATGATAAAAACTATTAAATTTGCATTAGAATACGTTATTATATTTGTCAAAGATACAACGGATAATATATTTTATCAAGTTGATCAGACAGTTCTGTGTGGAAGAAAAAATTATTGTAAAGATGGACGAAATTTAAATGAGCACCGACAAGAGTACGACTGAGGTGAGAATGAGGAAGGAAATACTATTTAGACACCTGCATCTTATCTGGTTATGAATGGCAGTTGAGAAATGAATGATCTTTGATTATGGTTGCAATTTATAGCCTAAAACCCATTAGAGTACTGTTGATGACGATTATGATGACGTACTAATTGTAATGCAGAGATTTGTTCACTCTTTTTGAGATTTTTTTTAAAGTCAGAAGTTTGGATTTACAACCTACTATTGGAAATGTTATGCACTCTAATTTTTCCAAATGCAATTCCATGACTTGCATATACAGTAACACCGGTGGTTGAATGCTTCAGCCTCATAGTGAATAAAAAACTGAATTGTGGGAGGACGTCATGCTTCGCAATGATGCTCTATGAGCTATTCCAGTTTCTGAAATTTCGTAGCGTCATTTACATTGGGCGTTGTTATTCTGTACATTTTTGTGCATTATTTCTGTAATGAAGTTGTTTAGTACATTTGGTGACTCTCTATTATGCACGAACAACATATAAATCAGCTCAGAAGCAACGGTGATGTTTAATTCTGATATATTTCGTCCTAAGTTCATCCGAAAGAGAAACTCCGGTCGAACTCTAGTAATATTTGAACCGGTGATGTTCAATTTTGATATATTTCGTCCTTAGTTCATCCGAAAGTGAAACTCAGGTCTAACTCTAGTAATATTTGAACCTATGGTGTTCAATTCTGACATATTCTGAAGCGCAATGATTGTGCGGGACGAGTAGCGGCCTTGACGCTGAAGCGCAATGATTGTGCGGCACGAGTAGCGGCCTTGACGCTGAAGCGCAATGATTGCGGGGAGTTGGTGAATGATTTTTGGTCTTCTATTCTAATTTTTGGAAATGCAAATAAGGCATATATAGGGAAGAGTGTGTGGACTGAAACTGAAAATTTGGGAAATGTCCCAATACTCCAAGGAAGCGAATGGCGATGCATATTGGGTTGGTTAGAAGCCATATTTTGGCTGAACCAACTCGAAATCGCATCACGGATAGCGGTCGAGATGGTGAAGCACAATGATTATGCGGCATGGCCAGCGGCTTTGCCGGTGGAGCGCAATGATTGTGCGGCTTTGCCGCTGCAGCGCAATGATTGTGCGGCACGGTTGCGGCTTTGACGCTGAAGCGCAATGATTGTGCGGCACGGTTGCGGCTTTGACGCTGAAGCGCAATGATTGCGGGGAGTTGATGAATGATTTTTGCCCCTCGAATGTTATTTGTAGAAATGCAAATAAGGCATATATAGGGAAGGGACGTTGGCAGACATGGTGTTGCACAATCATTGTGCAACATGGAAAGCGGCTTTGACGGTGATGCACGATGATTGTGCGGCATGGTCCGCGGCTTTGACGCTGAAGCGCAATGATTGTACGGCATGGAAAGCATTCGAGACGGTGAAGCACAATGATCGTGCGGCATGGAAAGCGTTCGAGATGGTGAAGCACAATGGGAGTTGGTGAATGATTTTTGGTCTTCTATTCAAATTTGTAAAAATGCAAATAATACATATATAGGGAAGGGACGTTGGTTGGGAAGGAAATGCAAGATCACTTTGCATTTCCCATGGGAAGCGAATGGCGCGATGCTTTGGCCTTCTATTATGCATGCTAAATGCAACATTTCGAATTTATTGGCATCACTGGCTAACAACCACGTGAGTAAGGCCAATGCCGGAGACCCATATTGCATCATTTGAAGCGATGAAGCTTCATTTGGGCAGGGCCTCCGCAAGATTGCGGCTTTGGGAGTTGGTGAATGATTTTTTTGGTCTTCTTTCCTAATTTGTAGAAATGCAAATAATACATATATAGGGAAGGGACGTTGGTTGGGAAGGAAATGCAAGATCGCTTTGCATTTCCCGTGGGAAGCGAATGGCGCGATGCTTTGGCCTTCTATTATGCATGCTAAATGCAACATTTCGAATTTATTGGCATCACTGGCTAACAACCACGTGAGTAAGGCCAATGCCGGAGACCCATATTGCATCACTCGAAGCGATGAAGCTTCATTTGGGCAGGGCCTCCGCAAGATTGCGGCCTTGGGAGTTGTTGAATGATTTTTGGTCTTCTTTCCTAATTTGTAGAAATGCAAATAATACATATATAGGGAAGGGACGTTGGTTGGGAAGGAAATGCAAGATCGCTTTGCATTTCCCATGGGAATCGAATGGCGCGATGCTTTGGCCTTCTATTATGCATGCTAAATGCAACATTTCGAATTTATTGGCATCACTGGCTAACAACCACGTGAGTAAGGCCAATGCCGGAGACCCGTATTGCATCATTTGAAGCGATGAAGCTTCATTTGGGCAGGGCCTCCGCAAGATTGCGGCCTTGGGAGTTGTTGAATGATTTTTGGTCTTCTTTCCTAATTTGTAGAAATGCAATTAATACATATATAGGGAAGGGACGTTGGTTGGGAAGGAAATTGGGAAGGAAATGCAAGATCGCTTTGCATTTCCCATGGGAATCGAATGGCGCGATGCTTTGGCCTTCTATTATGCATGCTAAATGCAACATTTCGAATTTATTGGCATCACTGGCTAACAACCACGTGAGTAAGGCCAATGCCGGAGACCCGTATTGCATCATTTGAAGCGATGAAGCTTCATTTGGGCAGGGCCTCTGCAAGATTGCGGCCTTCGGGAGTTGTTGAATGATTTTTGGTCTTCTTTCCTAATTTGTAGAAATGCAATTCTATAGCTATGGATATATATAATATTATTATAAAAAGATCTAGCCATTCTCCACTTCTGCATAAGTTGCCACGGTAGTTGACCTTCCTGAAAAGCTTGTATGCAACTCTTTGAATCCGATCGAACACAAAGCTGCTTGATATTCCATCTTTTAGCCATCATCGCTCCATAAATAATATCACAAACCTCAGCGTAGAAGTTTGTTTTCCATCCTATGACAACTAGAAGGCTGCCCAAGATCTCTGCATTAGAGCCACGGAAAGTGACGCCACAACCCGCCTGGCCTGGGTTTCCAAGTGACGCGCCATCACAACAAATCATAATCTCACCTTGATTTGGAGGCCACCACACAATCTCCATAGGAGTAGAAACTCTGCAAGCCCTGTGCGCCACCTTAAAGTAGTTCAGAATCCGCAGGTCCTCTTCCTTATTATAAATGTAGCCCTTCATTCGGATTGAGTTATCATGAATCAACTGGTAGACTCGGCCTTTAAAACCAAGTCAATTAACTTTCGCCTCATCAAAATAAATTTTATTCCTCAACTTCCATAGTTCCGTGGCAATTGCAAGGTGAGAAACAAGCCACAAATCCTTAATCATTCTACTACGCCCCTTTGCAACCTTATAAGAGTCCACCAAGTCCTCCATGGGCCGCATATTGAATATTCCCGCAGCCCAGGCCCAGATACGTCTCGCAAATCTACACTGCCAAGTAATGTGGCGCATAGTCTCACCATCCCTCCTACAAATGCGACAAATAGTTGGCATAGACCTCTTTGTTTGCTTGATTACATTGTCATCCGTAGCACAATACTAATTTTCCCATACCTTCCAATATTGTACACTCAAAGTAGGGTGCACAACATTACGAGTAAAAAAAACAGCATGCGGTTCAATTTCCGCACGCACTCTAATTGCCTCCTTAGCCGATTTGACCGAGAAGACACCCTTCTTATCCAAATCCCAGATCTTATAATCATCCCCACCAGCAATGATAGGTAAGTTTTCCACATCAATATTGCAACATATCATCAAATATCTAGTAGCTTAAGGAATGAACCAAGCACCATCAACAATTATATCACTCACCTTTGCCTTAAAATCATTCGGACCTTTTGAAAAGACTTGAAGCCTCTCCTCAATCGAAAAATCACCACACCAATTATCAAAGAATAAGGAAGTATTATCACCATTGCCTATAATTGAGCGTGTGTGTTTTTGAACAAAACTGTAAACCAAGCGTACCCCCGGAAAAACCGAAGATCCCAACTTGTAATCAATTAGATTACCATTCAGCTTAAAAAACTTTGCTCATAGAAATCTTGCCCAAGTCTTATTAGAGTCACGAATTGAGATCCATAACTTCATAAGCATGGCCCTGTTGACATCATTCAACTTCTTTAGACCTAGACCCCCTTCACGCTTTGGACATCACAAAGCATCATATTTAACCGTAAAGAACTTACGTTTTTTAGCATCACCTGACCATAGAAAATTTATAATGGCCTTCTCCGCCTGCTTAATCATATTGCACGGCCATTTATAGACAACCATTGAATGAATAACATATCTTGAAATAACAGACTTAATCAAAACCAACCTGGCTTGAAACGATAAAAGATTACCCTTCCACCCGGCCAGCTTGTCCATAATATTTTCAACCACCTCACGGACATGAACGTGACGAACAATGCCCGGCTTCAAATGAATACCCAAATACTTGTCCGGAAAAAAAGCCCTCTCCATGCCCAAATTTTTTTTAATTGCAATCGCACGAGAATCCCTATCACCACCAAAATAAAATTTGCTTTTGGCATAGCTAACACTTTGGCCCGAGGCCAATTGGTACATACCAAGCATCTCCTTCAGGTTACTTAAACTTTGCATATTACCCTTACAGAAAATAAGAATATCATCTGCAAAGAGCAAATGCGTAGGAGCCACTCCCTTCTTGCAAACCATAGGTTGCATACTTTTCGAAACAAACAACTTTGTAATATTACGACTCAGAACATCTTCAATAAGAACAAAAATCAAAGGATAAAGAGGATCACCTTGTCTCAAACCTCTTGAGATGCTGAAAAAACCTTCCGGGCTGCCATTGATCATGACAGAAATACGAGCAGATTGCAAAATATTAAGAAGCCAATTGCACCAACCCTCCGAAAAACCATATTGTCGAAAAACTTCCATAATAAAATCCCAGCTTACAGTATCAAAAGCATGAGCAATGTCCAGCTTAAGACCCACGTTACCATGCTTCCTTTTAATACTTAGCTCATTAATCAACTCCGACGCCAAAGATATATTTTCATGAATATTGCGCCCCTTCATGAAGGCAACTTGTTCTTCAGAAATCAATTTATTTAGAACCGTACCCAATCTGGTAGCCATAATCTTTGTAATAATCTTGAAGAAGAAGTTGCTCAAACCAATCGGCCTATAGTCCTTGATAGCATCAGATTTACCATTCTTAGGAATCAAAACAATGAAACTAGAATTAATGCCATTTGGAATTTTTCTCATATTCCAACAATTAGTAATGGCCTTAAAAAGATCACCAAAAATAATGTTCCAACAATGCCTATAAAAAGAACCTGTGAAACCATCTGGACCAGGAGCAGAATCCGCGCCTAAATCAAAGACAGCTTCTTTAACTTCGCCAATAGTTGGAACATCATCCATAAAACCACTCTCCTCTTCCGTAATGCGCTCATGTTGAATATCAAACAGCTTTGGATCAATTGTAACCCCACCACCATTGAACTTGTCACGGTAATGATTGACAATATAGTTATTAATATCATCCTGCAAAAACAAAGTAGAGTTAGATGAAACTTTAAGCTCCGAGATTGTGTTTTGACTCCTCCTCATGCGAATGCTATTGTGAAAAAAGCGAGTGTTCTGGTCACCATCCTCCAACCAATTAACTCTCGCCTTAAGTTTTAGCATGGTAGCCAAGTCATTCCGCACTTCATCAACAGCCTTCTTAGACTTCACCACCTTCATAAACTGTATTTCATCGCGAGGCTCATAATCAAGTAGATCAGATTCCGCCTCCAAAGACGCTTCCGCACGCTTCAAACGAAACTTAATATCTCCAAAACCCTCAAAATTCCAAGCTTTCAAGGCTTCCTTCAACCGCTTTAGCTTAGCCATAAAAACAAAAGGAGGCGCCCCAGCTAAGTAAGTGCTCCAAACCCCCTCAACCAAATTCATAAACGTAGGATGACTTAACCACATTTTCTGAAATCTTAAAGGAGCTCTCCTCGGCCTTGGACTGACAAAATCAAACCCAATAAGAGGCGAATGGTCCGAACAGATTCTAGGTAGCGCCTTGCATCTCCAATTAGGAAATCTCTCACACCAAGCTTCGTTAACAATAGCCCTATCATGCTTAGAAACAATACGTTTATTACCCTTTCGAGAATTACACCAAGTGTATTTTTTCCCAAGAGAGTCCGCTTCCACCATACCATTATCAGAAATCCAATTCCGAAATTCATTCATCAGAAAATCCAGCATTGGTTTACCCCCTTTTTTCTCATCCAAATGCAAAACACAATTGAAATCCCCGAGCACCAACCATGGATTAGAAATAACACCAAAACCCAATTGACGCCACAAGTTTTTCCTTACCATCGGAGCATAAGAAGCATGAACAACCGAAATATAAACTCCAGCAAAATCTAAGGTAATAGCCTGTTTTGAAGAAGACAAAATAATAGGCCTTACGAGAGTGTTCCTCCATAGAACCCAAAGATTACCTTTCTCCTTATTTGCCTCATTTATAATTACATCCTCCGAAAAATCCAATAGTCTCAACCTCCTAACAAAACGTGGCTTGCAAAAAACCTACGGTTCTGCAATACAAATGATATCAGGATTGTGCAAATTATATAGCTCCTCTAACTTGGACCTTGCACCATCTTTAGACAAGCCCTGAGCATTCCAATAAAAGACACACATTAATCAACCCCTTTTTTAGAAGGGCTTGCCGAACCCCTACGTGTTCTACTTCTACCTCTTGTGCTAACCTCCGGTTTTGTTGGATTAGAAACTTGTTCTTTTGGCTTTAATTTTCCGGCTGCCAGTTTCCAAGCTACAGCATCCAACTTTTTCTTAGCAGCTAATTCTTTTTTCGTCCTCTCTTCTTGATCCTTTAAAGCGCTCCAATCTAATCTTTTAGTTTCATCTTCAACTGGTGTTGAACTAGCCACGGAAGCCTGTGGAACCTCCGAGTAAACCTCCTCATCCTCAACCTCTAAACCATCAGTCCCAATATCAAACATGTTGGATGTCGAAACTGCATCAACATGCTTGTCTGGTGAAGATCTTCTTGAAGTTCTAGTAGCTGGACTAAAGACATCATCCACTACTTGTTCTAAAACAGGCTCTACAATTGGTAGTTCCCCCCAGCTTGTTCAATTCACACTGTAGTAGCACTCGCCTCAATATTAGTAGTCGCCTCAATATTAGTAGCCGCCCCAATATTAGCAATTGCCTCAGTTTCCTTCTCCTTGCGCAACTAAGCTTCCTTGGCCCTACGAGCCTCCACATCCTTTGCCTTGCGCGCCTGAGCTTCATTCTTTTTTGCTTCGGCCTCTTTGGCCTTTTTTTTCTCTAATGCCAAATTCCGAAAATGATTGACCTTCGCATTGGCAGCATTCAACTCTATTGCAGCCATCTCGGCTGATTTATCAAGTTCCGTAGCCTTCTTTTTTAGATCCTCCAATACCCGTATTGCCTCGAGCTCTTCATTATCCTCCATATCACTATCAATAGTTTGAGGCGTAGATTCAATCTCGGCTGACTCCCCATGCTTAGCATCAACATTAATTGGAACATCGTCCGTTAGGTTGGGTGCACTATTTGAACGAGATAGTTTGGCTGCGCTCGCTGCTGGAGTAGCAAAATAAGTATGCGCACCAGCAAAAATCTCAGTTAATGGAAACTTCGGTGTTTTCTTAGGAGGGTTTTGCACTATCACATCATCTTATTTATGAGGAGTTGGATCATCCTCATCAGTTGGTTTCTTATACTTGCGGAGCCGCCAAAAATTCCGCAACTCATGGATCTGATCTTTAAGCTTTTTCTTAACCTCTGGATCTTTCTCAACCCTTTCTTGTTCCTCCAAATCCTTACGAAGCTTAATTCTACAATCCTTGGTCTCATGACCAATAGACTTGCAATAGTCACAGAAGCTCGGTTGGTTTAGAATTTCATAATCAACATAGAAACCTTCAGTAGCATCTTCATCATTAACCACAATATTAGCTAACGGTTTAGCAAAATCAATATCAATCAAAACTGCAGCAAAGTAGCCATATTCATGACTCAAAGTTCTCGGATCGACAACTATAGGTTTTCCAAGTCCCCTTGCCAACCTAAACAACGTTTCTTCATCCCAAAATTCCCACGGAAGATTGGTAAAACGAACCCATACCGTTGTTTTGGTAACCTTGTCAACATCAGGATTAAACATAGGTGTCCATGGATGGATTTTTAGTTGTTGTTTATTAACCTTCCACGGACCATCATAGCTAACTTTATTATGATCATCTTCATTGTCTAGTTTGATAACAAAATAACCACGAATCCATGGAATAAACTGCACCCCACCGGATAATTTCCATTGATTCAATAACTCACGCTTAGCTTCTTCAAAAGTTAGGGTTTTAAAATCTAAACGCCCAACTAAACTATACTTCCAAACTTCGATAATTCTTGAATGTGTCACCTTTGGAATCCTAATAATAACATCACCATGCTTGGTATAAACTGATGGATGCAATAGAGAATCAGCATCAATCTTTGACAAAACATGAGTACGCCTCCTAAGAACTGATGCATATGAACGATTTTCTTCAGTTTAATTTGCGGTAGAAGTACCTTCAGCTGGCTTCTTTAAACCCTCTTCAATCGGCTTCCTTAATCCATCTTCAACCGGTTTCCCTAAAACGTTAGGATTAGGGTTTCTATTCTTTGGAACGAATTCTTTTCTTGGTCTTGATTTTGAACGCAATCTGTTTGGGGGCTGGAAAAAATGTCCCCGTGAATTATATTGATGATTTTGATCATTAAGATCAGGTGGAGTTGGTTGATTCAGCGCCATGAATTGACGCCAAACCAAAAAAAACTCAAGAACGCACAAGGAAAAGGAGGAGAGAAAAAACCGGACCTAAACCGGCCAAAACCCTAGCTTTTTCGTTTTTAATTTGTAGAAATGCAAATAATACATATATAGGGAAGAGACGTTGGTTAGGAAGGAAATTCAAGATCGATTTGCATTTCCCATGGGAAGCGAATGGCGCGATGCTTTGCCTTACTATTATGCATGCTAAATGCAATATTTCGAATTTATTGGCATCATTGGCTAACAACCACGTGAGTAAGTCCAATTCCGGAGACCCGTATTGCATTATTTGAAGCGATCAAGCTTCATTTGGGCAGGGCCTCCGCACGATTGCGGCCTCGGGGAGTTGGTGAATGATTTTTGGTCTTCTTTCCTAATTTGTAGAAATGCAAATAATACATATATAGGGAAGGGACGTTGGTTGGGAAGGAAATGCAAGATCGATTTGCATTTCCCATGGGAAGCGAATGGCGCGATGCTTTGGCCTACTATTATGCATGCTAAATCCAACATTTCGAATATATTGGCATCACTGGCTAACAACCACGTGAGTAAGGCCGATGCCGGAGACCCGTATTGCATCATTTGTAGCGATGAAGCTTCATTTGGGCAGGGCCTCCGCAAGATTGCGGCCTCGGGGAGTTGTTGAATGATTTTTGGTCTTCTTTCCTAACTTGTAGAAATGAAAATAATACATATATAGGGAAGGGACGTTGGTTGGGAATACTAGTTGGTTTGGCATCAATTGGCTCATCCCATGCGCTAATTGTGTAAGCCCTAGGCCGAATAAGATTCGGCATTGCTTGGGTTTTTCCCTTGCAAGACGAGAAGGAAATTGTTGGTTAAAATATATTTTTCACGCACAGCATGTTCGTATGGAATGATTTGTCCCCGGTGCTCGTGCAAGTTTGGGCTTTCCTTGAGTGGATTGGCTTGCTAGTTTTACTGGAGACGGTTGTTTCTTGATGGACAATACGTGTTGGTGTATGAGTGGTGTTTGGTTCTAGTGTGCTGGCTGGCTCTCCGCTCTGCGTGGAGAACGGAAAGCCCGATTACCTCTTCAGTCCCGTCCCATGTTTTCCTTCGGGAAACGCCTGTTTGGTTCCTGTGTTGCCTACCTATCGATTTTGTCCCATGTTCTCGCTATCAGCTAATTTGCGCTTAACAATACGAACTTCGCTTTCAAGATGGTTGTTTTTGTTGCGAAATTCAGAATTTTCAGCTTCCAATTGCCTGTTTTTCTCGCGGAAATTAGAAGATTCAGTTTGTAATTCTCCAATTTTATTTAAAGCAGTAACTAGTCTTCACTCAAGATCTGAGGCAACAGAAAAAGAAGCCCTACCAACCTGCGACAGAAAAGGAAGAAATAGTTAAGACAAATGAAAGATTAGATACTTTCAAAAGACTAGGATTTACATGTACCAAAGAGAATATACCAAAGATAAGATGAGGAGAAGAGAATGTACCAAAGATCCTAGCGAGTTCAAAAGACTAGGATTTACATGTATTGAAACTACGGAGAGGGATTTATTATCTTCCAACATGGAGGCATCACAAATTCTTGAGAGATATTCGCAAGTGCGAGCAAAATCATCATTTCCAATACCATGTATGGAATTAGAAAAAAAACACCAGATAGATGAGCCATAGGAGACTCAGGTTGAGGAGGTCCCATCATAGACGAAGTAACCATATCAACAACAACTTCAACATTATCAAAGTTGTCAAAATCATCTTAGAGGTTGTCGCTGAGTTGAGAATTGGAAGAAGGAAGAGGTTGGGTTTTTCTCTTCTTTGAAGGAGGACTAGCAGATTTATCTTTACTTCGATGGGGAGAAGTACCGGAACCTTCATTGCGAGTTACATTTTTACTCTTCCCGGAAGGAGGAACAACAGGTTTCTCTTTGCGAGGAACATTTGGCTTTTCCTTGCGAGGATCATCTGTGCTTTTACTCTTTCCTTTAGCTTTCACAACTTTTACAGGTTCTACTTCTTCGATAACCTTCAAAACACAGATGAAGGTAAGAAATAGAGGAAATAATATATTGTTTATAATCGCAAAGGAATATTTCTTACTTCATCTATAAACAACGCAAGAGCTGAACGAATCTTGGGATTTCCAGTATTATGGTAGTTGTTCTTCATTCTTATTATCTGGCGAGGTTAAAGTGGTCAGCAAGAATACATGTCAAAATTAAAGAGTAACGAAAACAAATTGGAAACATACCTCTTTATTCTTCTCAGGCTAATTAAACTCCCAAGGTTGGTATTCTGCGAGGTTCGCAGGTATATCATGAGAACTTGAGATGTATGAACCCTATAAAAATAAAGGGAAAATACACCATTTGTCATCTTTAGAATGGCGAGGACAAATATTCTTGCCCGCTTGCCAATCGATGTCTTGCATAAGAATTTTCTCTTCGGTAACATCATTTCTCTTTTCCAAATGGACACCCCAACATTTCCTATCCTTCTTCATGGGAATCACTTCATAGTTCGCAAAGAAATTCTCCACGGTATACTTCGCAGCATCAATGGGAAGATCTTTAAATTCAGGATTCCTTGCGTCATCAGGATACAGAGAACCTTTACCATCCCTACGAGTAGCATACTCCATCATTAAACAGATGCAATCTCCACTTAATTGATATATAGCTCGCGAGAAATTCTCATAAGAGAGAATTTCATAAAATAGAGGGAGTTCAGGATTGTAGAGGGGAATGGGAATACCATCTTCTAACTGACCTAGCGAGATTACGATTTTCTCGCTAGAAGAAGGATGATCAGAGAATAATTTGATAGAAAGTTCAGATCTGGGAGATTGATCGGGGATTGTAGACAGTTTGAGACCTAAAGTTTGAAGTTTCTGTTGCTGATGCTTAAAAGCAGTTTGACCTAAACGACTAGCAGGGGCCATTTTTAGTATGGGAATGAAGGTTGAAAGTGTAGAAGATCGAAGAAAGAAAACTGAAACAGTAACAGATCCGGAATTTACGGAAGAACAGTAAGGAACAATAAAATTGCAGAGTAAAAGAAGAAGAGAGTAAAAAGAAGAGAAGAAAAGAATGAAGGAAGTATTTATAAAAGAAGAAGATTATAGAGAATCTAAACGTATTTAATGAAGAAAAGACGTGAATGGTTGGAATTCAACGGTTGAAAAAGACGTGTCGAGATTTAAGTGGAGGAAAAGACACGCGTGATAAATCCGACGAAAGATGCAAAAACGTGTCAGAACAGAAAAGACAAGGGGACTGCGGAAAATTAAAAGTTTAAGTTCTCATGACCTTCTCTTCTTCATAGAAAAGACATGAGAAGAGGCAAGATGTAGGATCAGAATATTGCTACATCTATATTCCTACGAGATTAACGACGCTTCTGCGAATATGTCTGCGAGTTCATCAACAACACTTTGCGAAGCATCACAAGATAAACTTAAAGAATGACGTAATAGTTGAAAATGACAGAAACATGAGAAAAGTGTGATGATTCTGCGAGAATGGTAAGGCATGCGAGATTTCACAATAATGCTATTGCGATAATACCGCAGGCTAGATCCTAAATTAAAGGAAAGCTTAGTTGTATATGAGCTGTCATCTACTATGTAACTGCCTATATAAAGAAAACCAATAGTTCCAGGTGAGGAGATTTTAAGAGTGTTCTTTATGTCTTTTACGGTTATAAACATGATACGATCTATATTATTATTTTTTACAAAGATATTCTTTGTCAAGCTTCATCAATCAAGTAGAATTAAAAATAAAATAAAATACTTTTTGTATATTGGTAAGAATTTCTCTACTGATTTTTTTTTTTTTTGCTTAATCATGAATTTTATTACTCAAAATGCTATCAATTACAAAAGCATCCAAGACATATCAAGGCAAAGTACGGAAACCAGAAAAAGGACTACATTTCACAACAATAGCACCATCAGGCTTAAAATCTAAAGTACAAATCATCTTCATTTTCTAATTTCCCAAATAATTGAGGCTTCTCTTCAAAGTATTGTACTTCACCTCAATCTAGCAACACTTTTCTCTTGGCCATCTTGTCTGCAGAAAAATTAATCTCTCTATATGAGTGTCTAAATGTGATTGCAGGAATGAATTTATTAATCTAGATCCATCTGTTCAACACTATCCATGGTACCTTTTCATTCAATAAGGCCATTATCACAGCTTTTGAATCCAGATTAAAACAAACATCCACCAATTATTTTGTAACATCCCACTCACCAGCAATAATCAAAGCCATCACTTCTTCCAAGTAACTTGTGGCAATCCCCAGTCCACCTGAAGCTTCTCCCATATAATCTCCATAATTATTTTTTTCTATAAAACCAATCCATGCAATCCCTGGATTCCCTTTAGAGGCTCCATCAAAACAAATTAGGATTTGATTATGAGCAGGAAATCAAAAAAATCATTGTTTCACTCTAATATCATGGACTTTAATTCTTGAAACACTAAAGAATAACAGTATGTACATATCATACATAATACCCCACATTTTACCTCTCATTCTTATATTGCCTTCTTTTGCACACTTTGTAATTTTCAATTTAAGTTTATCCACAGAAGGTGTTGTTGCTTCACAGATCACATAATTTCTTGTAAACCACAATTCTACCATGACATTGAATGCACATATTAACCATACCTCTTTGATGGCAGGACTTTTCCCTTTGGCAAATTTCAGTATCTGATTAAAACTTGTTGGATTGGAGCAATGAAAAATCCCACTCAGCCAATGCCATATATTTTCACTAAATTCACAATACCATAGCAGATACTCAATTGTATCTTGATCCTTACCACATAAGTAGCATTTAGATATTGTGGAAAAACCTTTATCCTCACTTTTTCTTCAGTTGCACAAGCACCTCTTAGAATTTTCCATAAATTTGTAGATGTGTAAGGGTAAATACAAGGATGCCATACCTGGTGAGCCCAATAAACCACAACATAATTTTTCCTAATCATTTGAGCAGCATTTGACACAGTAAATGCTCCAATTCTATCATTTTATCATACTCTTCTATCCTTCCCACCTCCCAAAACTGGCAGCTCAGTAGCATCAAAATACTGCAACGTGCATTGAGGAATGTACCATTCACTATTATGTATTAAGTTATTTACTTTCATGTCACAGTTCTGTAAAATGAATTCATCTCCAGCATGTCTTTTAATTAAAGAATAATCTTTTACCATATGTATCTTCATACTAAGATACTTCTCCTATCCCCCACAATCCATATATCCCCTTCTTGTACATCAGAAATAACCAACTTAAGACCAGGCCATATTGAAGATTGTTTATAGTGCTTTATCCACTTCCCATATTGAATTTTTCTACTGATCATGTTATGCCTTCCCTCATTTTGTATGTTTGTAAAAAGAAACCAGAGATGGATCAAAAAGATATTCTCAAGATAAAATTAATAACACGTAAGAATTCTTTATCAAGTAAACTAGATAACAAATGTATAATTTTTTTTTTATTAAATAAAATGAATTGGTAAAATGCTTCCAGCTATTAAATAGATTGATGATACAATCTTGATCGAGATCTATCCAAACGACTCAAACATTTTTACCAATTCATTTTATTTTCCGGAGATGGTTGATTTGATGATACTTTTTTCCCCCTCAAACAAATCTAATGATATCTTCTTCGTCCAATATCCAAACGACACATTTGAGTAGTCCATTTCGTGTAACTTTTCGATATCTATCCAGCGGTACTAGTTTTGCATCTAGTTCGTTGTTAGATTAATTCCTATTAATTAACATTCGTGTTAAACTAATCGAGTTATTATCAGCTAATTCATCACTTGACTATCACTAGACTAGTCAAATAGTATTGACGATCTTGAGGGTCTTTACATAAACTTACGCTGATAAACAATATTCTTGCTAGTTTGCCAATTTATTATATGTCTTTGTATGAAATTCATGTTTCTGTGGATGAGAAGATAGAGAAGTTGATGAGAGAGTTTCTTTGTAATGATAACAAAGGAAATAAGAAGATGCATTTAGTTAATGGAAAATGCTTCAAAGGAGAAAGAGGTTTGGTGGTTTAGGTATCAAGAATATTAAAAAGATGAATCAAGATCTTCTCACAAAATGACATTGGAGATTTGCAATTGAAAAAAATGTTTTATAGAGAGAATTGATTGCTGAAAAATATGGTGTAGAACCAAATGATTGGTTTTTTAAAATGCTAAGATTTTTTTATGGCATGACTGTTTGGAAGGGTATAATGAAAACAAGCACCATCTTTAGAAGTCACATTAGGTTCAAAGTAAGCACTAGTAGTAGTATCAGATTTTGGATAAATAATTTGCTGCTAGAGATGCCCTTGCAGATGAAGTATCTAAATCTCTTCAGGCTAGCTAGATCAAAAGATAAGCATGTGGAAGAACCTTTTGGACAAGTTGATGGAGATTGGTGTTTGGCTCTACCTAGAAGATTAAATCAAGATGCAAGGAATGAACTTCAGGATTTATTCATTAACTTACAATCAGTCACTTGTTCAACTAATGGTGAGGATTCAATCACTTGGAAGATCTCAAGTAAAGGCTTGTTTTATGTCAACACTACATATGAACTAATCTCAAACCCACTAGAAACTTAGGTGCAAGATTTTATCTTTACTTTCATTTGGAAACAGAAATTTCCGCCCAAAATATGATTTTTCTTATGGACTCTAGTACACAATAGTTTGCCAACTAGAGATATGCTTAGAACAAGAGGTATGGATGTGTTGCAAACGTGTGTTTTTTGTCAGTAAAATGGAATTGTAGATTATGTCTTACTACATTGTCATTTGCAATAAAGATTTGAGATCATTTTAAAGTAAAACTTCAGTTGAATTTTATAATTCCAAAAGACTTTAGAACTATGCTTTTTTCATGACAATTATCTCATAATACAAAACAATAAGACATGATTTGGAACATGATTTATGTTGTTATTATTTTTGTATTTGTAAGGAAAGAAATACAACTCCTTTGGAGGAAAGGAAAGCACAACTATTATTGTTCAGAATAAGGAAAAATATCTTCTATTTACTTGGTGTTTAGTTTTTAGAGAATTTGAATTGCCTAGTTATCATGAGGCTCTTGTTAATTGGCCAAAACTTTATCTTAACACTTTATAAGCTGATGGTAGCCTATTACTATCTCTTTTTTTTTCTTTTTGATTTTCCGTTTTTGTAACCCTTTAGGGTGGTATAAAGTTTTGTGTTAGAGCACTGTTCATTCGAACTCGCAAGCGTTGCTATCTCAAGCTTGTTTGTCAAGTTTAGTTTACTAAAACTATAAGTCTTGATTTCCAGTCTACTTATAGCCATGTCTCGGATTAGGATAGAATGTGTAGTTGAGCTTTAGACTTCACGGCGTTCATCGATTGAAGACGAAGATCTACTAAGGAGAGCTTGGAGAAACTTCATCAACAAAAGGTATGTGGAGACTAAAACTTATCTATCACTCAGAAGTCTATTCTATTTTATCTCATAATGAGACTAAGTCGTATAGCTATATAGACTTTTATATTATACACATTTGATATTTCGAATTGAGTTTAACTTGCTTATATATTTCTCGAAATATGTATTGGAAGATTTTTGCTTTAGCTACGTTCATCATTATTCTTGACGAGTTTAGGTGGAAACAAATTATTTGTTGGAAACTAAATAATAAGTCAAAAAATGATCATGTGGAAATTGCCTTGAAATATCTTACATGATTTGTGTGCGACAATCATTTGATGCCGACTTGGAAAGTTTCGTATTGATCATTCGATCACTTAAAAATTACTTAAGCTAATGGTTTGTGTGAGACAACCATTGTCGTCTTCTAAGGATGTTTCAATGATTGGAATGGGAGTTTAGAACAAATACCTTTGTCTGGATACAACATAGTATGTGTACCAGTATGCAAACTGTTTTGGTATGATTCAGATCTAGAAACCTTGTTTGCATACCTAATATGCGAACGTTTTTAACTGTAAAGTCCGGGAACCAAGTTTGCATACCAGTATGCGAACAGTTCTACCTGAGTTGGGACCAGGACGACTGTTTGCGTACCCGTTTGCGAACGTATGAATAAGACCGAAATCCAGATGCTATAGTTTGCGTACCTGTTTGCAAACTTAGTGGTTAAAGTTTTAAAATCGGTTAAGTATGATTCTCATACTCATGAACAAGTAGATTTAAGCAAACTAGCATTAATTACATGCTACATTTTGTGGGACCCACGATCCACACACTCGAGACATCAATCATGTCACAAACTTGGGGATACATATTGGGGTATTGGTCTGGCGGTTTACAGCGTGCAGCGTGCAACGCGCCATCACAAGAACGTTTCAGGAAGACATGGACGGTTAGTGATGATGGGAGTAGTAGGCAAGATTGATCGTGTGACACTAACACACCACTCCACTTCCTCCACTTCCTACGAGAGACGTGAATAAGGCTCAAATGACTTCTATAAATAAGTTCTCCTCCCTATTTCCAAACAGACAAGACAACACGGAAACCAAGTGTTAATACAATTGTATTCGAAACACCCAGAGCCTGCTTGCATTATTCGTAAGCCTGCTCACCTTTCTGTTACAAGTCATAAAACAACCTACACCTTTACAATATCAACACCTTCTTCGCTTCCCTCCCTAAGATCAACCCTATCTCCTTCACTTTGTGACCGAAACAAGTCTGGAACGGCCATTTCTTGGTTTAGGCCAGAATTATATAGATTGATCTCTCGAATCAAAAGCACTCACCGCGCAGTGCATTTATTTAGGGTTTAGATTCATTCCTCATCCACACACCCCAAATTACCAAATCTGGCAGGAGTAGTTTTCACCCATAAATAATTGGCGACCACAGTGGGAGATTAATCTTTCAGTTGCAATATCAATTTCTTATTATCGATTTCATCTTTTCAATACCCGATTCGATTTCAAGGGGATAGATCTTAGATCCATTTCAATCATCTACCTGTTCATTTCTTTCAATTGCAAAGTCAAATTTTCGTCTTATGATGTATTCTCCCCAGCCGAGTTATCCGGAAGCCGTGAATGATCCAAACCTCATGGAGAGTATAACCAGAATGCTAGAATACGTCCTAGCAAATCAAGATGGTATCGCTAGAAGGAAGAGTGAGACGTTCCGTATTTTGAATGATATAGCATTCCAATTATAAAAAGGTTCTGCAGGTGCTTACTCAGGAAGCATCACGAACGACGACGCAGTTAAATCTCTATTTGGAAGCCGTACTTCTACCAATAAGGACGCAAAAAGAACACATGGCCACACCAGGAGGCCAGAGAGAGACGAACATCATGATCCGGCTAACGAAGGAGGCTCAGGGAAACTTTACAGAGGAAAGGACGTGTTAGGAATGCCGCAGCCTTCATCAGACAAAAGAAAAGGGGCCAGCCTATGAAACCCTACTGGAAGATTTATATATCAAAACCCTTGCCGAAGTACATAGAGATTCCCAATCTGCCGCAACTTTTCAGACAAACGAAGAACCACCTGAAGATGGAGAAATCAGCCAAGAGTCACATGAGCGCAGAGGCTGGGGATTCCTAACTCAACCATCTGAGGATGACGCTCTCGTTGACACGAGACGTTTGAAAGCAACATCACCTCAGCGGAGGCGGCCACCCAAGTGGGCCGCGTATATGTTGGCACACGTCCCGACTCCAAAACGTTCTTCATATCAAAGTCATCAAGAGATATCACAGCAGCGTCCGTCAAAGCAAGAAAAGTCCGGATCAACATACCCGCACTTCCCATTTTCCATGAATAAGGTCTTGGAATTATTGGAGATGTGAGTACAAGATGGGGAAATCCAACTGCCTCAGGTATGGCGACAACCAACTGATCAGGAGATGATAGATCCGAGATATTGTCACTATCATCGCTTTCTTCACCATCCCACCAGTGAATGCAACGCCCTGAAGCGAATTTTCCAAGAGAAGCTTGGTTCCGAAGATTTTCCCCTGTCCCCGAAGATTAATGCATGCAATTTCTCGAAGTAAGAACTAGGGGAGGTCTAAATTCATGCAGATGGAATTCCGAAAGCAAGTAAGTTTTATCACGCAATTTTTACAAGATGGTTTTAGAGTTTACTGGGGACTTGGCATCCAGCATGAGAAAGATTCAAGACGCTATGTTTGTCTCCTTTCATCCTAGCACGATATTTACAAATCCATATAAATATTGTTGTATTAGCCATATTACTCATAAACAGAATGCAAGTTTCGTTCAGAATAATCTCTCTCTCAAAAAATCATTCACAAAGAACTACCTCAAAATAAACCGATTCAAAAATCCAATCACCTACTAGTTCAAAAGCTAAAATCAAGATTGTGAAAGGAAACCCTCACATCACTAAAAACTCCTAAAAACGAAAGGAAAAAACATAAATAGACAACATAAACCGTTCAAGGGAAGTCCTTTAGCAACAACTCATCCTTCTCTGCATGGGCGGCTTTCATCTTCTAGAGAACAACCTGTTCCAGCTTCAACTCATGAGACAACCTTTCAACCTTTTCTTCCTGGCAAGAGATGATGTCTGCAGAAGGGACTTCACGCGTTTCAGCTCGCAGCTTCTGGATTTTAGCGAGCCCTTCACAGAACCAGGAGGCATTAAACTCATACTTCACGAACACGTCACGATAGAACTCCCAGTTTTCGATTACTTCTTCAGAAGCGATGCGCCCAGTCACAAGGCTCATGTCGTGGATATAAGATAAAGCTTATTCGACACGTTTAACTAATGCAAGACGACTCGTAAGCTTCTTGGTAGTGGCGATGTGACCATACTTCTTCCATATTTTGGTATATAACTCTTCGTACTTAGCTGGCACGCTGAACCCTCCAACTAGCACATGATCTCTGAAAGGAACGTCAAAAGAAGGCTCAAAGATGACACCAGCGCTGGAGTACACGACTAACGCGTCAGAGGTCGCGGGGATCTCTTTAGAAGGGGTAGCGTCTACAACTATCGCGGATATGGTGTTTCCAGAAGCTTCTACATCGTCATTCCTCCCAATCTCGAGGTTGGCATTTTTCATAGTCTCGTCTCCTGGCTCGCCATACTGATCAGACTCCTCATTACGCGCGGAGATGTTTCCTTCATCATGGACTGAGCCTTCATCATCCTCGTTATCTTCTACAAAGGTTTCAGTATCACCAAACTTCTTGATATGAGGATCAATATCTCCAGACTTCTCACTATGGTTAGGTGCCAGTCTTGCGAAAGCATTTTCTTTCGGAATTCCCTGGTCACGAACAAGAATCATCGTTGGTGAATATTACTTAAGAGAGGACAAAATCAAAAGATCGAAGATGTTTAAAATACCTGCATATTAGAGGAATTGAGGATCACGGGGACGCATGCTTGCTTCTTGACCTGGGGACTGCAGTTATCAGTAGCATTAACTATGGATCGTTTACCCGGAAGTGGCTTCAACCGTTTGTGCTTCTTCAGGATCTCAGGAGACGGCATGTCACGAGGAGCTATCTCAACTTCTTCCGAGAACATCTGGAAAGCTAATAGCTGCTTTCTCCAAAATTCCTTGTACTTATCAGTTGCCATCGGATTTCTTCCAATGGGCAAAAATGGAAGGCTCTGCTCTGGTGTGAAGACGTCAACATTGAGAATAGACGGGACGAGATCTTGTGGAGGCATTCGCGGATGATGGAAGGGAACACCCTGGTCAAATCCCATTTGGCGGGCGGCTCTGTCAATATTGTAAGAAACCGCAGAGAGGAACTCATCGAAGAAAGTTGGAATATACCCTGGCATACAACTTCGGAGGTAGATGGCTTCTCCATAGCTTACGAGTCCTCCCTTAGTGTGCAACACAACGTCAGAAGCAATGGTGGAGGTTTCCGGTTGAATTACTGAAAAATGGACTGGCCCCTACGTGTGGAAGTCTATAGCATATACATTATCAAGATAGGCAACAAGTCTTAACCCGGGTTTTGGACGTTTGTTATGCCAACGAAGTATCCTTGAACCACCATACAAACCAGAGAGAGAAATCACAGGCACAGGAGCGCAACCTCTGAAATGTTCCCACAAACACGCTTGAAGGAAAGCAATGTGGATGTGCGTTTTCACCTTCTTGTATCCATTGGAAGCATACATGTCTACCGCCAAAGCATCCAGATAAGAGTACAGTGATCCAAGGAACAAAGCGCCCAAAGGGAGAACCACACCTTTTGCCAATTTTATAGCAAACATGACGAGGTCGTGTCTTATAGTCTTCTTCCATCGGTACGTACTACAATGTGGCACCAGATCATACCCCTTAAGGGTTAATTCGTCATATCGACAACACTAGCTCAAGTGGAACAAACAAGGTTGTAACAGGGAACCTATAGCAACTCATCTTACTTAATAAGCCAAGCGCACACTGACGTTATGGAAAGTTTTAGCTATTGCTCTTGTAAATACCGAACAAGAGTGTCTTCTTGTTACTTTTGTGCTCAGCCATTCAAGTTTTGTTCCTCAAATACGTTCTGATTTAATGAATAATGGAAGACGGATGAACATCAGGAAGAATATACTGTCACCTTCTTGTACATGCATAGTATTCTGTCAGTTTCAACTCAAGGACACTACTACGGACATGGGCAGGACTCTTAATCCATACACTCAATCCGAGTCATGGAAGACTATGCCCTTGGTTATGTTACTCTAACAATGTACTCTCTAAAGTACTCAACAAATGTATCAAAAGCTTGATCTGTATTAACGGGTTATAGAGGCAGGAACCTATGGGTCTCTTACAAACAGGTCTCACTCAATCCCATGAAAAACAAACTGCCATAAACACAAGGAAACAACCAAGCGTACATAATTCAAAAGAGTTTCATAAATAGGATCTTCTCTAACAAGCAGAATACAGCATAGTTTCATAAACCAAAAGAGTTGACAAAAATCAACGATAATACTTGTGTTTCTAAAATAGTGAATTAATCACCTCGCTTAACTCCAAGATCGGAAGGAGTACAAGTGGAGGCAGAAGATTCGTGATCAGAATGCTTAAATTCCTGCAACTCCTTGAAATTCATCCACGGCTTCACCCAAACCTTGGCTTCGTAAAATTTCTTCTTCCCAGCCTCAATTACTTCCAGAGTCAAATGGTGCATAGCACCAGCAACCACCTGTTCTTTCGCCTTCACTACCCTTACGAATTCCAAAAGCGCATTCTACACAAAATAAACCCCCAAAAAATCCCAAATCAAAATTGAAATCATCCTAAAAAAAAACAAATTAAAATAAAATAAAGACAGATGAAAAACAAAGTATACATACCTCTTTCTTGTTGTGTTCATCAACAGCAAATTTGGCGAGATCTTCGATCTCAAGACTGTTTTGAGATCCTTCAGAAGAGTCACGAATATCACCAACCATAGCCATCTCGTCGGATTCACAGGAAAGACTTAATCCACAGAATAAAACTAAAGCAGCAGCAGTGATCAGAAACTTAAAATTGTTATAAAATATCTTATTTCCGAGTCTCATTCTCTTCTTTTAAACTTTTCTCTCAGATTCTCTGATATTTAAACACTTTTTAGCTTCTTGCGTCGATTTGCAGCACTAGCGTTTCTTGTGACGCCACGTGTCTTATACGTGTTGTCTTATTATTCGGCTAGTTTTATACTTTGCGTCAAAGTAAAACCACGAAGTCGGCAAGCAACTCCATTCAGATCCCGGCAAAGTAAAATCACAAAGCCCGCAAGCAACTCCATTCAGATCGAGGCGCCCTTCACTTGGTAAAAAGTTGCTTGTATTACGGCCACCATTTTCTTTATGTGGGGTGGCCATTGACTAGCAATAGCTGATTTTAGTAAAAAAAAAAAATTGATGCAAGAAGATTTTAGCAGTAGAATTATGAGATCACATATGAAGCATCCTCAAGCAATTGGACAGATATGTTGTTGAGACGTGAATTAAACCAAACACCACTCATCCTTTCGGCTCTAGCATTTTTTTTTTTTTTTTTTTTTTAAGGTTATAAATTTTCCTGGCACATTTAGGGACGACTCAATCGCAATTAGGGGCGACTTTTTTATTCCCAACCCAGAGGCCGCGTTAAGGGGTGTCCAAAAACGTGGAGATTACGTTAATGCCCTTATATTATCGGAAGCAATTTTGTGCCCGATTGTGTAACACTAAATCGGAAGGTTAGTAATCATATTTGACTACCGATTAATATGGATTTCTTGCCAAACGTGAATCTTGGTCCTATAACAATCGGTAGTAATAATAACCTCACTATACTACCGATTATAGTATCTCCCAAAGAAGAGATTTGGGGCAACTTATAATTGGTAGTCATATAAACTACCGATTATTATAGTACTCAAATTCGTATGATTTGAGATTTCTCCCAAAACAAAATTTGGGGCAACTTAATCGGAAGTTTTGTTAGGTATAAAACTTCCGATTAATACAAATTGAACCTCTCAATTTGGGATTTTTATTGTATTCGGTAACTTAATACATAAAATACTCCCGATTGTTTATAATCGGTGGATAATTACACTCAGTTGACTACCGATTAATAGTCGTTAATGGCATTCAATGCATAACAGGTGACGAATTTTCACGTTCAAAATCACACACAAGCACACATAACATTGCTATTACAGTTTGTTAACAACATACCTGATTGTTTGACGCATCATTACCTTTGATTTCGGGTGATTGTCCATATTCTTCCATGAAAGCGTCGTCTAGGGTTTCATCTCCATCAAAGTGTGGATCATTCAATAAATACCCCAAATCGTCACCTTTAAACGGTAATGAATCTTGAACTTCAACAACTTCACGTACTTCTTCGTACCCATCCATGTTTATGGAAGTTGGCTACCTATAATCGGAAGTAGTGGCAAAATATACCCACTTCTCCTTTTTTTTCTTCTTCTTCTCTCACTCAATCGGGAGTCATTGGGACTATGAATCCTATAATTGGGGAAACCCATAATCGGTAGCCAGTTCTTCTACTGATTATATTTAATTTCAAAATTTTGTAATTGAAGGGTTTTAGGAAAAACTCATTTTTGGGGCAACCTATAATCGGAAGTTAATGTAGTATACCAACCTTCCGATTATGCTACGTCGCAAACACGCACCATGTGTTTAGGGTTGGCTAATTAACCTAAAACCTGTGCAATTTTGGCAAAGGTTCGTTTAGGGAAAACCTATAATCGGTAGCCAAATTTTCTACCGATTATATTTAATTTCTATATTTTCGAATTGAAGGGTTTTAGGAAAGATTCATTTTTGGGGCAACCTATAATCGGGAATTTATGTAGTATGATAACCTTACGATTATTCTACGTCGCAAACACGCACCAAGTGGTTAGGGCTGGCTAATTAACCTAAAACACGCACCAATTTTGGCAAAGGTTCATTTGGGGTAACCTATAATTGGTAGATATATTAACTCGTTTAACCTCCTATTATTAGTTAGAAAGATAAAACCGTTGTCAACCTAAATTCTTTTTTCATTTCGTTTCTTATCCTTTTCAACTTCAACTCTCCCATCCTCTTCTTTCTCTCCGAATACAGAGAGAAAAACTCTCCCCCTCGTTAACCCCGCTTCAATACATCGTTATCGTTAATCGTCGAATATTCTCTAAGAAGATGAAAGATAAGGTACGTAAATCGGGTCCAAACAAAAATGTTGTTCCTGGGGGTGATTCAAACATTGGAGTGCCTGCCCGTAATAAAGAGGTTCTCACCGAAGAACACGAAGAACGCAAACAAGGTGATGAAGAACCAGTCCCTGATGTAGATGATTCTGATAGCCAAACTCTCAAGCAACTTCAAATGGCCCCAATTAGGTAACATTATACCGTTAGATTTGGGTTTGTATTACTTTAATTCGACGAAATCACAAATCTTTTTCTTAGTGTTTTCGGTTATTACACAGATTCGGGAGGTTAGATATTTTTGTAAACTTCCGATTATTGCTCCAATTATCACTGTTAAAGAACATTTTTCATATTCAGTTGCTTAAATATTAGGTTTCCTTCTGATTATAATAGGCTTTTGTATCTCCTGGACACAAACTGATGCATATTCGGCAAGTAAAATTATTTTTTGGCAACCAATTTTGTGTATTCGTTAGAGTATGTTGAGATTAGGCTTCCTATTATTTATAATCGGGTGTTTATGCTAAACTGATACTTCCAATTATGAACCTATTTTACCCTTTGATGATATTTAGGGATAGGCGAGGAAAAAAACCGAAGACGCAATTGTCTCGGATAGTGCAAGGCTGGAAAGGCGTAAGAACTTGACAGCTAGTGCAAGGAGAGCTAGGGTCACTAAATCCACTTCAAGTGCTCAAGATGGAACTCAACAAGCTGCCCCACAAGTAGATCCACTTAAAGAAGGTGTTCAACCTAGTGCCCCACAATCAGAGCCAGTTCAAGAAGGTGTACAACCACCTGCTCCACAATCACATCCTGAAATTCAACCCGTTGTTGAACCAGAAGAAAGAGTTATGGAAGCTGGACAACCCAGTGGTGCGCAAGAAGAAGGAGAAGCCGAAAAGAAAATTCCTCCTCGAAAGAAGGCGAAACACCTTGTCCCAAAAGAACTCAAGGTGAAGGATATTCCAGAAGGAACAATCCTTGGGATGCCGGCTGATGGAGGAGAATTTTTATTTGGATACAAAGATTCATGGGCAAGAGAAATATATGAAACTAAGGTAATAATCGTATCCGTCTTATGTACGTATTTTTTTGTGTATTCGTAATAGTTTTAAGGGTTATAAGTTTAGGTAATTATAATTGGTTTTTAACTTGTCCTGTGTATAATAGTACCATTCCGATTCGGTTCGTTTACTCAAACCCACCGCCGCACCACCTAAAATGCTGGAATGTCCTTTATTCGGTGAATGTGAAAGGTTCAACACAATTATTGCAAATTCGGGGTTGTCTAATGCTGCTGAAAACTCTATGCTAGAACATGACCGGGTGGCTATATAAGCGTTTGTGGAGAGACTTTATCCTGAGACCGACACCTTCCATATGCCGTTTGGAGAGATGGCGACTACCCCAGATGATGTTGTGCAGATTCTTAGACTCCCTGACCATGGAATAGGTGTCAGGGTTGAGTTCACAAAGCAGTTTGAATGGGCCAAACTTTATGCTCTAACTAACAAGTGTTTTGGTTGGGATGAAGAAACATCAAAAACTGAGTTCAAGAGATGCATGGGGTATAGAACCAGACAATTCAACATTGGTACTCTGATGGATATGTTCATGGGCACCAAGGAAAAAGAAGAGAACGGAACTGTAGGACCAGAATATTGCCACAACGATATTCTCGCGATGGAAACGACACTTTTACAAGAAACCTAAACATTTCTACAAGTATTAACAACACTTTGACGAGAACGTCGCAAGATTCTTCAACAACATTTGGCGAGTGTCACAAAAGAGTGATATAACGGTTAACGATTAAAGATATATGAAGAATAAGTCTACTTCACGATGGTTATAAAGTTGGCGATGGTGAAGACTAAAGTTATGGCGATGAGATCGCAGAGTAGATCCGAATTAAGGGGAAATCTTAGCTGTCTTCCACTATGTATTTTCCTATTTAAAGGGTTCGACTAAATCCAGAAGAGGATGATGTACTTTTGAGAGCTGAGAGAATTTTGAGGAGAGATAAACTCCAGAAAGAAAGTTGTACTTCTGAGTTTTGATATTTCTTGTAAATCTTCTTGAAAGATAATTAATAAAAGTGTTGTTGTTCATCCACAATTATGACTTAGTTTTCATAGATTCTTGACAAGGGTGTAGTGTGGGAAATCCTGCAACTACATTTTGGCGCCAGAAACAGGGATTGAATTAACGAAAATAGAAGAAAAAGCGAAGAAGAAAATGAAAATTGTTCAAGATTAAGGAAATCATTAAGTAAATCGGTGAGAAAATTGAAGGAAGAATGATCAGAATCAAAAAGGATTGTAGAAAATTGAAAGATGATGTAATAACAAAAGAAATGATTGATAGGTTTCATGAAAATATCAAGGGAAGGATACATAAATGGGATTTTTAAGGAAGGAAGATTGTGACAGTGGAGAAGGTATCATCATTGAAAAATTAGGAAAAACAAGAAATCACGTTTATAGCAGCAGAAATACCAGAAGAAGATTTAAGTCATACATCTCCGTTGGTGGTCACAATAACCACTATATCAATGAGAAAGAATAAATCGATAAAATCTGAAAAAGGATGGGCTATGAATAAAACTTTAGTAGACACATGAAGTTCTGTAGACATGATATTTTATCACACCTTCAAGAAGATGGGATATAAGGATGAAGAAACGTCTCATTCAACATTTGGAAAGTCTATAACAAAACCTAAAGGCGAGATAATGGTACGAATTCCACTAGGAGAAATTGAAACACATATATCATTATGTATGGTAGATGTGGAATCGCCGTACAATATGATACTGGGAAGACTGTGGATACATGCAATCAAGGATGTGGCGTCAACATTACATCAATGTATTAAATTTCCTATGCCTAGTGGAATTGGAGAAATTAGAGGAGATGTGAATTTCGCGAGATTGTGCTACCAAATTGAAGTAAGAAATTGTGAAGAACGTCCAAAGCTGCGAAAAGCTCGCAGAAAATTAAACAGAGAAACAAAGAAAGAAGAGAAATATAAAATATACATGATAAGGGCAAAAAAGGAAAAGGGATACCAAGTGAAGTTTCGAGAGAAGAATATGAATTCGCGAGAGAAATGAAAACTCCAACACCAATGGGAGAACCTGAAGCTAGTTACACCGCAGTAGAGCCAACAAATAAAATAAATATCGGGAGCGAGGAAGAGCCTAAAATACTGAAAATTGGGACTAAAATGGAGGAAGAAGAAGAAGAAAGAACAATAAATCTCTTGCGAGAATACAAAGACATCTTCGCATGGAGTATGGATGAGATTCCATGGATAGACCCTTCAGTAGAATGTCATAAATTAGAGATCAACAAAGGTGTGAGACCATTTAAACAAAGAATCAGAAAAATTGCAACAACATACCATTCTCAAATAGATGAAGAACTACAGAAAATGCTTGATGCAGGAATTATAAGGCAAGCAAAATATCCATATTGGATTGCAAATATGGTGGTGGTCCCAAAATAAAGGGATAAGAATTTGCATAGACTTTACTGATTTAAACAAAGCTTGTCCTAAAGATAGTTTTACATTGCCAGATATTCCACAAATGGTTGAATCAGCAGCGGGAAATGATAGAATATCTTCATTAGACGGATATAAAGGATATAATCAAATTCCCCTCGCAGAAGAAGATCAAGAGCATACAACATTTTTTGCTCCAAGAGGGTTATATTGCTATACAAAGATGCCTTTTGGCTTAAGAAATGCTGGTACAACATACCAAAGAATGGTGGAGAAAGTGTTCGCAAAATGGATACATAAAACATTATAAGTGTACGTGGATGACATGTTGATCAAAAGCAAAGAAGCTAAAAATCATGTACAGGATTTGAAAGAGATTTTCGATCAAATGCGACAATTCAACATCAAAGTGAACCCAGAAAAGTGTACTTTTGGAGTAGCTTCAGGGAAATTTTTGGGTTATATTGTATCAAAGGAAGGAATACAAGTTGATCCAGAAAAGGTACAAGCAGTTCGCGATATGCCAACACCAGCGACAGTTAAAGATGTGCAAAAACTAAATGGACTCTTAGCCTCGCTGGGAAGGTTTATTTCGCGATCATCAGACAAGTGCAAACATTTTTTCGATATACTCAAAAAGGGAACAAAATTTAAATGGACAGATGAGTGTGAAAAGGCTTTTCAAGGAATTAAAGAACAACTGATGAACATATATATTTTACAAAAGGCTGAACCAGGATAAGAGCTATTGATCTATCTTGCGACAACCACATACGCGCTAAGTGTCGTGTTGCTGCGAGTAGATGCGGGGGTGGAAAAGCCAATTTATTATATCAGCAAAACATTTAATTCAGCAGAGAGAAATTATTCGAAGATTTAGAAACTAATTCTAGCATTGGTACACGCAACTTTTAAGCTTCAAATTTACTTTCAAGCGCATATAATCAAAGTGTTAACGAGAGTTCCAATTGAATCGGTGATGAAAAATTCAAAAATATCAGGCAAAGTTGAGAGATGGAATGCGCAAGTAGGGCACTTTGATATTCAATATGAAATTCTATCCTCGCCAAAATCACAAGTCATCGCAGATTTCTTAGCTGAATTTCCTTTAGAAGATGACGAAGCTGTAGAAGAAATGATGGATATAGACGAAGAACATGGGGATCCAAAAGAGCTATTAAAAGAACATGACAGATGGGAAATATTAGTGGATGGATCGTCAAATGGAGAAGGAAATGGAATTTTTTTCATATCGCCAGAAGGAGAAAAAACATCTTTTTCGTTTCGATTAGAATTTGCATCCACTAATAATGAGACAGAATATGAAGATGTAATCCATGCATTAAAGTTTGCGATAGAAATAAAATTGGAAAATGCTAGAATCACCAGCGATTCACAATTGTTTATTCACCAAATAAAGGGAGAGTATACTACAAATGAACCATCTTTGAAGAAGTACAAAAAACTTGTTGAAGAATTGTCTGCGAGGATTCCAAAAATAAAATGGAGACACATATCAAGGAAAGATAATAGGCTTGTAGATGCTTTTGCTTTCATATCAAGTATGATGACTAACCCACTTGCGAGATGCATAAAAATTCAAACACTTTTACAACCGGCAATAAACAAAGAGGAAGAAGAGGTAGATGTAATGATGGTAGAACCTGGCGAGGAAGAAATAGGGAATAATGCTACAGATTGGCGAGCAGATCTTCATGCTTATTTTGCGAGAGGAGAAATCCCCAGAAATCGATTAGAAGAACATAAAATAAAAAGTAGAGCAACCAATTATGAATTACGAGATGGGATATTATATCGCAGATCTTTTAGTGGACCATCGCTAAGATGTTTGACGAGAGAAGAAGGGCAAAAGGTGCTAAAAATGTTGCATAGTGGTGATGCTGGTAATCACAGCGGGGGTAGATCTTTAGCATATAAAACAAAGATGCAGGGTTATTATTGGCCATATATGCATGAGGATGCAAAGCAACTCTCAAGGCGTTGTGAAGATTTCCAGCGATTTGGGAAAAAGATACATGCACCAGGAGCACCATTATCATATTCATCAAGTGTATGGCCATTTGGAAAATGGGGATTGGATATTGTGGGACCATTTGTACCTGGGTCTGGACAGAGAAGATATCTGATTGTTGCAACAGATTATTTCACAAAATGGGGAGAAGTAAAGGCAGTACAACATATTCGCGATAAAGATATTTTTACATTCATATTTGAAAATATAATCTGCAGATTTGGAATTCCAACACAATTAGTATCTGATAATGGAAAGCAATTTGAGGGATAAAATATAGAATTGTTACTCAATGCATTTAAGATAAAATGTGGAAAATCTACTCCTTTATATCCACAAGCAAATGGTCAGGCTGGGGCAACTAATAAGACAATCGCAGACATCTTAAAAAAGAAGTTAGAAGGTTATCACAAATCATGGTGCGAGCTAGTGCATAATGCAATATGGGCATATAATACAACTAGATGAGAGGCAACTGGAATGTCACCTTTCTGTTTAACATTTGGAGTTGAAGCTGTTCTACCAACATAGGTTGCTATCCCAACAACAAAAAGAGAGGCATGGGAGAAAAATCTAAGTGCTGGCATGATTTTACATGAGTTATATGAACTAGAAGAAAAGAGATAAAAAACTCTACAACATATGGAAAATTACCAGTGAAGATTAGCTCGCGAGTACAACAAACTGGTCAAGAAACGTCAATTCCAGCCTGGCGATCTAGTTTTGCGAGAAACACCAAAATATCAGCAAGAAAGTGGTGGAAAATTAGCGAGAAAATGGGATGGACCATACATCATTAAAGAGATAATTGGAAATGGAGCATACAAATTAATGGATCCAGAGGGAAGAGATGTTGGGAAAAGACTTGATAGACCATGGAATAGATTGTTTCTGAAAAGGTATTATCAGTAGCAATTTCTGCGAGGTAAGAAATACAAATATAAGATGAAACAGTTAAAAAATTCTTCTTTCTCTATCACAATTTATGCGAGCATCATCGCAAGAACAGCGAATAAAATTTCGCAGAGATTAAAAGAATGGGACGAACCTTTATGGCGTGCATCCTAGTTCGCGAATAAAATTTCTTAAGAGGCAAATGTAAGACCTAATAGTGCGTCATATGAGGGGGTATCTCTTGACATGACTCAGCGATAAGGTTATACCGCTGCTGGAACCTGAGTCATGTAGATGTTGGGGTTAAAGAAAACCTATCCGGGAGAGAGATCTTGATTTTCCAACTATATAAGGTTATACCCTGGTTGGGCGACCGAGAATCTCTTCCAAGAAGTGCAGAGTATGACTAAGGCGCCGAGGTACACGGTTGAGCCAAGGGTGCCCGGAGCGTACGAAAATCTCTTGTCATCCTTGGTAAGTCTTGGCTACAATGCACTTGGCCTGAAGAAAACCCCACTTAGGGTGCAGTCTTGTAACTATAATACATATAGGCATAAAGGACAAGAGGTTGCGAACACAACTGGTTGTTGGCAAATCCTAATGGGGGGAGCTAGTCTTGTATGGCCGATGTGACCTCCTTGAAGGGGCAACCAGGGGGAAGATAAGGGAGACACCCTCCATTAGGGAGATGATAAGTGTCTTTAGACGGCAATGTCATGGGGCTTCATGATCGCAAGATCATTTAGGCCTGTCATATTGTCGCGTGACGAAAATTATACAAAGGCAAAAAGCCTAAAGAGAAAATGTTAAGATGAGATCAATGGGTTTTTGCATGAAAGTGTAAAGATGTCCTGCGATTTCATCGCAAGACGGAAATGTCACGGGGCTTTGTTTTCGCGAGAGAATTTAGACTTGTCATATTGTCGCAGAGATATTGAAAAGTACTGATAAGACAAGACCAATGGGTCAATACATATAAATGTAAAGACGTCCTGCGATCTTGTCGCAGAAAAATATTAAAGGTTGGCAAAATAAGACCTTTAACTAGGAAGGCATAATAAGACCAACAGATTAATATTCAACATTAATTATTTTATTTGAGAATGCAGGAAAAATCTATTCATCGCAGGAGGCAGATTACTTCATAAAATATCTATTCAACATCATAAAATTCACCATCTCAAGAAAGATATTAGAGGGCAAGAAGAGGAATGAGCAAATAAAATCTTAATATCTTCCTTGAGAAGAATCAACAAAAGGAAAAATTAAAAAAAAGTCATCCAAGTTACATTCCTCGCGAAAAAAGAGGCAGGAAGAGAAAGCAAAAATGAAACTCAAACTTCAGCGACAGGCTCGTCAGTATTCTTCTCGCCAGATTTATCATTCTCTCCAGCAGATTTATCAGTATCGCCATCATTATTTTCAGTATCGCCAGCATCCTTCCCTTCGTGAATTTCTTCTTCTCTAGGAGAGCCTTCGTCTTCTTCTGGGTTATCTTATTCAGCTTCTTCTTCTCCTCCAATGGGTGTATCTTCTAAATCTTTATCCATAGGGATGGGAATTTCTTCATCCTCAACCTCTAGAGGAAGAACATATTCAGGAGGGAGAGAATGGGAGATCAGAATCTTATTCAACAGAACTTCAACAGAGAGATGAACTTTGCGAAGAAAACCTCTATCACGGTTTCTAATCTCCATATTCTTGAAGTACTCAAGATAATAAAGCCTTATTTCTGCTTTATCGCGAGCGTCCAAGCAATCGAAAAGGAGAGTCTTGTTTTCTTTGCGAACCTTATCTAATTTCTCAGTAAGGGAAGTAATAGTAGCAAGATGGCTTCTTTCAGATTCTGTGAATAACAAAAATGACAAGGAAATATTCAAATGAAGAGCTCACGAGAAGTAAAACATAGGAATTTATCAGAAAAATTAACAATTAAGGCAGTCAATTGACTACCTTCTTTTTGAGAGGTTAAGTTTTGGATTAATGAAAAGAAATAATTCTCCCATTGATTCATAGCATCGTCAAATTTATCGCCAACCATACCCTTCTGGCGAGATTTCATGTTTTCTTCTTTGGTGCGAAGATAAAGATTTTATTTTACCAGTAAAGAGTGAGATTTCTCTAACTGAGAATACTGATCTTTAAGTTCACTAGCCTTTAAACTAAGAGTTAATCTACCCTTGGTAAGTTTATCCTTCTCAGCAGCAGATGATTCAGTCAATTCATTGAGTTCATCTTTAACGGAACGAAGAGATCGCTCTTGATTATCAAAAATTCTTTGAAGATTATCTAATTGTTGCGAGGAAGCCGCCATCAAACTTGAAAAATTATGTTTCTCTTGGGATAAAGTTTTATTCTCATCTGATAAAGATTCCATCGCCAAATCAGTCTTAAATAACAAATATGTAAGGCGAGCAACTTCGCTACACAATAAATTTTGGTTTTGAGACAATTGATTATTCTCATGAGTAAGATTATTTATGTGATCAATTGAGTAAGTATAAAGATTATCTAATCTACTATGTTGGTCCATCCAAGACTCTTTTTCAGCGCGAGCTTCTTCAGCGATTGATTCTAATTCAAATATCCTCACTAATCGATTCCGATTTGAAGCTAAATAAATAAATCAAACATTTAAAAGGAATGGAGTGTAAAAAATAAGGGAGACGGGAAGTTATTAGAATGGAGAGACAAAAATATAGAGGCAGGAAAACTATACCTTTCAACTCGTCATTATGTCTGCGAATATTCTCGCACTCAAGTGAAGAATTGCGAAGCATATGATTCAGAGTGTTACACTCAGAAGTTTTAACTTGAAGGCCTTTTCTTAGAACTTAAACTTCATATTCCAAAGATACTCGCGAGGCAGAATTATCAGAACCAAAATACTTGAGTAAAGTATCGTAAGCTTCATATTGAAGAGAATCAGTGGAAGATTTTCTAGCGTTATCTAAAATATTAGATAAAATTTTAAAAGCAATATCAACTCCATCAAAGGTTTCAGTTGATGGAGGAAGAGATGCAGAAGATGAAGTAGTAATGATAGGAAGTTGATGATTTTAATCATCTGCAATGGATGCGTTATGAGAAGGAGGAGTTTTTGGGAAAGTGACGGTTGAAGGTAATATTGGACTAGAAGGAGTTTCAGCCACAACATTTGTAGGGATTTGATTTGTCAAATTTTCTGAAGGATTGGGGGTATTGATAGCGAGGTTATCGCAGACAGAAGAAGGAGGATTAGATTGTAAAGGTGTGATGATAGCTCTCTAAGATGATAACTCAGGAATAATGATATCATCTTCAATAGTTTTATTGCGACGGGATTTTTTATGAGGTCTAGCGATGTTCTGCAAATAATAATTTAGATAAGAAACAGAGGCAACAATATTTTTATTAAGATAAAATGTGTTTCTTACTACCTTATCATTCGCAGAATCCTTCTTCCTCCTCTTCTCAACAAGCTTCTTGAGGGAATTAGGGTTTGGAGTTTCAGAATGGGTAGTAGGGATAGCTCTACTAAAGGAAAATATGACGAAAATTATAATTAAATCAAGAATATCAAAGAACAAAAGTAGTAAAAAATAATTCAAAAAAGATGGTATAATCAAAATACATACCTTGACATTTCCATTAAAACAGTAGCAGGTGAATTTGAAGATAAAGAAAAGTTGTAGGCGGAAAGAGAAATAAACAGATAAAAAAGATGAAGAAGTAAAAAGAGAAAATTATTTTCGTAACTCGGCTCCACCTTTTATAGACAAAAGCAGTAGGACCCACTGAGAGGACACGTGTTAAAGAAGAGCTACAACACGTGTAGGCGATTAAACTAAATAAACGGAGGTTTGTCGAGAAAAAAACTTGTAAAGAAAGAAGCTGAGAGTATCATAAAGAGTTGAAAGTTCTCATATCTTATCTTCTTCATAGAAAAGACATGAGAAGAGGCAAGATGTAGGACCAGAATATCGCCACAACGATATTCTCGCGATGGAAACGACACTTTTACAAGAAACCTAAACATTTCTACAAGTATTAACAACACTTTGACGAGAACGTCGCAAGATTCTTCAACAACATTTGGCGAGTGTCACAAAAGAGTGATATAACGGTTAACGATTAAAGATATATGAAGAATAAGTCTACTTCACGATGGTTATAAAGTTGGCGATGGTGAAGACTAAATTTATGGCGATGAGATCGCAGAGTAGATCCGAATTAAGGGGAAATCGTAGTTGTGTTCCACTATGTATTTTCCTATTTAAAGGGTTCGAATAAATCCAAAAGAGGATGATGTACTTTTGAGAGCTGAGAGAATTTTGAGGAGAGAGAAACTCCAGAAAGAAAGTTGTACTTCTGAGTTTTGATATTTCTTGTAAATCTTCTTGAAAGAGAATTAATAAAAGTGTTGTTGTTCATCCACAATTATGACTTAGTTTTCATAGATTCTTGACAAGGGTGTAGTGTGGGAAATCCTGCAACTACAGGAACTTTAACTAATGATCAATTGAACCATGCGGCCACCGCATATCTCATATGTGTATTGGGATGTGTAATTTTCCCCAATACTAGTGGCAATCGGGTAGACGCCAACCTTTTACAACTTCTGGATCCCCTCAATAAAGTGCATGAGTACTCTTGGGGCATGGCATGCCATGCGTGGTTGATGGAATATTTGAGAAAGGCGTCGAGGCTTGGAATTAGCCAAGTGGCCGGGAACGTGATTCTACTACAGGTATTTTTATTATTCCTACATACTTGGTTGTTTTTTTATTTTTGTACCATTGAAGAATCAATTTCCTAAAACTTGCAAAAATGTCAATATAGACATGGATCTACGACCAATTCCCTATCTTGGGATTGTCCATTCAAAATCCGGCGTGGGCTCCAGGTCAACCTAGAGGAAAGAAGTACGTCTTCGGTGACAACCATTCTAGGACAAAGGAGCAGCAAATGATTCGTTTGAGGGAGGTTTTGGACTCACTGAAAGCCCAAGACGTATGCTTTGATCCATACAAGGAAGACAGAGCTAATGGACATATCGCAGGTCGGTCCGATTTGGCCCTTTATTTTGGGCCATTGTGGCACCCAATAGGATACGTGATGTACAATGCCTCGATGGTGATGCGACAAAACGGTTATGTACAAGCTTTACCAAAGTGGCAAATCAATGGGAATTTTGTTTTGGATGTGGATAAATGTAATTCAGATAAAGCTTCTATCACAGTGGTTTACAAGGGTAACCCATCCTGCAAACACCATTGGGATAGAAGGATGGATTACTTGATCAACGGTGGAAATGCTCCCAACTATATGGATTGGTATCGGGATTCTCATTTTCACGTAATTCGTGATCTTAAAGCAAAGCCCGCACCGTATAAGAGTATCCTCAAATAGAAACCTCCGGGTTTTGATAGATTGGTACGTATTGGTTTCTTAATTTAGTTTTATTTTATGGGTCAAAATCAAACTAGAACCGTCCTTGATGGTATGCTATGTTTTAAAACAGATGAATAGGTTAAGAGGTTTGTCCAAATGGTGCACTAATTTCATAAAATCCGGAGAGCCTGTGTCACTTGAGAATATAAAAGAGCACCAAGAGATGATTGATAACATTGACAATAAAAATTATGCATCTCGGTTTGGGGATAAAGGCAAGCAACCTAAAAAGGTTGTGAAAAAAAGAACTCAGGCGTCACCAAGCACTCAAGTTGATGAAACCGGTGATGATGTTGGTCCAAGTGGTAGAGGCAGTAAAGGTCGCAAAGTCATGGGAAAAAATAAGAAATAAACTGTCGATGTTGTAAACTCTCGCTGTTTTTAGTTAACTTTATGATTTTCAAAGTTTATGTCGTTTTAAAAGTTTGTGTCGGATTATTAGTTGGTACGTTATGTTTATGGATTGTGAATTCTTCCTTTTATGGATTATGAATGGCTATATTGTTATGTTTATGCATTTAACGATGACTCGCAAGCGAATCACATGATAATACATGTAACTGTTGAATTCTGGAACACAATCGGAGGGTTAATATTATATAAGAACCTACCGATTCTGGGGTTTTTGCATTTTTTGTCAGAATCGGTAGATTTATATATTTTTAACCTACCGATTCTGGAGATTTTGCAAAACATTTAGTCAGAATCGGAAGGTTAATAATATAATGTGACTTTCGATTATTATGTGTAAAGAAAACTTGTCTTCTGTATCCAAACAACACCACAATCGGAGGGTTATTTTTCACCATTCCTTCCGAATAAAAATATTCGGTAGGGTTTTTAATGGTTCATTTCCGATTATTATGTGTGAAAATAGTTTGTTTCCTGGAACCAAATAACACCCTAATCGGGAATCTATATTCCTTCGCTGGTTAACGACTATATTAAACGGTAGTTGTTTTTTATGAATTCCTTACGATTATTCTGTTCCCAAAAAATTTCTTTTATGTAGCCAAACAACCCAACAATCGGGAGGTAAACGTTCACCCTTACATCCAAATAATTATATTCGGTAGGCTATATGTTTTTTTTTTAATATCCGATTATTCTGTGTGAAAAAACTTGGTTTCCTGGAACCAAATAACAACATAATCGGAAAGTATGTGGACTCACAAAGTTACCAAATATGTTAATCGGGAACTTAGTTGGCGAACAATTCTACCGAATATTAATAATCATAAACTTTTTTATATTAATATTCATCCGATTAAGTGCATTACATAAACCTCAAAAGACCACAACCTAACAATTTCGTCAAAAGTACCTAAATCCATACTCCTTATTGACCATAAAATTATTAAAAAAGATCATAACGTCCAGACACCGCAGAAATTGTCCCTCTTGATTTTGTAACATCCTTCATGTTCAAATCGTTTCCCGTAGAGGTCCATATACCGATAATCAGCAAGATTTCTCTGAAATTACGAATGACCAAGTTAGTATTAACGAATGAGTAACAAGTGAGCCGGAGTTATGAAAGATACTTACTCCTTTTTGATACGTACATTGAGGAAAAGCATCCCTAACAAATCGTTCTTCATCTTCAAGCTTGTCAATCTCCTTATAGATCGCCTTCATTCTCATCTTAATGTCATTGGATGATCTTCGAATTCGATTACCATCTAACGCCTCAAATACCATTAAAATTCGGTTCCATAATTGCTCTTCAGATTCCCGTTTGTGGAGCTTGTGAACAAGATCATGAACAGTTACCAAAACCCACGCTCTATAAATAGCACAATCTTCTTCTTCTGCAAAAGCAATATCCATGTTTTAGGTTTTCTAAATTAGAACTGAAGAGAGAAAATAGTTTGGTGCAATTGGGGTGATAGATATTAGTTTCTTTATATAGACTTAGGGTCCAACGGCTCATTTTCCTTTTCCCAAAAACTCCAACGGATATTTCTGAAATTTGGTTCAACATGCAACGGCTAATTTGACGAAGGTTGAAAGTAGAGAAACCAATAATCGATAGTAATTTTATTAATAATACCTACCGAATATGGTAGCTTACAAAATTTGAATTTAGGGCAACCAATAATCGGTAGGTTGTGGAACCAATTTTCCTTACGAATATGTCTACATTCAAAACATGAACCAAGTGGGTATCCCTGGCTCTGAACACTCAAAACCTATGGAATTTGGCAACGGTTCGATATGGGGCTCCTTATAATCGGTACGTTATTTAAGGTGGATACCCTACCGATTATAGTAGATTTCAAAATTCAATACATGAAGGATTTTCAAAAAAACTCATTTTGGGGCTACTTATGATCGAATGGTTTTGTAATATATCAAACTTCCGATTACCGCTGCACCCAAAACACACACCATGTGGTTATGGTTGGCTCTGTACACTCAAAACCTATGAAATATGGCAAAGGTTCGATCTGGGGCTTGCTGTTAATCGGTAGGTTTTGTAGTTGTATAACTTACCGATTATAGGAGATTTCAAAATTCTCTACGTGAAGAATTTTATAAATAATATCATTTTGGGGCAACTTATAATCAGTAGGGTTGTAACATATTATCCGTCCGATTACCGCTAAATCCACAGATCAATCCAAGTGGTTATGGTTGGCTCTGCACCCCTCAGAACCTCCGGAATTTGGCCAAGGTTATATAAGGGGCTCCTTATAATCGGTAGCCTTAAAATTTGGATAAGCTACCGAATAAACAAAGGATTATTTGCCAAAGTATCTACACAATAGTCGGTAGGTATAGTCTCAATTTAACCTACCGATTAACAACGAGCCTACCGATTGTTGTTTTGGCTACCGATTATGAAAGGGCATAGTTGCCATTTTGAAAAATCGCAGATAAGGGTAGCTCAGTTTTACGTTTGGGTGACCTTTTTTGTCTTTTAGTGTCGCCCCTAATTGCGATTGAGTCGCCCCTAAATGTGCCAGGTAAATTTTCGCTCTAGCATGTTTAGATAATATATCAACAACCTTATTTCGTTCTTTTGGGACATAATTACACCGCCAAGAACTAAAAACTCTAAAATACTTTTTATTTCAAGGAGTAAATTGTAGATTCTCCAATCTATATTGAATCTTTCATTGATCACTGCATCTGCGAATAGCTTAGAGTCAAGCTCAAAGTTCACATTCTCCAGATCAATTTCTTTTGCCCATTGCATCGCCTCCTATAATCCTTTGTACTCAGCCTGCTCTGCACTCCATGCCTCAGCTAAGTAGAAACATTTAGATCCCTTATGCGTACCTGCAAAATCACGAAGGATAAGTCATATGCCTCCAGTTTTGATATTTTTATGAAAGCTACCATCAAAATTTATAGGAAAACTATCATATGACTCATGTCGTAACGTCTCGGGCTTGAGTTCATTGTTAGTAGTGTTTTTTTTTTCTTAACGTATTCGAGCGCATATTATGTCATGTTATATCTTATAGAGTTTTGGAGATCAATTATGGAGTTTCGGAGATCAATGCAGAGAAACATTTGATTACCTAGTAATAAATAGGAATCCATATCATTTATTTTCCCCAGTGACATTAGCTTTTACAGTCGTTGGGTTTACTGTAATAGCGGATATTATTGATACTGATATGGTAGTCTATCGTTCCGTATTATACTAGCCCTTAACCCGTGCCGTAACAGCACGGGCCATGATGTTGGTTCATTTTTAATATATCGTATAATTTTTGTCCCGAATACTTATCAACTCCTTATGATTTAATATGTGTTTGTCATAAAAATAGTTGGGATTTTCCTCTCTTTTTTTCTTTAATATTTTACCGCCGGAGATTTGCTCAAACGAAAGAAATATAATCTTAACTTCCAAACACTTTTTTATTTAGGTTCATTGCTTATAATGAGATAATGCTCTACATGAACATGGAAGTTTAAATATTTTTTGGAAATATGTCGTCAGCAACGCTCATCTCAGTGAAATCAACTAATCAATATCGTCCATAAAATTCTCCAATGCTCCTATTTCGCTCCAGCTGACTCATCTATCATGGTCATGTTGTCGATCCTCCAAATAGGCAGAGAATAGTGTATATTTTTTTTCATCGAACGAATGATACAAACTATCCAATGTGACATGATTTTCCTGTAATTTTTCAACACCCATTAGATGACAATGTTTAAAATGTGTACCTGTTTGTACCCAAAATTACTTTTAGGAACGAAACAAGATTGAATCGATGATTTGATGTATTGTTAGGGTTAGGGTTAGAAAACGAATTGAAGAACAATGAAAGAAACACAGATTTAACGTGGTTCGGCGAATTGTGCCTACATCCACGGATGAATCCCCTTGAGGAGAGGTATTTTATTAATCAGAATCACAATAGTTTTCTCTGGGTATCAAAACCTAGAATCCCCATTAGGGTTTAGACCCATGTAATTATATATTCTGGTAAGCTGGAATCTTCTAGAACCATCTTCTAGGGTTTTAGGAATAGGCCGGTGGAAACGGGCTCAGGGCATGGGCCAACAAACTGGACCAATATATACAAGATGCCAGACTTGGGCCGACAGATATTTTCCGTTAATAGTGATGTAGTTAGCCTGAATTGGTACCCAAATATTATGGTACAAATATCCCCTCTTAATCTCAAACGTGTTGTGGGGTTAAGAAATTCATTTAAAACCTCTAACCGGCCCCATTGTCTGTTTAGCATTATGAACCATTCGCCCCCGCTGGGTACAGCTTATCGTGCCCAGATCCGGAGTATGGTTGATAGTTTCTTAACACTCATGGGGAACTTAACGTCTCTTTGACTTGTGGTGTAGAAAAGGTGTCGTGTCTCTTGTAGATATATCTCGATCTCTTGCTTTTTGGGCTCCCCAATATATAGGTCTATTAAACTTTCACAAACATTTCTCGTTCCTTGTATGCATCGATCCATGTATGAAGTGAAAATGGAATTTTGCTGACTCCAAATCTCTTGGTCTTAATTAGGATTTTTCTAGCCATCGAGAATAACGGGAAATATCACACTGATGTTCTGCTGCTGTTTTAAGGTACAAAAATCTTTGGGATTTCGCGCCTAATTATGTTCCGAGATCTGAAATTCTGTAGAGTAGAAAATGATATAGAACCATGATCTTCTTGTTTTCCCTCCCACTACTCAGATGTGAAATTATATTCAACTTGACTTGTTGTCGCCGTTTCACTGATGACTGATGAGTGTTGGCTTGAAATTGATTTTTCCTCATAATCTTACTGGATCTTCTTCATATATAAATTAACTACGAGGAGGAAAACTTATAAAGTCCCTTACTGATACATCTTACAAATAACCTCGTCCAGCCTCTTGTATATACTGATTTGATGTGTATATGTATCTTATTCGCAAATATGGATCCTTCGACTTCCAATATTAACACTGACCTTGAATAATTTAGACGGTTCATACCCAAATGCCGATAAGCTTTGTATGGAAGGAACTGGAACGAGGTTCAATATTCCAAATTTCGTCCAAATCACTAAGATTAAGAAAATGACTGATCCGGTAGGTGAAGACGAGGTGGTAGCTAGTCTTTACCAGCCTCATTGCGATCTTCCAGTGCCCATGGATCTTTTACTTGTGCGCTTCTTAATGCATGGGGGATAACAATTCCACAAATGCATCCTCAGATTTATCTTACGCTCAAATGTGACTTTCCATTTCTAACACCTATCTTCATTTGGTACCACCCGAGATGTGTCTGGAGGTTTATGTCTCTAGTAAGCTGGCAAGTTATAGGTGTCCCTTGGAAAATCTTGTCTTGTGAATGGAAAGACAGATATCCAAGATTTCGGCTCACTGGTTCCCCAAATGCTATATGCTTTGATAGTTGGCAGATAAAGTAATCGATCGCGGTCTCGTAGCCGATACCGAGAGTAATGACAGTATAAAGCAATTCTTCCATTTACTGAGTTGTTTATCCGTCGTCTCTTTCCAACGAGAATGGCGTTATAGCAGAGATTTGAATGCAAATGAGATCTCACTCCCGACCAACGCTATCCCTCTTAATCGAAGGCTAGAGGTCAGTCATTGATTCCAACTCCGATAGTGATGACTGCAGTTTTTCCGAAGTTACAAACACGAAACCACTAGATACCCACTGCTGCCAAGAGTCATCTTCTTCTTCTAGTATGATGCGACTCCCTCCAAACCAGTACAAGATTTGGCCAATCAAGGATAAATCCTCGGGTATCCGTCGTCCTGACACATGCACAGGTGAGGTGAAGCTCAAGAGGCTTCGCATCCCGTCGTCATCCGCAAAGGTCTCTTTTGAGCAAAACTTTTAACTTCCAGATGCTATGTCCGGGAAGTTGTGTAGCCTTTACGTCATAGCAGCCTAGCGATCAATAATATAAAATACACATATGAAGATCCAGTCTTTGTTGGCACTGCCACTGGCTTTGTCATTCCTCTCCCAAATAACAATGAGAGTGTTATGGTTGAAGTACTGTTATTGAGAGTAGTGACTGAACTTGTAACATCAACCAAGGCTCTGGCCGCACTGGACCCTTTCTTTCTTCTATTAATTTCTTGAGTTTCAGTACAAGGGGAAGGAGAGAGTAAATACTACAAAAAACCCTAACTAGAAGCATCAACGGTTCAAGCCGAGAAACCAATCAAAAAAAAAAAAAGGTTCAAGCCGAGACGCGTGGACAATTTCAATGTCACACGATACTTACTGACTTAGTGACTAAGAAACTCTAATCCTACTAATTACTACTAATCATTACTCAATATTAACCATTTTGCATCCCAAATTGGTTAAGGGCAGCCCCCTCGTACGGCCATATGACAATACCCCGATCTTGAGAACATCCTTGTCCTCAAGGATGAAATTTGGGAAAATGAGCTTTGACGTGTGCCGTGTCCTCCCAAGTGGCATCCGCAGCTGACGTGTGAGACCATTGTATGAGCATTTGAGGGATGACAGAGTGTCCCCGCTGTATCTCTCGGGTTCCGAGCAAGGCGACTGGGTTGAGGATGAGTGCACCATCAACGTCAGTCTGAGGGAGAGTTGGAGCCGTGATAGCTGCAGAGCCAATGCGCTTTTTAAGCTGTGAAACATGAAACACCGGGTGGATCTGAGATGAAGAAGGTAGTTCCAGCCGGTAGGCTACTTGGACAACTTTGGCAATGACAGGGAAGGGACCATAGTAACGTGCTGAAAGCTTGAAGTTTCTGCGCAAGGCGACGGAGGACTGGCGGTAAGGCTGCATCTTTAAGAACACTAAGTCTCCCACCTCGAAATTGCGGTCAGTTCTCCTCTTGTCGGAAAAAACCTTCATCCTCTCTTGAGCTTTATGTAAGGAGTCCTTTAATAGTTCCAGCATGTTATCCCTTTGAGTTAAATAAGACTCAACAGCAGCTACAGAAGTAAGGGCTTCATTTGGGAAGGCAAGATGTGGGGGTGAATAGCCATACAATGCATTGAAGGGTGTCATGTTCAAGCTGGTGTGATGATTGGTATTGTACCAGAATTCTGCTAAGGGCAACCATCGGAACCATTGCTTGGGTTGGTGTCCTGTCATGCACCTGAGATAATTTTCCAAGCAGGCATTTACCCTCTCAGTTTGACCATCTGACTGAGGATGGTATGCAGAATTGATTTGTAAGCTGGTGTTTAATGACTTAAACAATTCTTGCCAGAAATTGCTGGTGAATATCTTATCCCTGTCTGACACAATGGAGTTGGGCAGTCCATGCATCTTGAAGACATGGTTAAGGAACTCATTGTTGCAGCAACATACTACAACACTCACTTAACTCAACTCTCCCTAGTGGTTACTGGCTGCCGTGAGCTATTAGAGTAGGGTGCCTTAGTACTTTATTATTGTCCATTGATCAAGTGCCATGTGTCGGCAATCCATTGATTAAATATTAGGGTTGATCATTGGCTTATAACTATGTTAAGGAAGAGTCTTCCTGATTATTGAGAAATAAATGAAATAAGTATTGTTGGCTGCGCTTCTCACAAGCCAGATATTGGCCTGGATCGTGATTCAGGAGGTGTTATCACCAAATTCTATCCTTCTGTTGTTAATCTGCTGTAGTAATACAACAATTGGCATCAGAGCCGTTTCATCCACCAAATTTTTTTCCGATGACGCTCAAAGAAATTGAAACTAAAACCACTGCTAATACAGCTGCTATCAATCAACTTCAATCAGATTTCAAAATGCTATCCACTGATCTTGCTGAACAACTTAAGACAATGAAAGCTAGTTTCAAAGATGACTTACAAGAAAACAACCGCAGTCTTATTCAATTGCTTCATAAAACTGTCAATCCAAATCGACCGGAAGACTCAGGTGGTTCTAATCAACACGATACTGACTATGACAATTTTGAAGAATGACATTGGCAAATATGTGTCTATGTTTCACCCAAAAACACTATCGGATGCTTTTTCCTTAGCTAGATTACAAGAACAGAAACTGCAATTAGCCAATTCATCAAACAAGCCTTTCACTAAATCATTCAGTACCCATTACAACTCACATAGACCCTACACTCCTAGCCTTTTACCAACTAAACCAATTATCACTTCACCTAAATCTGGCACTACATCGCCAAAATCTTTTGTCACACCTCTTAAGCCTCCTCCTACAACTCCTATAATTAAAAGACTTTCTCAGGAGGAGATGGATAAAAGGAGAACTCAAGGGATTTGTTATAACTGTGATACTGTATATAAACCAGGACATTTTTGTAAAGGCAAACAAAAAATCTATATGCTACACATGGACAGCTCTGAGTCTCAAGACACTGAAGAAGAGGAAGACATTTTTGAAGAGGCACCTGAATCACCACTGCCATCTGATGTGGAAATATCTCTTCATGAACTTACTGGCTCTGCCACTGGTGACACCATCAGAGTACCTGGTTTGCTCAGCAAGAAGACTATTTCTGTCCTAATTGACACAGGTAGTACCACCAGTTTCATTGATACTAAATTGGCCTCTTCACTTCAGTGTGCCATCACACAAACTCTACCTATGAAGGTCATTGTGGCTAATGGAGAACAAACAATCAGTTCAGGTATTTGTTCTAACCTAAAATGGAGCATGCAAGGATACCAATTTGTGGAAAACTTAAGAGTTTTACCCCTTGGAGGCTGTGACATAGTACTTGGTGCAGACTGGCTGAGAACATTGGGTGATGTGATTTTCAACTTTGCCAAACTCAGTGTTTCTTTTAACTACAAAAACCAGCAGATCACTTGGTAGGGCACCACTCCAAAACACTCATTTTTGATAATGAGTAGTGCAGCAGTCAAAAAATTCTTTTCCACCAACTCACATGGCTTAGTAGGTCAATTATTTTTCATATCTACAACATCTCCAACCCCTAAAACTCCAGATATCCTACTACCACTTTTACATGAATACAATGATATTTTTCAAGAACCATCTACACTTCCACCCAAAAGGAGTTTGGATCATTCAATACCCTTACAACCATTGTCTTCACCTGTAAATCAAAGAGCATATAAATTCCCATATGTTCAAAAGGGGGTAGTAGAAAACCTCATTAAAGAAATGCTTCAAACTGGAATAATTCAACCAAGCCACAGCCCTTTTTCTTCCCCCATTCTCTTGGTCAAGAAAAAGGATAATACATGGAGGTTTTGTGTAGATTATAGGAAACTCAACAGCATGACTATCAAGGATAAATTCCCTATACCCATTGTGGATGAATTATTGGATGAATTACAAGGGTCAGTCATCTTTTCGAAGATTGATCTTAGAGATGGATATCATCAAATTAGAGTGCTTGAGCAGGACATCCATAAGACAGCATTCAGAACTCATCAAGGACATTATGAGTTTAAGGTCATGCCATTTGGCCTTACTAATGCTCCAGCTACCTTCCAAGCTCTAATGAATGAAGTCTTTCAGCCATATTTGAGAAAATTTGTCTTGGTTTTTTTTTATGATATTCTAATCTATAGTCACAGCATGGAGGAGCACTTGGAACACCTCAGATTGGTTTTTTCCTTACTCAGACAACACCAACTATTTTCTAAACTGTCTAAATGATGTTTTGGACAACCTTCTTTGGAATATTTTGGGCATATAGTCATAGCTGAAGGAGTTTATGCAGATCCAACAAAAATTGCTTGCATGCAATCCTGGCCCATACCTAAGAATATTAAAGAACTTAGAGGTTTCCTTGGTCTCACTGGTTATTATAGAAAGTTTTTTCAACACTATGGAGCTATCAGCAAACCTCTCACCAGTCTCCTCAAGAAAAATTCCTTCCACTGGAGCCCAGCTGCCACAACTGCTTTTGAGACACTTAAAGTAGCCATGACCACAACCCATATCTTGGCTTTGCCAGATTTTACAAAAAAAATTGTTGTTGAAAGTGATGCTAGTGACTTATGCATTGGAGATGTGCTACTGCAAGAAGGTAAACCAATAGCTTACTTTAGCAAACCATTGGGACCCAGAGCTAGAGCATTATCCACATATGAGAAAGAGTTCCTAGCCATTTTCATGGATGTGCAAAGGTGGAGACAATATTTACAATGGCAGAAGTTTATCATAAAAACAGATCATCACAGTATTCAGTACTTCCTTACCCAGAAAATCACCACTTCTTTGCAACAAAAATGGTTAATTAAACTTTTGGGCTTTGACTATGAGATACAATATAAAAAGGGTACTGACAATATTGTTGCTGATGCTCTTTCTAGAAAACCATTGCCTGACTCCACTTGCAATGTTTTTCCTCTTTCCACACCAACCTGGGTCAAAGATGTACTTCTCAGCTATGAACAAGATTCCAAGGCAGAACAACTTATTTCTCAGCTGCTTCTTCACCCTGATAGTGTTCCTCACTTTACTTACAAAGAAGACATCTTAAGATACAATACAAGGTTATACATTGGCACTGGTGGTCAGGTCAGAACTATGCTCTTAAATTCCTTACATGCTTCTTCCATTGGTGGCCATTCTGGAATTCAAGCAACATACCTTAGAGCTAAGAGACATTTTTATTGGCAAGGAATGTTTAAGGATATATTACTTTTGGTGTCTCAATGTGATAACTGCCAAAGAAATAAGAGTGATAAAACAAATGCAGCTGGTTTACTCCAACCACTACCTATCCCTGATCAGGCATGGCAACACATCACCATGGACTTCATTGATGGCCTCCCTATCAGCAATATAAAGAGTGTAATATTAGTCATTGTGGATAGGCTCACCAAGTATGCTCATTTTATTTCTCTTCAACATCCATACACTGCTGCTTCTGTGGCCCAAACATTTCTCACTAATGTATTCAAAATACATGGGTTACCTTCATCTATTGTCTCAGACAGAGATAGAGTGTTTACAAGCAATTTTTGGCAAGATTTATTCAAGGCTTTGGGGACTAGCTTGCACTTGAGCACTGCCTATCATCCTCAAACAGATGGGCAGACTGAGAGAGTAAATGCTTTCTTGGAGAATTACTTGAGGTGCATTTGTGGGCATAAACCAAGTAGCTGGAGTCAATGGCTGGCACTAGCAGAATGGTGGTACAACACGAGCTACCACAGAGGATTAAAAATGTCTCCCTTCCAGGCATTGTATGGGTATGTACCTCCACATATGGATTTTCCTACCACTGCAACAACTTCTGTAGCTACAGTTGAATCATACCTCAAATACAGAGCCATTATGCTTGACTTACTCAAAGAATATCTCACCAAAAGCTCAGGAACGTATGAAACTTTATGATGACACTTCAAGAGTTGACAGATCATTTGCAGTAGGGGATCTGGTATATATGAAGCTTCAACCATATCGACAGGCCTCTGTCTCTCTCAGAAAAAACTTCAAACTTTCCGCAAAGTTTTATGGACCTTTCAAAGTTCTACAGAAGATTGGTCATGTCGCTTACAAGTTGGAATTTCCTCCTAGTTCCCGTATTCACCCAGTATTCCATGTCTCTCAGTTGAAGCAGCACATCGGTCTCCAACATACACCTTCTGCCGTCTTACCAGTTTTCGACCCCAATGGCACTATCATTATGCTACCTGAAAAGGTGCTGCAACAAAGAAATATTCTCATTGGGAAACAGATAGTGCACCAGTTTCTGATTCAGTGGACACACTCTTCACCAGAGGAAGCTACTTGGGAAGCACTCTCCAACATCAAGGCTCACTATCCTAGATTTATCCTTGAGGACAAGGATGCTGTTCAGGGGAAGGCAATGTTGCAGAAACATACTACAACACTCACTTAACTCAACTCTCCATAGTGGTTACTGGCTGCCGTGAGCTATTATAGTAGGGTTCCTTAGTACTTTATTATTGTCCATTGATCAAGTGTCATGTGTCGGCAATCCATTGATTAAACATTAGGGTTTATCATTGGCTTATAACTATGTTAAGGAAGAGTCTTCCTAATTATTGATAAATAAATGAAATAAGTATTGTTGGCTGCGCTTCTCACAAGCCAGATATTGGCCTGGATCGTGATTCAGGAGGTGTTATCACCAAATTCTATCCTTCTGTTGTTAATCTGCTGTAGTAATACAACACTCATGAGCCACAGTGGAAGTTGTAAAAGGGTGAGTTAAGCCAATGAAGTGGCTATATTTAGTAAGCCTATCAACCACAACTAGAATGACATCCTTTTTGTTGGAGATTGGCAACCCTTCTATGAAATCCATTGTGATATGTTTCCAATCTTGTGATGGAATTTGCAGAGGATGTAATAACCCTGCAGGGAGGGTGTGTTCTCCTTTATTTCGTTGGCAGACATCACAATGACTCACTAGCAACAACATCTCCTTCTTTAAACCCTTCCAGTAAAAATACCTCTTGGCCCTGATGTAGCTACCTTGCATTCCTGAGTATCCACCCACAGCAGAAGAGTGAATGGATTGTAAGATAGTATACCTTAGGTTGTTGGTAGTACCTATATAGATTCTCCCTTGATATATGAGAATACCATCTGTATAAGTATAATGGGGGTCAGAATATGGGGCTACTAGCAGCTGAGGAATGATAGTGGAAGCACATGCATCATTTTCATAGCTATGAATGACTTCTTGTGCCCAATTAGGAGTGGAGATTGACATAGTTGAACACTGAGAATGAGTAGGTAGCTTGGAGAGTGCATCTGCATCTTTGTTTTCCATGCCCTTTTTGTAATGGATTGTGTAATTAAATTCTAGTAACTTCATAAGCCATCTTTGTTGTAAAACTGTGTTGATCTTCTAATCCATAAAGTATTTAATGCTTTGCTGGTCAGTGTTAATAATAAAGTGGTGGCCAAAAAGATAGTGTCTCCATTTTGTGACTGCCATGACCACTGCCAGAAGCTCCTTTTCATAAGTAGACAGGCCTAAGGATTTAGGGCCAAGAGGTTTGCTATAGAAGCTAATAACCCTGACTTCTTGCATTAAGACAGCTCCCACACCCAAGGAGCAAGCATCTGTTTCCAAGACAAATGTTTTAGAAAAATCAGGAAGCACTAATATTGGAGTTGTACACATGGATTGTTTGAGTTGATGGAAGGCTTCTTCTGCCCCAGGGGACCATTGAAAAACATTCTTCTTTAAAAGGTCTGTAAGTGGCTTACTAATAAGGCCATAATGTTTGACAAACTTCCTATAATAGCCAGTAATCCCAAGAAAACTCCTTAAGGCAAGTTGGTACAGGCCATTGATGCATACACGCAATCTTTGCTGGGTCAGCAGCTACCCCATCTCCTGTGATGATGTGACCTAAATAACTCAAGGAGGATTGAGAAAATCAACACTTGGAGAATTTAGCATAAAGATGGTGATGTCTAAGTAATCCAAGAACAATAGAAAGATGTTGTACATGTTCTTCCAATGATTGGTTGTAGATAAGTATATCATCAAAGAAAACTAAAACAAATCTTCTTAAGTATGGGCCAAAAACTGAGTTCATAAGAGACTGAAAAGTTGCAGGTGCATTAGTGAGGCCAAATGGCATCACTTTGAACTCAAAATGACCATGGTGTGTCTTGAAAGCAGTTTTGTGAATGTCCTCTGAGAATAATCTGATTTGATGGTATCCAGATCTTAAATCCAGCTTTGTAAAAAACTGAGAACCAAACAACTCATCTAATAATTCATCAATGATAGGTATGGGGTACTTATCTTTGATTGTGAGCTCATTGAGCTTCCTGTAATCCACACAAAACCTCCAAGAATTGTCTTTCTTCCTGACTAAGAGAATAAGAGATGCATAAGGACTATGACTGTCTTGGATGATGCCAGCCTGAAGCATTTCCTCCACCAAGGATTCCACCACTGCTTTGTGAATATGAGGGCATTTGTAAGGTCTGAGGTTAACAGGTTGAGCACCATATTTGAGTGGGATTTTATGATCTAAGGGTCTTTGAGGGGGTAAATGAGTAGGCTCAGCAAAGACATCTGAGAATTGATCCAATACTTCTTGTATTAGTGTAGTTGTTGGTGTCATAGGTGGATCAGCTGAGAGGGCAAAAAACTGACCCACAAATGCTGGTGCGTTGTTTTTAATGAAGTTGTGAATAGTATGACCACTAGCCATCTTAAAGGTGGGTTTATTTGAAATGCCAGTAAGGGTGATGTTATGGCCCAAGTGAGTGAAAGAGATTGTTAATGTAAAAAAGTTAAACATTACATCACCCAAGGTTTTGAGCCAGTCAGCTCCCAAAACCATATCACAGCCACCCAAAGCAAGGACATGAAAATCAGCATGGAACTTGTGGTCTTGCATCTGCCATTCCATTTGCTTACATACTCCTGAGCTGGTAAATTTGTCACCATTTGCGACTGTGACTAATAAATGAGAAGTTGGCTGAACAGGGAAGCGTAATTTGGTAGCCAAAATAGCATCAATAAAGCTATGAGTGCTTCATGTGTCCACAAGAATTATCACTGCTTGTTTCTGGAGGTGCCCTGGGATTCTGATAGTTTCAGTGATGTGAAGTCCATTAAGAGCATGGAGGGATATTTCCATGTCAGTTTCCACCACAGGTGTGGGTATCTCTTCTATAGGTGTTTGGGTGTTGCTTTCTTGAGATGGCTCCTCCTCATCCCAGACCATAAAGAGTTGTTGTATCTTGCATTTGTGACCATACACATATTTTTCATCACAGTTATAGCATAAATTATGAGCCCTCCTTTGAGCTAATTGTTCTTGAGTTAAGCGTTTAATTGGTGGGATATAAGTTGATTTATGTGGGTTTGTGGGTATTGAAGTGGAAACTACGGGTGTAGTTGGGGTTTTGAAGGGGGTTGGGTTTTGAAAAGGTCTAGGGAAATATGAAGAAGTAGTTGGTTGTTTACTGATGAGGGGTTTGGGTGGGGAAAGGAGAGATTGTTCTTTGAGTCTGGATAAAAAAAAGGCTTGGGATAAGGATGTGGGGTTATGCATACGAACTGGATTACTAATCTCTGGTTTTAATCCACTAATGAAACTCAGGATAAAATATTCCTCTTCCAGAGATGGGTTTTTGGAAATCATTAAGGCTTTGAGTTGTTCAAATGTTTGAAAGTATTCTTCAACAGTATTGATTTGAGTTAACCTATTGAAACAACCCACATAATTATCGTTAGCCAAATCTTCAAATCGACGACAAAGATGGTTAGAAAACTCAGACCAAGGAACAGATTGTTTACCAGAACAATAGTCGAAAAACCATGAATCGGCACGACCATCCATGTACATAGAAGAAAACTCAGTATTTTGAACGTCATCCATTGGGTGCATCTGAAAGAATCTGTCACACTTTCTCAACCACGCTCTGGGATTCTCACCATCAAATCTTGGAAAATTGAGTTTGGATGGTTTAAGAGCATTAGCTGATGTACCTTCTTTACTGTGAGAGTGACCAGTCAATGGAGTGATTTCACCAACCTCAGATCTGGGTTGTCCTTGAAGATGCTTTAAGGTGTCTTCTGAGATTTGTACCAGCCGATTCATTAAAATCTGATGTGCTTTAGCATCTTCTTCACGTTTAAGCTCTGATTTCTTCTGAAGTTCTGTGAGATTCGTCACAAGACGTGACAGCTCTTTGGTTTTGTGGTCAACATCTTTAATGGTTGGACCGCCGGTCATTGGGGAGTAGTAGGACAACTGGGTGATACCAATGTTATGGTTGAAGTATTGTTATTGAGAGTAGTGACTGAACTTGTAACATAAACTAAGGCTCTGGCCACACTGGACCCTTTCTTTCTTCTATTAATTTCTTGAGTTTCAGTACAAGGGGAAGGAGAGAGTAAATACTACAAAAAACCCTAACTAGAAGCATCAACGGTTCAAGCCGAGACGCCTGGACAGTTTCAATGTCACACGATACTTACTGACTTAGTGACTAAGAAAATCTAATCCTACTAATTACTACTAATCATTACTCAATATTAACTATTTTGCATCCCAAATTGGTTAAGGGCAGCCCCCTCGTATGGCCATATGACAGAGAGTGAGAGAGTGAGATGAAGGCTTTTGAAATGTTGATCTTTTAGAGAAATTTCTTGAGGACGAACCCACAAGTGTGGCTCTTACTGTAGTGCTCGGCGCTTTTTCCACCAAGGATGAATAAAATCCAAGATATTGCATTCCTAAACTTGTGAGAACTGCCTCGTTTTCGGCTATGTCTTTCTTTGATAAACTGTTGCCTTATTTTTGTACAATTCAATGTTTGTGCAGTTGACATTTTACTTGCTGGAATGACTATTACGTTGACAGTCATTCGTTGCTTGCTTGATAATATGCGCTCTTGATCTTCCAAAGTTAATAAAGACCTGAATGGCGTGTATCCAATATCCACCTTCAACGATGCTCGATTACCCCCAAATTCACTTCCTAGAACTACTTGGACAATACATCCAAAAAATAAAATGACCCCGGATCTATTTGTCCACCTTATTCATACTGCACCGGTGTGTTAGAAGATGCAATTACAAATTAAGGCCATGGATTTGAGGGTAGTAACTCCCACAAGGGATCACATTTGGAGGATGATGAACAACAATTGTACTTTCTCTAACCTTTCCGGTACTTTCTTTAGCTCACGAAATATATGACGAAGAACTTCAATCAGGTAAATCACAAATCTTATTCTTCTCTGGTCGCTACGTAGTGCATTGTTGATAACTTGACTTGAAGTTGTGATAGGAGTGAACTCGATACAGCCGGTGACATTTGGTGTAGTTACTCCCCAGTGGATTTTCTGTTTGTTAATTGTTCTCTTGGAAGTAGCCAATAACTTTACTGGCTTGTTTTCATAAAGCAGCAGTAGAAGACAAACAAATCTTGTAATCTTATAATGTGCACATTTATCCATAGTAGTATAGTCGCCCCCACTAGTATATACGAGGGAATTCGATGTCGGACACTCGTTTATGCTAGTAATTTCGCTTACTCCACATATCACGTTGGTGCTCTTGCAGATTGGATAATAATTCTGGTGTTGATGGCAGTGACGGTCTATAGTCAACAACTTCTACGAACTCCAAAATGGGGTAAATTGCTGGAGAGTCTCTCTAACAGCATTTCGAAAGAATTTTGAACCCGATCATGTTATGGACAGAAAACCAACCCAACAATCTCCACGAGCATAGCTATAAAAGCTTAAACGAACCTCGATCTCATTGTGGATCAAAAATCAACACAATAACTTCCCGAACTCAGCTATGAAAGCTTAAACGAACCTCGATCTCGTTGTGGATGAAAAATCAACACAATAACTTTCACAAACTTAGCCATGAAATCTTAAAACGAACTTGGTGTATATTTTTTTTACGCTGAAGTGTTGCACATATGATATTTTTTTACTCCGAACTTATCCACAAGTAACGCAATAATTAAAGATCGGTGGTATTGACTCTGATTAATTCAACTGCATCCTGAGGGTATGGACGCAACTTTCTAACTCTTAACTCCTTAATAGTCTTCTATTTACTTTTAAAATGTTACCACAAAAACTCTCTTGACATGTTGCTGCTGCAATACATGACCAGTATCACGGTCTAAGTCGTGCTGGATGCCGAGTTGCTGATGAATTTGAGCTAAGCTTCTTAGCGTATAAATTAATAATTAATGGAAATGACTCGAATATTTTCATTATCATTAACAAGCTTTTGAATGTCTTTGCGAGATAAACTTTTGTTCTTAATTTATGTGATAACTTGATGCCATGCCGTTCACAGGTTAATCCATGTGAATATAATCAAAGTAAGGCTTGAAATTAAGTTTTGAGCTCTGACCTTTCTTCAATCATGTTCTCAAGATACTCACTTCCTAAAGAACTGGCTGAGTACCAATAGCGACGTATATATCCCTTCATAATTAGATGAAGTAAGAATGAACACGACAGCTTCAAATGCTCCATTGCGGTCTATGCAAGTAGATTTGATGATAGTGTTCTACCATCACAATGGATAGTTGATCACTGAACAATAACCCGTATAAGACCTGACTACTCACTTGTTTATCGAACCTAAATAATGTGCAGGCGAGTGAGTTTTGCATTTAGGTGTCATGCGACTCTCCCCCGAGCATGCTGTTCGGAGTGTCACGCAACTCTCCCCAAAGAATTGTTGTTTACACCAAGGTGTTACATACCTCGCCCCCAAGTGTTGGAGTGATACGTAACTCGCCCCCAGCAAGTATCATGTTGCTAAACGTTCGCACAAGGGTGCACCTCCTTGCTACATCTAGCTCGCATATGAATTGAAAATTTGAGTTTTATGCTACCTTGAATTCGCACAGGGGGACAATCCCACTATTCAAGGTTCGCAAAGAATTTATAGAGCTTGAGTAGGAATAAGATCGCTACAACTCTTAATATGCGTGGGAAAACTAATTCTACTGCTAGAACTCGTGTAGGACTCGAACAGTCGCTATTGTTCTCAGCTCGCATAGAAATGCTTCAACCATAGTAATTCTACTTCTAGAACTCGTGTAGGACTCGAATAGTCGCTACTGTTCTCAGTTTGCGTAGAAATTCTTTAACCATACTATCAGAACTCGTGTAGGACTCGAACCATAGCAACTGTTCCTAAACAACATATGTTTGAATTAGTGCTGAACTCCAATATTCTTTATGGGAAAGATTGGAGCTAAATTTCATCTGCACTGGTCCACTTTTTGCATTAAAATCATTAGTATCTTAATCACAAAATATAGAAATAGAGACGTAAATCCCATCTTATCCTCGATAATATAAATTATAAGCTCTGCTATCTTCAAGGATAAAAGAGTATAGTTCGCCCTATAGGTTACCCAAATGCGAACATATAATGCACATTTTGGTAAGGCACAATATATGGTTTACACTAAAATAAAAGTAGTGTAATTAAATGGAATGGAATCACAATGGTGAATTAAATGGAATGGACTCACAGTGGTGAATTCTCACTCGAATATCTCATTAAAAGCTATCACCGTCGAGTTTTGCTGCGATCTCAGTTTTGAATCCGTTGTCCAGTTATCCACAACTAAAAGAATCGAGCCCAAGATCATTGTATGATGGGATTTGATTTCAGAGCATCGGACGGTGATTCTTTTTCTTGCTTGTTGTGAAGAGATTTATACACAATTCGCAGGGAATCTGGGTTTCCAATCGTACAAAGAATGGGTGCTCAGCTCGATGTATGATATGCATATGACCAAATTTCAAATGTATAATTGCAATGTATGAGCAAGTGATTTGCAGACTCACACTCAACACTCCACAAAGTACATCTGTCACTCCCCAACTGTATTCCTCTATGTCTCAACATCACTCTTGTGAGAAGAGGATTGTTGAATGTAGCTCAAAACATGAAGCTGACTTTGGGAGGGATTAATTTGCTCCACATAAACTTATCAAAGTTGCATATAATATCGTTATTTGTAAACAACGCGTAGCACTTCCTAGTACTGAAATTATCAAAAATGATAATCTCGTCTTCTCCATTGCATAAGCCGGGTATATCTCCTATATAACGATGAAGAATATCCACTACAACTTCTAATCGGAATTCAGGTTGTTTCTTAAATTACATTCCAATCTGTCCTCGTGGACCATATCTGCGATACTTGCATTCTTTTTGATATTGACCTTGAAAATTAATGAGAAAATATTCTTCAAACGGCCTTTATCCGTCCACTTATCGTACCAAAAATGAATACTCTTTCCATTTCCAACCTTAAAATAAGTAAATCTCTAAAGTTCGGGATTTATTTTCATAATATTTCTCCATAAACTCCATAAACCATCCAATGGGAGAGAACTTGATATCACTCTATTCAGGATACTTTTATCACCAAGTATTTTTCTATCACAATGTCCTCTCATACCGGTGAAGATGAAAATACTAGATAATCGCCATATTCATCATTATTCGTACACATGGCTAGCATACTAATTTTATTAGTATGGGTTCTATAATCCATGACTAACTTATGAGAGGAGATTAGTTTTTTGTTTCTTTATTTTTGTGAATAAATCTTACCATCCTCCGTAGATTAGTCTGACCAGCGAGTTCCTTTCAAAGAACCATGACTCGTGGTATTAACATCATTATTATAATTGTTAGAGCACTGCTCGGTCGAACTCGCAAGCGTTGCTATCTCAAGCTTGAGTGTCAAGTTTAGTTGCCAAAACTATAAGTTTTGATTTCTAATCTACTTGTAGCTAAGTCTCGGATTAGGATAGTAAGTGCAGTTGAGCCTTAGGCTCCACGGCGTTCATCGAATGAAGACGAAGAAATACTCAAGGGAACTTGCGGAACTTAATCAACAAAAAGGTATGTGGAGACTTGAACTTATCTATCACTCAAAAGTCTATCTATTCTATCTCTTATTTGAGACAAAAGTCATATTGTTATATAGACTTCAATTATACACATTTGCTATTTCGAGCCGAGTTTATCTTGCTTATCTATTTCTCGAAATATGTGTTGGTAAGCTTTCGCTTTAGCCAAGTTCATCTTTACTTGTGACGAAAGTCATGTTGATTATTTCAATAACTTGAAAATCGCTTTGATGAAAATAGTTTGTGAATAACAACTATTTTAACATCCTCTAAGAAAGTTTCGATGATAGAAATGGGAGTTTAGAACAAGTAACCATGGTTGGATATAAACAAAGTGTGTTCTCACATTTGTGTAAAAGTCCAAAACCAGGAACTTAAAGTATGCGTACCCGTACGCGTACTGGCGGTTGTTGGAAATCCGGATAAGTATGTGTACCCGGACGCGTACTGGCGGAAGTTTCACGTCCGTGAATTTCTGCTGGAGTTTGGAAGTGAAAAACAAACTCAATCCGGATAGTTAAGTATGTGTACCCGTTTTCATACTTAAGGAGGTTACTTTCTAAAGTCGGTTTGTTCATGAACTAAAACGTTTATATAATAAGGAATGCAATCTTTGCAAACCGTGGATATGATGTTCATGAATTGATTCGAGTAAATCAAAACAGATTTTGCTTCAATTGTGTCTTGTATATTTCTATGAGATCTAAGCAATTGAACAATTCTCTAACTAGTTCATTTGAATCATTTGAACTAGTTATGGTAAAGATGAATAAGATTGATATGAAAGTGCTCATATGGCTAACCATTGGTTAACTATTGTTGAACCGACTAAGTGCACATGTGTAGGTACGATTACTCAAACCTAAATGAAGTTACATTTCATTTGTGTATAACAAGCTAAGTTCGATCTAACGGTTAAAAGATATTAGCTTGAATATAATCAGGTTTTCATCTAACGGGGAATATTGAATGCTTTGTTACCAAGGTAACATTGATTGCAAACCCTGATTTGAAGACTATATAAAGGAGAACTCTAGCAACTAAGAAACCTAATCCCCACACCTCCTATGTGATACTAGTTGTATAAGCTAGAGTTGATTCTCCTTCAACCTTAGGTTTTTCACGAAACCATATAGGTTAACGACTTAAAAACTTCATTGGGATTGTGAAGCTAGACCCAACTATTTTTCTGTAGTTATGTGATCTGATTTTGTTGTTTCTATCGTGTTTGAGTACAATCGTAAGATTGGCTTGAGATTCATATCTCCGATAGGCAAGATAGAAAAGTAGTCACAAACACCTTTGTCTCATCATTTGTGATTCCACAATATCTTGTTTTGTTAATCGATTAAGATTATTGTGAGGTGATTGATAATTCTAGGTTGTTCTTTGAGAATATAAGTCTGGGTTATCAATTGGTTCATGTTCACCTTGATTTATCAAAAGACGAAAAAAAAAACTCGTAGGTATATCTGTGGAGACAGATTTATCTATTCAATAGATTTTTCTGTGTGATATAGATTTGTTTATCAAGTCTTCGACTTTGGGTCGTAGCAACTCTTGGTTGTGGGTGAGATCAGCTAAGGGAATCAAGTGTGTAGTATCCTGCTGGGATCAGAGACGTAAGGAGCATGAATGTACCTTGAATCAATGTAAGATTGATTAGGGTTCAACTATATTCCAGATCGAAGTTAGCTTTGTAGTAGGCTAGTGTCTGTAACGGCTTAATACAATGTGGTGTTCAAATCTAGACTAGGTCCCGGGGTTTTTCTGCATTTTCGGTTTCCTCGTTAACAAAACTTCCGGTGTCTGTGTTATTTCTTTTCCACATTATATTTTGTTATATAATTGAAATATCACAGGTTGTGCATTGAATTGGTCAATTGGTAAATCCAACCTTTGGTTGTTGATTGAAATTGATTGATCCTTGAACATTGGTCTTTGGTACCATTCAAGTTATTTTTCTTGTATTTAATCAAGCTCGCAAATTCCTATTTGTTTGATTGCGGATTTAATCGAGAAATTGAGATATAACTCTTTAGTATTATTCTTTGATTGAGTTTTCACTCTCGGAATATTATTGAGGTTTAGTCCATACATATTTCCAAACAAAATATCGGGTGTGGTTGTTAGACCCCCGCTTTTTCAACAATGACTAGTAGCAATATTTGACCTCATTAACATTTTTTTGCGATTTCCACAAAAACTTGGTTAACAGATTGAATAACTTTCAATTTGCACAACAAAAATTTTAGACTACTTACATTGACGTTTTGTTCTATATTAGCAACTTCATATCTAGTAGAATGCATTTGATATTGTCGCACATTATTCACTAATTTGTAATAAACCAATGAGCTATGATGTAACACCCCGTTCTTTTAGCATGGCGTATGCGCAAAGATGCACCATGGCTTATGATGAAGCTTCATCCTAAGATTTCATTGCCTTGTAAGAGGAATTTGGAACCAAGAGGAAGCTACATTGTCTTAGATCTAATAATGGAGTATTATGGTGCATTGGGTAAGCTATACTAGACAAAGTCCGAATCTCGCATCAAATGGTGCATTATGCCAATTGGATAGATGGACTTGGGTGTTACATCACAACCATTGCACATTATGTATGATATCGGCCTAAAGACAATATCGCACAACAATTGTGCATCAGGCCAGAGTGGGTTGGACGTGCGAATGATGTTCATTCATTGCGCAATATTGAATCTAGCCTATGGGCCATAACAGAAACTCAACAATCATTGTCGGTCATTCAGGAACAATGACAATGGCCACGGATAGTGAAGCAAGCACCTCAAAAATGGTACTTGGTTAATGTCAATCCGGTACCCTAGTTTAAGTTGTAGAAATATCATTAAGACATATATAGGGAGGGGTAGTTGGTTGAAGGTGCATATGCGGACTATGCACCAAGTAAGCTTCATAGCTTAGCCGAAAGAGTATGAATGATGCTTAGACCTCATTTATAGCTGCGTAGCCTTGAAAATGGAGCATATTAAGCATGTACATTACTATGTCATGTCGTGGAATCAGTAATGCGAAATCTTTGTGCATTTTGACGGAACGGCCTATACGGATTATTCCATTACCATTATTGCTTGGCCACGGCCTTGAAAATGAGTTGGCTTGAGTATCATGTCCCTTAGTGGATGAACTACGGTCAGTACTTGATCCCTTTAGAATAGGGAAGGGTGTGTATGCACCCGCAATGAGTTGCAGAATTTTCGGTCCATCACTTTGTCACTCATATCATTAATTGCGAGATGATTGTGGCATATTGTCCTATAATATTATCTGGCCCGATAGTTCGACGCAAGAGATGATTGTGGACAAACTTGATAAGGCAAGTTGTATTCCATTCCTTGGATGCTCATACTTCATATCAAGGCGTTCGATATAATCATGTACCAATGGCGCATTAGGTATGGCCTGGAAAGTAAGCTATGTTAATATGCAAGTTAATGGAGCTTCCATAATCCTACGGAAAGTACGGCATGAGCATGATTGATGCACCCTTGGCACGAGCAAGACAATTCCATGCTTTCAGTAATTCCTAAGCTAAGTAAAGAGTTGGAATTAGGCCTACAATGGCCTATGCGTAAGTTCAAGGCATGTACTATGCTTAAGGAAGGACTCGAGAGCTAGTGATCCATGAAATAATGCATCGACGCTAGCCTCAATGGATTTATACCCTTTGCATAACAATGGTAAGTTGGAACGATATGGAAGCTAAGATGGCTACATCATGCTCCATGAGCATGCTTGCAAGGGAAAATGGACTTGCATTTTGCCTAGTTTTGAGGCCCGTATTTTAGCATCAGAGTGGCGCATCGGGAAATTTATGAAGTAATAGTATTATATACTATTACTTTTTATTTGAGTTGCTTCTGAGCTGATTTATAGTGTAGATCACTACACAAGTATGATATGCATACGACCAATTTCCCCAGATAGCATATAATATATTAACACAGCCTCTCGTACTATTAAGATAATATGCAACGGTCTCCCGTCCTATTTTGTGACAAACTTTAATTTATAAAATAAAAAGTAATAGTATTTTCACGGCCTCCCGTGCTAGGAAACTAATAAGAAACATCCTCCCATCCTTTTCTAGGGATTCGAGATGATCTGTGGGGTTACACAGTCATTCCTTGCAGGGAAACAGTACAACGCATATCACATTATTCACACAACAATCAACAAACATCAAAATATAACATTCATGAAAGAAAGATCATTCTAATTTCACTTCTTCAGATATTGAGATCTTAGTAGCAATATCCGTAAAATACCACCACCGGATGATCTACAAAAATGATGTTAGAACAAACAAAAAATATGTCACTCTGACTTCGCCCTTTTTGTTAAGAGAAGACGACAATAGAATAACTCAGTTAGGTAAGTTGACTCAGGTGAGGCATACAACTGACTGAGATGACTAACAATAGTTCACAACACAAGCCAAATTTCTTGTTGTACAATTGTTCTTCATTCTACCTCATAACTGCATCTAAACAACCATTCCTCAGCCAACTCCTTACTGATATTCTCATTAGATGAAATATATCATTTTCTTCTTCTTCAGAGGCTCATTCAGTCACAACACCATTACCTCCTCGTTCAAATCATCAAGTTTTCAAACTTCTATAAATCTCCCACACAAAAGGACAAGCTCAATTCAATCGAATTGAGATATCAAGAGAAAGGGAGAAAAACTGAAGAAGAAGAAGAAGAAGAAGAAGAAGAAGAAGAAGGAAAAAGGAAGAAAATAAGAAAAAAGAGGAAATAACTTCTCTTTGATCGGTTTTGGGAATAAAAAAAAAACTAGATTTTGTGCCCGTGCTACGCCCCGGGCTAACCCCAAAACTATCCACCATCATTTTCTTCTCTTTTGATCATATTATTTTTTCTCTTTTAACCATATTCTTGGTTTGGTGTTTATTTTTTCTCTCTTTTAGCCATATTCTTTGTTCGTGTGATATGGTTTTTTCTCCCCACGTCGTGCATTTTTAATTTGGTATGGCTCGGCATTGTTTCGCCCCGTCCCTTAGTATTTTTTGATTTGTTGTGGCTCGGCACCGCTTCGCCCTATGACATACGTAGATTTTCCACGCCCTATCATCTTTGAGCATCGTCACAATAAGAACCATATTTTTGATTTAGTGTGGAATCTCGATGCATTTTTGCTTTGCTTTGGCGTGTCCTGGCTTCTCCTTGCCCTGTAGTCTTTGAGACTCGTCACAATACTAACCATATTTTTGATTGCCTGTAAGTTTTTAGTATGCTATTTTTTAGTACGCACTGGGTTGAGTGTAAATGTCAAATTGGGATCCTATTTATTCTTTTTTAGTTTCTTACATTCTTTGTAATTGGTTTCTTATCACGCTATATACGCTTGATAGCATTGAACATTGAACTGTGATGACATACAACTTTTTGGTGTTATATTCAAATTCAGAAGTAATTAAGAATGTGTTATAGATTTATATCACCTTCCTCGATTCCTATTATTGCAAACTTAGTATTGACTTTAATTTTTCCAAAGGATCTTGTCCGCACCAATTGATCCAAATCTTATACTATAATAAAGAAAATGGATCGTTTCTCCCGTCCAAGACTTTCCACCGCTTCCGGTTAAAAGACCAAATCACCCTTCCGTGTTTTTTCCCTTAAAGCAAGGTACGGCAGTAGTTAGGATAAATAAGGAAGGCAAACTCGAAAAGTCCAAGACACTTAATCGAAATTTTATCATCTACTCTACTTTTAAGTCCTGCAAAATTTACAGATCTTTGATTCTCACAAAATCCATGTATATTTGAATCAATTGACAAGTCATTGGTGGTGTGAAAATAACTGTCAAACCTAGGAAATGTTTATTTTGTGATTAGGTTTTCAATTTGTCCATTTTTTTTCTTTTTGAAAATTTGCAATTTTTGTTAACCAGAAGGGAATGAAGATTTGAAAGAAAAATTGATAGAACTGATGGGTAAAAGATTGAGTTTACTGCTTTGAAGTCTCAATTTTTCCAACCAATTTTCCTCCATCCCATTCCAATCCTATCAACGCAACTTAGGGATCCACCAATTAACTAAGGTAATGAACTGAACTTTCTCTTACGCAACTTTTTTCATGTTTTTCAGGTTAATCATGATACAACTATATTTGGTTACATTTTAGCTAGCTTAAACCCATATTTGTGGCAAATAACCAATTTTTGCTGCTTTAAAAAAAAAACAATTTTTTCCTACATATTTCATTTGATTTTCTTTGCCAATGTGCTGTTCGAAGAAATGCTTGAAATAAAATGTAAAAAATTATGCTGTCAATGAGCCTACACGAATAAGAATTAAGAAACCACTTAATCCTTTGAGTATAAATGCTATTCCTGTTAGTAAACCACTTTGTGTAAAGTCAAATTTTTTAATGCATTGGGATATTTAGAAACTATGTAATCCCCAGCGGAACTGAAAATGGAGAGATGGCCTTTGACTTTTGTGATTCCGGTTGAATTGGAGAAGCCATATTGTAGTGTTGTAACTGTAGTGAAATTTTTTAATGCATTGGGATATTTAGAAACTGTATAATCCCCAGCGGAACTGAAAATGGAGAGATGGCCTTTGACTTTTGTGATTCTGGTTGAATTGGAGAAGCCATATTGTAGTGTTGTAATTGTAGTGAAAGCCCACTTTTTGTTCCACATCTAAAAGTATGTATCCACATATACTTATATCGGATGAACTAAAAAGGATGAAGGCTGTTGACGGGGAACCAAAGAAGAACTTCATCCCTAAAGCGTATTAGATATGTCTATTCTTCACTGTCATTATTCATTATAAGATTATTTTTTTGTCAATTTATTGTGATGCCTACAATTCAGAACTTGAGTGCGTATTTTTTCTATTTAACTGACTTAATCAATGTTGTTGACGCAGATTGCAGCAGGGTGGTTTCATGATCATGTAGTACCTGATCTCAAGACTAGATTGATCGAGGGAGAGAATGATTTGTCTATTCATTTGATTGTCACATTACATTTCTTTGTCAGTCTTTGAGAAATTTAAGCAATGGAGAATTTTCATCAGCACCTTAGAATCATCGGGCAAGCTCGAGTATGGCAGTGGATTGATACAACCATGGGAGTCTGTCAACAATCTTTGCTCTACTTCGACAGTTGATTGATACCACAATGGGTGCAGTCAACTTTTTGCTCTCCATTGAAGCCATAAGATTATTTTTGTAAATGACTACTTGAATTGAGAAGTTATTGAAGGAAATTTTTGATTCTTAGGTCTTGAATTTTGATGTTTATAAGTTCGTAACATAATGCAATCGAATTGTGGGTTTTATTTAGAAATGTCTATATGCATCTCATGTTCTTGCGATTATGTTTTCCGGTGTTCGGTTCAAGCGGCAAGTGCATCGCACGTGCGGTTTCACTAATGATTATAATGATAACGATAACTTTTTTAAAAGAGGTACCAATTGATCAAGTGTCCTAGTAAAATCTCTATCCCACATATGGCATATGTATCCCATTATAAGTAGACATTGTACTATGAAGATAAGACACCACTTTTCATCAGTCCTATCAGGATTTTGTTCCAACTTCAAAAGGAAAATGATATTAACATTTTATCTCCTTCCGATTTGCAAAGTGGCCAGACCTTTCAAATTAAGAAAAGAGATACAAAACTTAATTAAAGGCACATAATTAAGTTTTGTATCTCTTTTCTTAATTTGAAAGGTCTGGGTTTCCAATCGTACAAGTAATAGTATATAATACATCCTCCAAATACGGTTTATTCAACTGTAATCTCATTCATCATATTGCTACTCTAGATTTGTGGTTGTTTGGTTGTAATTTATTTCCCTCTTGTTCTGTAAGCGGTTTGTTGTCACGTTTCATATATGGACAATATTGGTCCTGTAAATCTCTTTAAGAGTTTGAATAAATTCATTAACTTTGTCAAAATGAGTATATTCCAGCCCTTAGAGAGCCTTGCAGGATTAGTATACCCTACATTGATATGAGTTGTATCCTTCTTCTAGGATTCTATCCATTCCCATGAACACGATGTTGTTGCAGGTTTACAACAACAAAAGAACAAGATATGCATTTTTAAGCCAGAATAAACAACTCACCACAGAGAGTTCTCGTAGAGAAAACATATTAATATATATCTTAATTTTCCTTGAACTCTGTGTAGGTGTGTTGTTTATTTTGTCACAAATCAAGCTCACCTTATTGAGATCCATGCTGCAAACCTAACAAATAACCTATTTAAATCCAGTTGGTGAGTAAACTCTTAACACATTAGAGTTTCTTGCATTACTCATCATTATTATGGTCTCTTTCCCTTGATGAAAATTGGTTGATTCTTACTACCATGAACTTTGTTTTGCCAGGATTCATTGATGCGACTTAAAGCTGTGTAAGTTTGTCAAAAATTCATAGTTAACAAGTGCATATCTTGTAATGTATTTTTTCCACCACTCACATAGCCTTGCAGGACCAGTGTACACCAAGATAAGAGATGTGGTAGTTTTTAGGTACATAGGGATGTGCTCTCATAGCCGTTATATGAGACAATGTTGAAGTGAAGGGTGCAGGTTTCCTTTTCTATCTCAGGTTTGTTTACATACCTATTTTGATCTCTTAAAATATATGTTTTACATGACTCCTGCCAACAGGTGCAACATACCACCATAGATTTTTCAGAGTGGGTACGTATTAGTCTGTAGGTTTGCTGTAAATGAAGGAGATCGATGCAGCTAACCTGACAACTAATACGTTTTCCTCTCTAATTCCATTGGTGACTAAACTCTTATGATAATTACTTTCCCTTGTCATTATTTTATCCTGACTGAAGTATTCACCTACTACCATTCTCTTATTATATTTTTTTGAAGACTCATTGATTGCAAGACTTGAGGTTGGAGATGTGTTAGTGTGGCAGTACCATCTGAAGTAAAGAACAAGATAAAAGACTATTATCTGTTCCTGCAAGGCTGTTCAAGAGTTCGGAATAAAATCATTTGAAGCAACTTCATTTATTCCAGTAAGGCCCGGTTTGATGTAAATGATATATTTCGTCCTTAGTTCATCCGAAAGAGAAACTCAGGTCTAACTCTAGTAATATTTGAACCGGTAATGTTCAATTCTGATATATTTCGTCCTCAGTTCATCCGAAAGAGAAACTTCGGTCGAAATCTAGTAATATTTGAACCGGTGATGTTCAATTATGATATATTTCGTCCTCAGTTCATCCGAAAGTGAAACTCAGGTCTAACTATAGTAATATTTGAACATGTGATGTTCAATTACGATATATTTCGTCCTCAATTCATCCTAAAGAGAAACTCAAGTCTAACTCTAGTAATATTTGAACCTATGATGTTTAATTCTGATATATTTAGTCCTAAGTTCTTCCGAAAGAGAAACTCCGGTCGAACTCTAGTAATATTTGAACCGGTGATGTTTAATTTTGATATATTTCATCCTTAGTTCATCCGAAAGTGAAACTCAGGTATAACTCTAGTAATATTTGAACCTCTGATGTTCAATTCTGACATATTTTGTCCAAAGTTCATCCGAAAAAGAAACTCAGGTCTAACTCTAGTAATATTTGAACCTGTGATGTTCAATTCTGATATATTTCGTCCCCAGTTCATCCGAAAGATAACCTCAATATTTGAACATGTGATGTTCAATTCTGACATATTTCGTCCTCAGTTTATCCGAAAGAGAAACACAGGTCTAACACTAGTAATATTTGAACCTGTGATGTTCAATTATGAAAATTTTCGTCCCCAATTCATCCGAAAGAGAAACTCAATATTTGAACCTGTGATGTTCAATTCTGACATATTTCTTCCTCAGTTCATTAGAAAGAGAAACTCAGGTCTAACTCTAGTAATATTTGAACATGTGGTGTTTAATTCTGATATAGTTCTTCTCTAGTTCATCCGAAAGAGAAACTCGGGTCTAACTCTAGTAATATTTGAACTTGTGATGTTTAATATTTATATATTTCGTCCTCATTTCATCTGAAAGAGAAACTCAGGTCTAACTCTAGTAATATTTGAACCTGTGATGTTCAATTCTGACATATTTCGTCCTTAGTTCATCCGAAAGAGAAACCGGGTCTAACTCTAGTAATATTTGAACCGGTGATGTGTAATTCTGATATATTTCGTCTCCAGTTTATCCGAAAGATAAACTCGGGTATAACTCTAATAATATTTGAACCTGTGCTGTTGAATTCTGATATATTTCTTCCTCAGTTCATCCGAAAGTGAAAATCCGGTCGAACTCTAGTAATATTTGATCCGGTGATGTTCAATTCTGATATATTTCTTCCTCGGTTCATCCGAAAGAGAAACTACGGTCTAACACTAGTAATATTTGAACTTATGATGTTCAATTATGATATATTTCGTCCTTAGTTCATCCGAAAGAGAAAATCAGGTCTAACTCCAGTAATATTTGAACCGATGATGTTCAATTCTGATATATTTCGTCCTCAGTTCATCCGAAACAGAAACTCCGGTCGAACTCTAGTAATATTTGAACCGGTGATGTTCAATTCTGATATATTTCGTCCTCAGTTTATCCGAAAGTGAAACTCAGGTCTAAACTCTAGTAATATTTGAACCTCTGATGTTCAATTCTGACATATTTCTTCCTCGGTTCATCCGAAAGAGAAACTCAGGTCTAACTCTAGTAATATTTGACATGTGGTGTTCAATTCCGATATAATTCTTCTCCAGTTCATCCGAAAGAGAAACTTGGGTCTAACTCTAGTAATATTTGAACTTGTGATGTTTAATTCTGATATATTTCGTCCTCAGTTCATCCGAAATAGAAACTCAGGTCTAACTCTAGTAATATTTGAACCTGTGATGTTCAATTATGACATATTTCGTCCTCAGTTCATCCGAAAGAGAAACTCGGGTTTAACTCTAGTAATATTTGAACCGGTGATGTGCAATTCTGATATATTTCGTCTCCATTTTATCCGAAAGAGAAACTCGGGTCTAACTCTAGTAATCTTTGAACCTGTGATTTTCAATTCTGATATATTTCGTCCTCAGTTCATCCGAAAGTGAAAATCCGGTCGAACTCTAGTAATATTTGAACCGGTGATGTTCAATTCTGATATATTTCATCCTATGTTCATCCGAAAGAGAAACTCAGGTTTAACTCTAGTAATATTTGAACATGTGGTGTTCAATTTTGATATAGTTCTTCTCCAGTTCATCCGAAAGAGAAACTTGGGTCTAACTCTAGTAATATTAGAACCTGTGATGTTCAATTCTGATATATTTCGTCCTCAGTTCATCCGAAAGTGAAATTCCGGTCGAACTCTAGTTATATTTGAACCTGTGATGTTCAATTATGATATATTTCGTCCTTAGTTCATACGAAAGTGAAACACAGGTCTAACTCTAGTAATATTTGAACCTCTGATGTTCAATTCTGACATATTTCGTCCTCAGTTCATCCGAAAGAGAAACTCAGGTCTAACTCTAGTAATATTTGAACATGTGGTGTTCAATTCTGATATAGTTCTTCTCCAGTTCATCCAAAAGAGAAACTTGGGTCTAACTCTAGTAATATTATAACCTTTATCCTGATGTTCAATTTCGATTTTATATTTTTAGGAATTTTCACTCGATTAATCCGAAAGTGAAATTCCTGAAAGGTCTTCAAACTCTATTAGTGTAATATTTGAAAATGTTAGTGATGTTCAATTCTGATATATTTCTTCCTCAGTTCATCCGAAAGAGAAATTCCGGTCTAACACTAGTAATATTTGAACATGTGATGTTCAATTATGATATATTTCGTCCTTAGTTCATCCGAAAGAGAAACTCAAGTCTAACTCTAGTAATATTTGAACCGGTGATGTTCAATTCTTATATATTTCGTCCTCAGTTCATTCAAAAGTGAAAATCCGGTCTAACTCTAGTAATATATGAACCGGCGATGTTCAATTCTGATATATTTCGTCCTCAGTTAATCCAAAAGTGAAACTCAGGTCTAACTCTTGTAATATTTGAACCTGTGATGTTCAATTATGATATATTTCGTCCTTAGTTCATCCGAAATAGAAACTCAGGTCTAACTCTAGTACTCGCTTGTTTGGACCAACCCTTTGCACGATTTTCTCCAATCTTCATGCAACGTTGAAAAACTGCCGGATCACATTCAGATATATATACGAGTCTAAACAACTTGACGATGTGTTTTAATATAAGCCTAAACACAGAAAAACATCTGATTTTCAGATTTAGGGTTTTAGGTAACATAACATAAATAAGTTGTATTCGGCAAACCAAATAATTTTTTGAACAGAACGATCGTTGGACCTTGGAAGATCTAGAGATTCTGTTGGAGATGTATTTAGGTTCGGTTCCAAAGCGAAGCCACCATTGTCGCTCAATTTTTAATAGGCAAAGAAACTGAAATCTTTGCTTCAGAAAACATATTTAAGTAATTTTTTGTTCTCCATGCTTCACATTGACACAAAGTCACCATATATAGAGTGCTCCCTCGCTTCGCTCGGTTGGCCTAACAAGCAATTCCGGTAATGTAATTTTTTCTACGGAAAATGGGTCATTTGTCCAAATATTTTTAAAATATGGTTCTAATGGACGAGTAAAAATAACCAAGTCCATTGTATTTCATGGTATTTAAAACCTTTAGTTTAAGGCCTGCCTCGATTGTTTGAGGCCTATCGAAAAGAATTCACATCCTAAAGCTAGTATACGGGGTGTTTTAATTGAGCAAAAATTCCAAACTACCCCTCTATATAACCCCAACTCTAATTACATACAAATAGAAAATCCTTTCTGTTTTTATCACTTTTCTCTAAACAACAAAAATAAAATATTAAAACCATAGAACTAAAAAACTTTCCATATCCATCAAATATGAAGAACCTTAATGTCATCTTTTTTTTCCAACTTCGTTCTATTTAAGGTAATTCTTCATCAATTGATTTATACATCTAAATTGGATTTTTGTACACCAAGATTTCCAAAAACTACCCAGAATCAGTGGATGTAGATCAGTCGTATCCATCGATTCTATTATTTTTCTTCATGTCCATAAAGAACTAGCAGTAAAATCGTTGCATAATATACGTCTACATCCATCGATTCTTCTGATGTTCTTCGTGTCTATTACGTTATTATTATACATATATTATCATTAGACATATATGCATATGTCTTATCTACTGATTGCGCGGATTCACTTTTCTGGAGATTTTTTTTAAATAGAATCGGTGCATATACACGTCTTATTCACAAATTCCTTGTGTTTCATTTTACTAGATTTGCATCCGGTCAGAATCGGTTAATTTGCATGTAAATTATCCACCGTTTATGTGGATTTCATTTTGAATCTTTTCTTCTTCAATCATACTTATATCTTAATTATTTTTTTTTACTTTTTTTTTTTTGTAGATATGGATTTCAGCTACTTAAGCTTCTAGATATTCAAGAAAGGGATATTAAAATGAAGGAAGGCGGAAGCAATCAAAGGGACGACTACAAGTTCTTCTTTGACCGATAGACGAAACTAGAAAAGCCATTGGAATTGGTAACCAACTTTCCTAATAAGAACTTGAGGATCTTATCAGATTTTAAATAAGGAGGAGAAAACAAATTGCAAGACGAATGGCACATAACGAGGAGATAAAGGAATTGTATGAACTTCGAGCAACGGTTATATGTATAAGAACTTGTTGTTGTTGTTGCTTCTAATGCTAGTGTTGGTGTTATTGGTGATGCTGCCGTTGATCTTGCTTCTCCATGATATTTTATTATGCTAATGAAGACATTATAAGATTAAGATTCTAAGACTTTTAGTGGTTTATAATTATCGTAAGACTTGTTTGGATGATGTTTTATTTATTTATTTTTAATTATGGTATAATGAGCTTATGTGTTTTGATTGTGGTTTGCGATGGGTTTATGCATGATTTAACTTATTTTTTTGTAAATACAGGCATACAATCGGTTGGTATAAATATTCATATGTACCTATTTTGAAAGCATGGAAAAATATCCAGTTTGTACTGATTTTGTAGACCACAATCTGTCGGCGTGTGCAACAATATGAATCGATTCTGGTAAGTCAAAATGGTATAATGGTCGTGGCATAAAATGGCATCTAGTCGTGTTTTCACGCTCAAGTCCGTGAACCGTTACAAACAGTTTGTGGAGTGTTTTCTATTCAACCTTAACACTTAAGAAGATTTTTGTTATAGGGAAAGCTAAAACGTTTAGGGGGAGAGCTGACTTCTGGTCCAAGGGATTGGACTTATAGTCAACGAGGGGTAAAATAAAAACGGTTTTTTTTTCCTCTTTCCACCACCGTCATCCTCGAAGACCACCACTGGTGTATAACAAGACCACCATGGGTCTCACCTCATCAAATTTGATATCTAATTTATTATTATTTTGTAATTAACAAATCTCTTCATATTTTGTTATCAGCTAATGTAAACCATCAATATGTCCTCTTGGCACAATAAATGGTTAAAAAATATCTATTGATCTACATCATAGGTATCTCCTTTGTATGAATTGGTAATTGTATCTATTTAAAGTGGTGTCTCTAGTGATGGCTTGAGAAGTCATGGTGATAGTGACTCTGCCGACGACATTGGGTACTCAACTCAGTTGTCCATTTTATCACATTAATCTTCGAAAATGTGATGATCAGACAAGTGAGACCCAAACCTGTCATAATTGGTTGGGACAATGAACAACTAAAATAAGGCTAAAATAATTCATGCCCTGAAGTGATATGCCTCCGATTACATGCACATATCAAGATGCTGCAACCATCCGATTAAACTTCACTATTAATTTAGTGTAGATTGGATGAACTTATCATTATGAAAATAAAATGACAGTAGTATGTGTCATCAATTGACTTTTATTAGCTATTTTAGCGAAGTGGTGATTATGAAATAATGGTAACCACAGCCGAGAAAAATACCTAGAGACTGGACTGACCTTTTGTTTTCACGGATTAGTTATAAAGATCAGGGGATTCTTTCCTTACACGATTAAACTATCATCAAAGTAGCCTAGTAGCTATAGATATTCATGAAATTTTTCATTCATCTTTATTTGTTTTACAGTAATTTTTTTGAGTCTATATATATGAAAGTGTCCAAAATCATTGGTTTACATCTGCTTTGAACAGGGTATTACATAATATTATAAAGATCAAAACTCTTAACAGAGTATCACATAATATTTGGTAGAAACCGGAAAGCTAACGCGTGATTAGAGGGTTTTAAAGAATTTTTAGTTCCACCTATATTGAACCAAAATCAATATTATTTGACCATAGTCAGCTTTCCCCTACACTTTCAGCTTTCCCTATAATAAAAATCCTTAATAAGTGTTGTTTTAATAAATCGCTCATAACTTCTTCGTTATAACTCGGAATTGAGTGATTCGTGGCTCATTGAATTCATATCCTCATTTACTACAACATGAGGACCTTTCCAGGGATAAATGTTACTATCACTAAAGTCATGGCTAAAATATCCTCGAGTCCATACATAAATGCATTTGTACAGTCATAGGAATTGTTCCATAGAGAGCGCACTTGTTTCGATAGATTTGAAATGTGGAATTGAACAAGAGTTCCAAATAAAATCAGTCACCACACATACCTTTGTTGATGAAGTTCTCGTTGATGTCTTCATTTGATATTCAATATTCAATCTTCGAGGGTTATTCGGTGATGTCTGATACTCAATTACGTATTTCTAATCCTAGTCCGAGATTTGACTTTAGTAGACTAGAAATCAAGATATAGTTTTGTTCAGTGGAAACTTCAACTTTTTTCTGATATTCAAAACTACAATCGGTTGATCTTGACACCATAACGACCGATTCTAGTTGGTATTAAAGCATAATATGTATTTAGGGACACTCACTAGCACCGATTGTGCCCAATTATTTCACCCCTTTCGGAAAAAAACTAGCCATTGGGTCTTCCTCTATAAGAATGACCTCTTTCCCAAACTCGATCTGACCCAAATTTACATTTTTATTCACTCATACTCCATCCACTACTCAAACAACACACGCCTAGTTTCATATACTCTGCAAAGTTCATTTCATCAGCTAATCTTTCTACTTCATACCCTCTAAACACAAGCATGGCATCATTTGACTCAGCTGAAGATTTGGCACCATGGTGTAATGAAACAAGACGTGAAGATGTCCAAATCGAAAGGGTTACACCCGAAACCTTTTGGGGAAGGATATATCTTCAATATGTACGAGATTATGGAAATGCAAAGAGAAAATCTCTGCGGCGGATACAAGATAGGTAGCAAGTTATCCAAAATGCGACAGTTGATTATATAGGCATAGGCATACAAGTATGAAAATTTAACCTTAGCCATTTATGATTGTCAATCCAACAATTTGTAAGTACATTTTGAGTTTGTTTACATAAGCTAAGTTATTTGATCTTCTGATTAAATAACACTAGCAAAGTAAGTTCATGTTATATTGAATGAGAAAGTCACAAAAATGCACTATTTGGGGGAAAAGGGACATGAATTCATCATGATATCCAAAATTTCAGAGGATGTCCCGGACTTTATGTCGGGTTTCGCTGAATTGGACGAAGATTCCTCCGACGGAAATTGAGACTTATAGTAGTTTTTGAGTAGATTTTATGGGTAGATCTCCATGTTAATTCTCACGAGACTATAAGTCACCTATGAGTTAAAAGAACAAATGCAATCGTGATGTCTACGAAAGCGACTTAAGCTGAATTAAAATGTATGAAATTTCCTAAAAGTACAAGTGAATTTTTCTTTGTAATACTTGTTCATTAATCAGTATATATGGATCCTACATCAACTAATTCTTTGGTGAAAATTGGCTCCTACATAAATAAATATCCAAGAACACCAACCAAAATTGGTATACGTGTGACACCATCGATTCTGGGTTAGTGTTCTTAAAAGAAAATTCAAATTTTTTCATTTGTTTCATGTTTTGAAGGTTGATTAACATCAATTAGTTTCACCTCTAACACGATTAATTAACAACTAAAACAGTTATTGAATACTAATCAATCAGGAGTAAATTAGCCATTACCAAAACTAGTTGGTCTTTGAGTTTATTTTGGTCGTTGAGTTTATTTCAAAATGACTTCCAGTGGTAAACTAGCCAGGATTTACAAACTAAGGAATCAGTGTACAATAAAGAATGGCCAGAGGAATTTTAGAGACATTTCTTTAAAGACTTCCGATCTGAAATCCATCCATCTAGGAGATAACGACTTACAAATCAAATGGCAATAAAATCAAATAAGTATCAACATAATTCTAATTGTTTCGAGAATGATCCACCAAAGGGAAAATGCTTTTTCAATCAACAAAACAGTACATAACAAAGGGCAATAAACACAACCATATCATACAAACGGTTATTTCATTATTACTGCGTTGCCAAGAGCTTTGTTTGTTCATCCCATAAGATCAAACACATCTATCAGAAAATCTGATCCTGACAGGCTTCCAGTAAAGTTTACTTTGCAGTACGCAGGAAAAAGCAACCCTGCCTGATCACAATCCCACTCTGTGATTTGTGGACATGACCTTACGTCAAGATATTGTAGAGTTTTACATGACTCCAAGAGCTTCGTTATTCCAAAAACTGTAATCTTCGGGCAGCTACTAATCCTTAATATCTTCAAACTTGACTCAAACCCACTGCTTGCCAAGTCCTGGAAAGCCCCATCAGTTACCTCCTCACAACACCCGATATCAAGAGCTTCGAGGTTTTTGCAGAGAGATAGGATGCAGCTCAAGGCAGAATCAGAAATACTCAAGCACCAATCCATTCGCAAAAATTTTAGTTTGTGACTACATGAGAAGGCCAATGACTTTATGGATTCATCAGAGATGTTACGACAGCCACCTATGACAAGAGTCTCTAGATTCTTGCATGAACGAGCCAATGAATAAATGGAATCATCTCCAGCTTTAAGGCAATCCAATAACTTTAACGTTGTAAGAGAAGAACATGACTCCGAGACGCTCAAAATCCCAGAATCACCAACATTAGTGCACTTACTGACATCCAAGAATTTTATCTTACGACATTTATCAACAAGAGATGAAAGCCCCGAGTCTGTTATGTTGATACACCCTTGCAATGCCAATGCCTCAAGATGAGGGCAATTCTTTGAAAGTGCCATTAACGTTCCGTCAGTAATGAATCTGCAACCAACAAGATGCAAGGATCTCAAATTGTGGCATCCCTCTGCTATGGCAGTTAATCCCTTGTCTGTTAGCTTTCTGCAGTAGGATATATCTAACGACTGTAGACGTGGAAGTCCCTTTCCAAGTTCCACCAATCCCTTATCTGTAATACCTGTAAAACAAAAGTACGCCACAAGCGCTCAACAATCCCAGAATAAAAAACTAGGCTAAGCATGACAAAATGTAAGAGACTTATCAAAACAAACAACTGCCCTATATTGATAGGGTGGTGATCTGTAGAGACTCAGAGCAGGTTTTATAATTAAGAACCTATTTAACCATACAACCAAGCGGACTGCGAACTAAAGAACTTGTCGGACACATTGATTAATAACTCTCTGCTACTAGAAAGGGTAAAACACCAAATCACAACTAGGAAATTTATCATTTATACATCCCTGCACTTGATAAAGCGAAATGGAAAGTAACACAAACAGAAAAACAAGAGAACACTTATACTTATCCTGGCGAATGAAAATCGCATAACCAACAAAATAATGTCACGTCAAACCTTAACCTCATATACCTACCAAATTTCTATACTTAGTTGGAAAAGAAAAAAAAAGTTGTTCACAAGCAACAACTTTCATAAAACTAAGCAAGCTAATCGATAAAAGACATGAACCAACATTTGAATTATTAGTTTGGTAGAGCACCAACCAATTCATTGACCAGGATAGAGTCATGGCATCATTTAAAAAACACTCAAACTGTTAAAGATTCTGGGTAGTCAATCAACTATTATCTTTTCGCATAGTGGAATAACATTTCCCCGTCAAAATTCAGCCATTCTAGAGTTTTACCAAATTCCAAAAATGAAGAACCCAATATGAAATTTTGAAAACCCAGAGTTAAAAACTCCATAAAGCTACAAACTTTCAGCTCAACTATGAATTTCAAACAATTCATTAAGCAATTAAGATGAAATTTTGAAAACCCAGACTTAAAAACTTATAAAGCAGTCAACTTTCCAGCTCAACTAACATTCTAAGAACTAGTTTCAAATAATTCATTGATCAATTAAGATGAAATTCTAGAAAACCCAGAGTTAAAAACTCATAAAGCAATCAATTTTCCAGCTCAACCGACATTCTAAGAACTAATTTGACAGTGATTATGAATTCAATTTGTAATTCAACAAATTCAAAATCAAAAGGGGGAAGAAGAAGTATAAAAACCAAACCTTTACAGTTGTTAAGATGAAGCGTTTGTAAAGAAGTAAACCCATTAGAAACAACAGAGAGATCAGAATCAGTAACCCCAGGATAAAACGAACGAGAAAGTGATTGAGAGAGATCTAATTCCACAATCTTTGAGAATCTAGCAGCCATTTTCTTCAGCATCAGTGGACCTGCTCTTGCACAAAGCTTCCTCCTTTCTGTACTTTGTAAATGTAACCATTTCTTACATACTAATCCAAAACCTTCTTTATCTTTATAGTTATCTAATTTTGATAGAATTGATCTTAATTCATCATCTGTTAGGGTTTCATTTATACAAACCCATTTGCTGATGATTTCTTCATTGAGTTTTGACATTAAAATGATCCAAAATAGTTACCTCTCTCTCTCTCTCTCTTTCTCCCTGGTTTGCTCTATCTATCTACTGAACCCTAAACTCAATGTCTTTCTATACTGAGTTTTCTGCTCTGAAATGACAAGTACAAAGGGACAACCACTTCGGAGATAATAGTACAAAGGGTATTACTTTTCACATTTTCTATGTTTACCCGTTTTTGGTGCTTATTGATGTGTCAAAATCTTAGACTTGTTGTGAGCCAAGATGGTGAAATGTGTAGCCAAGATCCTGTAGGTGGATAAGATGGAAGAGATGCGATGGTTGAGTTGATTATTGCACCACCAACTTATGAGTTGGCATGGGGGGTCATTTGGCTCTCGAGTATTGCACTACAAATTTCAACATGCCAAAAGAATGTCATGTACCAAACAGACTGTTCTGTTTGGAATACGTGCTCGAGCAGCGTACGATCAACGGATCCGCGGTAGAGCCAGGACTAAGGGCAAAAATATAAGATTCCACTTCGTGTTTATTTTGGCAAATATGAAAAAGAGAATTAATTTTTGGAGTTTTGTGCTGAAGTATTTATAATAATCCCTAGGAGTAGGGCAAGTAGGAACAATGAACTAATTTATAAGTTGGATTTTCACAATAGAGAGAAAAATTATCTACGAACGAGGATTTTAATATCTAACCTCAACTACCAAAATTATTTTTATGTGTGATGTTGCTAAATTAAAAATAAATACTTGAGTGGAATGCAATCAAATAAACAAAAGAAAAAAAAACCTGATCGGATCGGTTAATAAAATCAAAATCAACAATTCCTGCGTGAAAATGATATTTAGATTTTGATACTGTTTAAATGGATAAAAATATAAAAATAGCTAGGATGTAAACAGTTTCATCCTACCCATTTTTAAATATTCTTTTTTTATTTTTAATTTACATCAGGATGCATCCAGCTTTATCTTTGTTATTTTTTAAGTTTAAGTCAGGGTGAATCCAATTTATCCTTACTATTTTTTTGGTGTCCATTTAACCCATATTAATTTTTATTCGTTCATTTGAACCATTATTTAAAAATATTTGGACTAATAACTCATTTTCCGTTTAAAAAAAAAGTCTCATGTGCGGAAGCGTTGCGGTAATCTCAAGTTTATCTTCCCTTTTCCAAAAAAGCCACCGCCATTTTTTTTAATTACCATACACCACAAGGTGATTTCCGACACCAATCTCTAATTTTTAATATAAAATTTTGGCTAGTGTCACTAGTTCTTGAGTCGAGAGTCAGCACTGGCATGCGTCACTAGCAAGTTCTGGAGTCGGACACTTGCCAAAACTTTACGACGGGTGTCAAAAATAGACATCGTGGCGTATGGTAAAAAAAATGGTGGAATTTTTGGAAAGGAGAAGGTAAACCTAAAATTACTGCACGATTTGACGCGAGATTTTTCTGAGATAATGGATTGGCAATAATAAGTTCACGGGAAAAAGAATCATATTCTCATTGGCTGTACTGTAGTAGTCTACTGTAACTAAGAGAGCTCTTTCAATTTAACCCCGTGAGCTCTTTTTTTTTTCTTTCAAAACTTGAAATAGAGAACATCAAAAACACAAGTAGAAACTACATTTTAACAAAACAAAATTTACATGTTGCAATGTTTTTGAGTGACAGTAACTAACTACTCTACTGTTCATTCACATTGTTTCAATTTCTGGTTAAATAGGTGAAACACATTTTCTTATCCAGTCAGAAGCTTTCTTCAGCAAGTTCCTGGAGCCGGCACCGGCACCAGAATATGTTTGATGCCAAATCTCACAGTATTGAACTAATACCAACCAGTTGAATTTAGTTGCAGAACTAAACAGAGTTAGAGATTCAGTTTTACTTTTACATTTCCATGGCCACCAAGCAGGATTTACAAATTTTTCATTTTTCACCAGAGATGCTCTTGTTGTGGATTTTGTTGGTTCAATGCATTTCATCATCAGGAGGAGATGTGGATGCAGCACCTACTAGAAAAATGTCTATAACAAACGAAAATCGTCGCCTGAGCTATGATTTTTACAATAGGAGTTGCCCAAATGTCGAGAGAATAGTGCACAATGTAGTCTCTCAGAAACTTCTAGAAGCGCCAACTACTGCGGCTGGCGCTCTTAGACTCTTCTTCCATGACTGTTTCGTCGAGGTATTACTTTTTTCTTTTCTGGTGATTATATTGCATTTAACTGCATTTTTACCTTGTAATTTGTTTATATGACTAGGGGTGTGACGCGTCGGTTTTGATTGCATCCAGTAGCACAAACAAAGCCGAGAGAGATGCAGAGATAAACTTATCGTTGCCTGGAGATGGATTTGATGTGTTCTTCAGAGCCAAAAGGGCATTGGAGTTGCAATGTCCTGGTATTGTTTCTTGTGCAGATGTCATGGCCATTGCCACAAGAGACTTGGTTAATCTGGTAAGCACATAATAAAACTTGATGTAAGCCTTTCGGACTCAAGGATATTCCCGCGAGACCTATGTTGTGAAATGCGATCTAGGCGCCCTAGATAAAAAAAAAAGCCCTAGGCGCAAAAATGTGAACTATTTCTTTCTTTCTTTTTTCTGGGCACCTTAGGCGCTCCTAGGCACTAGGTAAGGCGAAGGGCTTGGCGCCTCGCCTCCCCTTGCGTCTAACATAGCGCGAGAAGTTACGGATTCTTTTCATTTCAGGTCGGAGGTCCAAGATGGGAAGTACAGAAAGGAAGAAGAGATGGACTTTACTCAAAGGCTTCAAGAGTAGGAAACAACCTTCCAGAAGTGAACCAAACAATCACTCAACTTATCAATCTCTTCGAGTCGAAGGGATTAACAGTTATGGATATGGTAGCCTTATCTGGTGCACACACAATAGGTTTATCGCATTGCAAAGAATACATGAGCAGAATTTACTCTTACAATAAGACATTTGACATTGATCCATCTATGAACAAAGATTATGCTCAATCACTTAGAGGGCCATGTCCTAATAATCACAACTTAGACCCTAATGTAGTTTCCTTCAATGATATTTCTACTCCTTTCAAATTCGACAATGCGTATTATAAGAACCTCAGAAAGGGGTTAGGCTTGCTGGAGACTGATCAGAAGCTTTTCACAGATTCATTTACCCGTAAGTACGTGTTAACTATGGCAAAGGATGAGCAGTTTTTCTTTAGTAATTTTGTCACTGCGATGATCAAGCTGGGTAGTATTGGAGTTAAGGTTGGAACGGACGGAGAGGTCCGGCGTGATTGTGGGTTCATCAATCCTTGATACAGTTTTTTGTGTTCAAGCATAAAATTAAGATTCATTTATTATTAAGATTTATTTTTTATTTTTTTGTTTTGCAAATCATCAGCATATTTAAGACTTCATTTCTTCAAGGATGAAGAGGCCATTGATACACCTCTTGGTAATTCTTAATGCTTAGCATGTATTCAGAGATGCCAAATGCATCAACAGAGAAATTGCATTCGTTTTCGCACCTGTTCCATTCTCTTTCAGCCTCATATAAAGCATAGCCACCTTTAACTAGTCTTCCATTTACGTCATTCCACCACATATTGCACCAGTACAGTGTTGAATCAAGAATATTAATTCTAAACTTCCATTGGAAATTCTCACCATGTGCTAATTCATGCTCACCTAAATCGTCATCTTTGGATTTGCAGTGAATGTTTAGACTGATCCCGTCATATATGTCGTTAGACACGGAGACACTAACTTTTTCGAAAATCGGATTTGAATGTTTATTAGATGCACATTCACTAACCAAGACTGCAAACATTACCAATGCCATTGCGTAGGTGCCTACAGTACTGATCTTTCTCGTCGCGACCATGTTGTTGGGTGATTTTTGTTGTTGCTTGCTCAATGTGATTTTGTTTGGTTTACGGGTGCATATATATAGGTGCAGGGCATGAACTTGCAACAGAACATATATAGTAAGCTTTAAATATACCAATTGAAGTGAAACTGAAGAAGATCCTTTTGTGTGATTCTGATGTACTTCTTTTATGGCAAGAGATTCATGTCAGATTCGCATATTGAATGAAAGATACAGTAATTAATGAAACAAGAACCGGATGGCCTAGCATGGGCTGATGTTCATATTGGATGCTTACCAACTCATCAGAATATCCACTGCTTCCTGGCCAACAAGGTCAGGAACACATTATGCAGCATTTAGCCAGAGATCTATGTGCCATACTTATAGGCTGTAAGCCTGTAACGCCTTAATATCTTGCAAAAATATCAAGCCCACTGAAATTGTCTTCATCTATTTTTCCAGTTGGCCAGTTGGCCATGCAATGAAATTCAAGAAACAACTGACCAAAATCAAAGGAAAAAAATCAAACTTTTCTCATCTTGTAATTTTAATCAAGGTATAACCATAGCCTGCCTGAATGCCAAGTTGTCTTAAACAATGCAGCCTAGTTATTCTTCCCGCGACAAAAGTCTACAAAGTTCAACTCTCTTTGTAGGGCTTTCAAAAGAACCCTATTTTGGGGCATACATATAGGACAAAAGCCCGGGTGCCTATAGTATTTCAAGGTGGCCCTTATCCTCCAATTTTCAAAAATGCTAAAATACCCCTCATTTGATTAGTGTTTAATTAGTGATAATTAAAATTAATTAATTGTTAATGGTTAGAATTAGTTTAGTGTTAATTTATGATAATAATTTTATGTTTAAAGATAGTTAGTGATTAATTTTAGAAATAGAAGAAAGAGAGGAGGGAAAAACCAAAAAAAAAAAAAAATTGTGATCTTTAAGAGATGTGTGATACAAATTCGAGTGAGGAAGGTGAATCTTCATCGCGTAAAGCTAAGAAAATACATATCAATTACGATGGAGATCCGGAAATGGCTTATTTGTTGGATTATGAAAATAATTTTACCCAAACTCAACTTTTTTCTCAAGCTCAAGATGATTCCTTTATGGAGCCAAATCCAGAAGATGAGTACATAGATGAGGAACCCAATGCTAATAATACACATGTATGGTTGTACAAGTTGTTTAATGTCCGTTTTGTAGCTTGAATTCACCAAAAGATTGGATTTTTGCAACCAGTTCAGCGCATGAGCAAGGTTCGGCAGACACTAGTGTGCCGAACCATAGTAACCAAGAACAGTTCGGCTTATTAGTTTGAGAAATATGTATACCGAACTGTCATTCAATTATTTTTGCGCCACAAAATTTTCATGGTTCGGCTTAATTACGAGGTCAAACTTTAAGCCGAACCATATCTTAAAAAATATACGACTTACAGTGTAATGTTCGGCTTACAAGTTATACAGCCGAACAATAATTTTTGTTTTTAGAAATTTTTAGAAACTTCAAGTGTTATGGTTTGTCTTATTATATTAGTACCAAATTGGTCGAATCCACGTTTGACATGTAGTTCGGCTTTGTAAGTCAAACACGAATAAGCCGAACCTTAAGTTCGGCTTTCATATAGTTGAGCGTGTTAGCCGAACCTTACCCAAAACCTGTGCGATATTGTTGTAGGTTGTTGCTGAAATGGAAACTATGGAAGATCAACCACCACCTGTTGATGTCATTCATGAAGATACTAGAGATCACTTCCAAACTGACTTGGTAGGTAACAAACGTAGTTTATGTTTTATGCAAAATCATTAATAAAACTAAAGTTTTGTACTTATGGATATGTAGACGTGTAAAACCAAAGCAGAAGCTGTTAAATGGGTTGAGGAACATGCTTGGAAAATCAATTGCATCCTAGTTAAAGGTAGACAAAGCCGAAAGAAGCGGGTGGAGATGGTTTGTGAGAGGGGTGGGAAGAAAGTAAGCAAGAAGAAAAAAGGTAAGCCATATGTTGGGAAGACCGGGAAAAAATATAAGACTAAAACAAGGAAGATAAATTGTCCTTTCAAGATCGTCCTAAATTGGAACGAAGATGAAGAAATTTTTACAATGAATAAAGATATGGATTGTCGTCATAACCACCCACGTCCAAAGGATCTTCATGGACATTATAGAGCCGGAAGACTCAAACCTCATGAATATGCGGAGGTAGATAAAATGACACGAGTACGTATGGCTCCCTCTAAAATTCTTAGGAATTTGAAGGAGGATGATAAGAATAACAAGACTACGTTGCAACAAATCTATAACGCGAGAAGTACTTTGAGAAGAAAGGATTTGCAAGGTAGGTTGGTGATGCAAAAATTATTGTGGTTGGCGCAAAAGAAGAACTATGCTTGCCAAAATAAATTGGATGAATTCGGCCATGTGACACACCTTTTTATTGCCCATCCGGAATGCGTAAAGTTGGCGTTATGCTTCCCACAATTTCTCATATTGGATTGCACTTACAAGACCAATAAGTATGAGATGCCCTTGATGAATGTTGTTGGTCATACGTCAACCAAGTCACCTTTCACCTTTCACCATTGCTTTTTGTTTTTTGCATGATGAGTTGAAAGAAAGCTACGTGTAGGATTGGAACAAGTGAAGTTAATCTTCCGGGAGGATGCTCTTTCAAAGGTCATGGTAACCGACCAAGAGGCGGTATTGATATTTTCTATAAGGAAGGTATTTCCGAACGCGCAAAACTTTCTCTGTACCTTTCATGTATGGAATAATGTTAGGAAGAAATGCCAAGGGATAATCCAACCGCTCAAGTTGAAAGAGCTAGAGAAGATTGCTACATTACCGGATGGAGAACGAGAGGTTAAGAAGAAAGAATTCAAGGAAGCATATGAGACTAATGAAAGGATGTGGGCATGTTTCCACAATGATTGGGAAGCTTTGAGTTGGTCCATCACCGAAGAAGTGTTTGAAGAAAATTTTGCAAAGCTCATTGCGAATTGGGGCATCAAATACCCGGAAATCATTATATATTTACGGAAGCAATTTTTGGATACGAACGCACATAGATTTGTTACTGCATTTAAAAACCACCACAATCACTTTGACAACCAAGCTACAAGTATGGTAGAGTCGGCTCACTATCGTTTGAAGAAGAATCTATTTGGGTGTGTGGACACGTTCGTAACGGTTTTTGACGCAATGGAAGACTATTTCATGAGTGACGTTATAAGAATTAGAGCGTTATTCGAAAAAAAGTCTAATGATGAAGCATGATGAATTCCCGGATGATAAGTGGCTCCGGGGACTAACCCATATGGTTTCTCATTTGTGCATTGAACTTATAATGAAGGAAGTGGATTTGATGGAAAAAATGGACGCTAACTCCCAAGAAGAGTGTGTTTGTAAAATGATGGAAAGCATGGGACTTCCGTGTCGGCATGAACTACTTCGGTAAAAGGATTGTAGGATAACTTTTGAGGCTATTGATCCTCATTGGAAACAATTGAGTAGTGATCCTATGCCCGACGAGGATGATGATGTAGAGATTTGGGACACACCTTATGGCAAAAGGTTGGCCGAAATGTATCGTGGGATGTTGCGACCTCATAAACGAATCTTATGGGAAAACATGATGCCAATCCTCTATCCTCACACCCAACAAGGTATATTAGAACCGGAAAAGGGGCCACAAAAAGGTAGGCCACCCACGAAAGAAAACCGACAAGAGCAGAGAGCAAGAGCGTATGCTATTACCAAAAAACCAACACCTACCACAAGGGATCCATGCGGGGTGGAGTACCATGATGCAAAGTACGAAGAAGAGAAGAAGGCAATATAGAAGTTAGACAAGATGGATGAAGTGAAGCTATCAAAGAAACGTGGTCGAACGAGCAAGGGTAAAGGTGAAACAAGTAACAAAGATGTTAAGAATAGTGGTCCTCTATGTCCTCCTCCATTGGAAGGAGACATAAAGCTTAAAGGTAAGATGTTTCCATCTCAACAAATGGAAACAAAAAAGACCACGCCGCTGGCCAAGCAAAAGGAAAAAAAAAACCATGTATGCGGAAGGGAAAATGAAGGGTCCTAAAAGAGATAGTTTGGGGAAGTATTTGAGACCTTCTAATATGATTTACAAAAACTACTTGGACAACCTACCCGAAGCCATTCATGAGTTTATTATATCCATGGACGATGTCGAAGGGGATGGAAATTGTGGTTTCCATGTCACCGCGGAACAACTAGGACCTTTTAAGGATGGGAACCAACCGGTTTCCCAAGGGGATGAAGTAAATTATATTCGTCAAAGATTGTTACAAACTCTACGCCGAAACATGGACTTCTACAAGTCAATGATGCGAGGTGGCGGAGACCACGGGGTCGCACAAGAGTTCGTTAGTTTTGAACGGCGTTTACATGGGGATGTCGTCACCACACGTGATCATTGGATGCAAATGCCGATATGTGGGTTTTTAATCGCGGAGACCTTTAATTGTGTTGTTCATTCTTTTTCGAGGGTCGGAAGTTGTTCCACCTACGCGCCGCCAACAAAGCCTTGCAATGAGAGTGTCAAAGATAGAAGACTTGTCATTGCATTTGTTCAAGGCTGCCATTATATCGGTCTTAAGCTTAGACCAGGTTGCCCAATACCTCCATTGTCTCCTGAAGCCTTTTGAACTGTTTTTGAAGAAAATTACGCGATGGATTGGTGTGCAAATTACGCTACGGATATGGAGCTTTGGAGAAGTTTGCATCCACCTCTTCCACTCGGACTACTGTTTGTAATGGATGATGAGGATGAAGAAGATGTATTTGAGGATAATGAAGAAGATCTTTCTGAAGATGGCGAAGAAGATGTTGTAATGTTAGGATCACCCTAGTACTTGTCATAATATATATAATTGTTTTGCATTTTGTTTTCTTCGGATGCGTAGGTTGATATGAGATTATGAATACTACATAATGTATCGTAAAGCGCATCTTATGAATTGAATATATTTGGTGGTTTTTTAACTTGGTTGTTGGTGCAAAGATTTGAAGAAAAAGATCTTTCAGTTTAGGTTCGGCTTACAGGTGACGATTTGTGTGTGCCGAACTTAAGTGTTGCTTTGTATTCCATCACACAGTGACAGGTTCGGCTTACTATAATGATTCAATAATATGTCGATCCTGAAAACATTTCATCTGTTATTGGTTCGGCTTAAATATTTAGAATTGAGTGTGCCGAACTTTTCTTCTGCTAAAAGTTCAAAGACACAGCGCAAGGTTCGGCGTATTCGAAATATTCAATATAAGCCGATCCTCAGGTTCGGCTTATATATAATTTACTTACACAGCCGAACCAGTTATGTTGATTCCGCAGTTGTTTGAAATTATAAAATCAGCATTACAAATAACCATTACAAAGTAAAAATGACAAGGATTTAATAACCAAAACGAGTTATGACAAACTTCCTAAGGATGTTGTAGTGAGCTTGGTATTTGAAATTTTTTCCTTTCCATCTTCGCCATTCCTCTAGAGCTCGAACAACAACCTCATCATTTGTTTCACCTTTAAGCCGATATCGGTTCACAATCCGAACCATAGCTATGAAGTCCCTAACTTTATTTTTAATTGTTTCGATTCGACAAAACATGGAAGCGCTATCCCGGTTGTTTGGATTACCTGTTTCATTGGTGAATGCTTCATGAATTCTGATCAAGTAGTACATACTCATTAAACCCTTTACTCGTCGCTCAGCACCCTTCTCCGGATAGTAAGTTACGTAATGTTTGCAAAGAGATAAATCTTCTTCTAGAGTATACTTAGGACTACACGCTCCCATTTTGTGCTTTCATAATGAGATATCATATATGGTTATATATATGAGTGACGGATTGTACTATTTGTAACGGCTATATTTTCAAATGTTGTCTAAACCTATTTAGTTCAGCTGATACGACATTCATATTACAAGCCGAACTAAACATAACGTAGCATCTCTAACGGCTACTTTTCAAATTTTAAATAACACTAAGGGTTCGGCAGACATACATTTTCATTGAAAAGCCGAACCTTAAAATATTTCGACAATCTAGTGTATCTCAGCGCAAAGGTCTCTAATAAATCTCGGAATTCTTCTCTTCAGCCATCTATAACATATTCCGAGCTCGTATCTTCTTCCTCCATGGCGTATAGCCCAAAGCCTTTGAATTCTAGCTTCCTAAATAAAATGGAATGCAAGGTTAGTTTTAAGCTAAAAAAACTAAACAACTCTATAATGGAACACTAAGCTTTTGGATTACTCACTTTTTCTTCATTAGTTTCGCTGGGATGATATTGATTAACCCATCCTAATACTCTGATGTAATCTTTCATCGTATAACGGATTTGTCGGAATCTTTCGGCTAATTGCGAACGAGTACGATGTTTAGGATTTCCATCTAACCGAAAATGGAATTCTTTTACTTTTTTCCAAAACATCGAATAATTCTCACCATAAATACGATAACTGCGAATGAAACCTCTAACAAGCAACTTATCATCTTCTACGGTAAACGGTTCCATGAATTAGTATAGACGGAAACAATGAGTTAAGCAGACCCAATGCTATGAATAGAAATACCATATATATAGTAAAAGTCACAACAGATCTATTTTTTTTTCAGAACACAATGTAATGTTCGGCTCATTTTAACTATTTCTTTTTATAGCAGAACCTCTTGATTTAGAGGTTCGGCTAATACGTGTCTGCTCTAATGCGCCGAACCAAATACATTCGAACCAAAGATACATGTGATTTAAGGTACCAAACAAGTGTATTTCACAACCCGTAACAAAGAAACTGTGCTTAACGTCTCATAACAAAATATAACAAACTAAGTGTACTACACGACACATCCTTACTTATAGTTCACTCACCACGACCTTTTTCCCCTTTAGGACGTACATTCTCGTCCTCTTCACCGGTTGTCCTGCCCCTACCAGCTTAACTTGAGCCTTCACCTTCTTGTCGTGGCCTCTTGCTCATCGGCCTTTTTTGTGGTTTATTGGGTCATTTCCCTTTAATATGACTGCATCCCAATGGTTGTACCAATCCTTTTGCTCCTCCACCGTCATCTTAGTTTTGCAAGAAATTCTTTTCTTCAAATTTCTCAACAACTCCTTATCCTTTTAAGCTTCTCTTTGAATTTTCCTGGATGGGTCCTAAACCAAATGACAAAGCTTAATTAATTTTCCAAATTAAATAAATATTATTTACCAAATAATTTGATAACTCACATATAACTGGACAAGTTTAGAGGAAGCTATTCGCCATAAACAGTTTAAAGTTCGGCACATACGATTTTAATAAAAATCAGCCGAACTATGTACCCAACAGTGTTAGCCTTGTCAGAGACAGGTTCGGCACATTCTATATTTATCACAATGAGCCGAACAATGTATTCAAAAGTAAGGGTTATAAAGTTCGGCAGTAAATTATACAAAAAAATATGAGCCGAACTAACTGGTTCGGCGCATACGATATTCAAAATATAACAAACGTTAAGCCGAACTGTTCTTCATCTGTGTAAAAAAAAAAAGTTCGGCTGGGCAATTTCTGCCGAACAATACCCTGAAACTAACCAAAACCTAGACGAATCATCGATTACATGCATTAAATCAACGAAAGACGGAAAAATAAACAATGGGTTTGTGGGAAATACCTTTCTATATGTAATTTTAAAGAATCATCCTCTATTTCTCCCTCTCCGACATCAATCGATCCGGTATCCACTTCATCTCCATGTTTCTCAAAAACCCTAGATTGAGATGCTACGGAAGATAAACCAGGATTCGGCACCGTATTTCTAGGGCATCGCTTAACACGAGGTGCCATTTAGAACTGCAATCAACAACGAAATCAAAGAAGTTTTTTTCAAAAATTTTGGAGAAGAAGATGAGAAGAAGAGGGAGAGAGGGGTTTCTGTTTTTTAAAACTTTTATTTTTTTTTATTTTTTTTTAAGTAACGGTTTTAAGATTAGAATTAGTGGGATGGGTTAATTAGTGGGAATGTGGGATTGTTTTAGGATTAGAATTTAATTAAGTGGAAGGGTAGTAATGTAATTTAAACTGGGAAGGGGTATTATAGTAACTTAACAACCATTAGGATAAGGGCCACCCTTGAATTACTATAGGCACACGGGTTTTTGTCCTATATGTATGCCCCAAAATTATTGGGTATGCCCCAAAATAGGGTTCTTTCAAAACCTAAGTAGTTAAAGACGGTCCAGTGGTCAAAACCATAGCAGTTAAGACGGTCCGGTGGGTATTTGACATATCCAGTGCAACCCTTAGGCACAAACTGTCAAACATCAATGATTCAAATATACAATCAGGTGGCATTTATGCGAGCAACAGAAATATGTTTGCCAGTTCTGTATAAAATGTGATCAGGTCAAGTTCATGTTTCAATCTGAATTTTATAGATACAGATATCTGGAGAGAAGAAAAACCACAAAGAACCACATCTGCAGTCCAAACCAGACATTTTTCTTTTCAAAACTCGCATTACATCTTCATCAAACATTAAATACCAGTAGAAATGACTACAGAAAAATTTCAAGCCCGAAAACTGCTAAAGGCTCCCATTTCTGGGACTATTTCTGACAGAATACTACTGTGTATACGGAATGCCTGCCCATTCCCTATGGTGTTGGAGCTGCTTGCCTCATTTTCGCTTGCAAGTATGCGGTAGCTTCATCTGATATGGCTTTTTTCTTGGATGCAACCTGCATTTGATATACAAGTATGGTAAGAATAAGATATGGGTATGATACAGCTAAAGCTCGGAAATTCAGAATAGCTTAGTGTTCTGAAATGGGGAGTTCCAGCAGAAACAATACAAAAAGATTTATTCATGATCCCTTTTGTGACCTTTTATCAGAATAGCTTAGTATTTGGAAATTCAGAATAGCTTACTATTCAAATGATCCCTTTTGTGGCCTTTTATCAACTTCCCAAGTATGCTAGTGCCGGAATCATTATCATGTTACTAAGTCGCAAGCTCAGAAATTTAATGTAACGTTATTGGTGATAGTAGTTTTAGAACCAGAAGAAATATTCATGCTTGATCAACTATCATAACTCATGTTTTGACAAGCCTTGGACCACTACTCGTCAAAACCAAAATAAAAGTTCTGTCAGGCATATCTTGGTAAATTATGAATAAATAATACAGAAGAATTATGGAAACTTTATAGAATACATGACTCTAATTAAAACGTACTACCTCCGTCCCACTATTAAGTGACCTACTTTATAACTAAATTAGTGGGACAGAGGGAGTATAAAGGATGCTGGTTATAGATTGATCGGTTTTGTTCTGGTAAAGTTGGAGATAACCAAACAAACTTCTCTCATCTCTGGAATTTTAACTTCTGAGAAGTGCTTCTATTTCTACAAGAAGCAAAAAGTGAAAGTCTGTCCAGATTTCAAACACAATGTCAAGAAGTTATAAATCAATGGCCTTTATTTATATTTAGCCTGACATCTATAGAGTATAAGATGTCAAACAATACACCACCAAAGGTTTAGGCTCAAGCCTTCAGTGACAGCACCTATCTTTTTCCAGTTCGTTGAGAGCAATTCGGAACATTTTTAAAGACAGGACATGCAGCCATACACTAAATCACCAACATGAATTTCCATCCTAGCCTAATTCACTTTGTGCACTTTAGTTTTCAAATTCAAGTTTGTACATCTAGAAATGCACATGTGCTTATAGTTTAATTGGTTCAGTGTATCTTCTATGTGGGTAATTGGGTTGATTCATTAACTCAACAGAATGCATCATGAACCACATCTCCTAGAAAGGCGGTTACAATGAAACAGAGTGGCTGGCTACTAACATAAAACAAATCATCCACAACATTAAACAGCCCAATAACAATATACTGAGGAGGAACATGCCAAAAGACAAATAACACTTAAGGTTACTCAAAATGTACCTCAATAAGCTGCTCATAGTTTGATTTCAGTAAGTTGATTTTTCGCTCACAATAATCTATGCCTTCGGCCATTGTTTTCTGATCCAAGTACAACAAAAAGAATCACAACTGTCAGTTTCTGAAAAATACCAGCAAAATGTGCAAGCACAGATATATCAGGCAGCTATCATCTGCTTTCTACATATCAAAAGATAAAGACTGGAAACAAAGACAAACATAATGTTTCCTTCCAGACCAAATCGTTACCCATCACTTACCAACACATAGTTTCTGAAAGATACCAGTAAAATGTGCAAGCACACGTATATCAGGCAGGTCTCATCTGCTTTCTACATATACAGTTGTGTTTTCTGGGATATCTTACTTAACAAGTTTCTTAAATTGAAAAAAAAAAAAAAAATTCAATCATTCATTCAACTCATTCACACACATTGTAGTGCCATTGTGATAAATATTCTCGCCAAAAACGGCACCAAAAACCTAAGCCATGTAATCTCATTGTAGCTCATAAATACAAACCAGTACTCGTATAATCGAATATCAACAGATAACATGGCTGTACAATTTTGCACGAAAGAAAACTCTCAAATAAATTATCAGAGTAATTACCAGTTCTTCCCCAAATCGTCTTTCATACAAATGAGATAAAGTGACATCGATTACGTTTACACTAAAAACAACAAAACCCTAATAACCTAATAATAATTCCAAAAATCTAACAACAACAAATCCAATTCAATTAATATCAAAATTTGGGTATAAAAATCAAGTAACAACAAACCTACCTCAATGAAGTATCCAGTGCCAACATCAACGAGAACTTTATTAGCATCATCAAGTGTTCCAGGTACATAAAGAGATGCAGTAAGAGGCACTAACATTTTCTTACCTGTTATAATCCAATCCAATAAATCACACAGTAAATCAATATTAATCAAGTGATAATCAATCAACATATTAGAATTAATACAAAAAAAACAAATTAGGAAACCTTGAGGACGAAGAGAGAGATCATGAAGGGCAGTAGAAGCGATTTCAAGACGAGTAGTAGCAGTTCTAATGTTATTCAAACTGTCTTGAAGAAGATTAACTTCAAGATCAGATTGTTCTTTAAGTCCTTTCAGCTGTTCTAAGCTCAACTTCTCCATTTTCTCAAATTTGCCCTAGTTTCCACCCTCACCTGTTCTTCTACAATGATGATGATTCAAAACTCAGCTCCAAAAATACTGAGCTTTGCCCCTCTCTTTAGAAATGTATATGGGCCTTTGGTGGTAGGATCGAGGGCGGCCCGTATAGCTTAGTGGTAGTGCGCCAGTCTTGTAAACTGGAGGCCTGTAGTAGTTCGATCTTGCATGTGGGCATTGGCATCAATCAATAACCTACCTAAGTAGAAATTGACGTTTAGTCCCAAAGTTACTGGGCTTAGGACGCTTTAGTCCATTCATCTGAAGCCCAGTACAGTTTAATCCAAAAAAAACCCTGTCCAGAACAGTTTAGTCCAAACTTGGACGATTTAGTCCAAACCCACATACGAGTCCCGAGTTACCGATTTTTCGATATACCATAATTACCCTTGAACGATTCCTTCTAAGTGTGATTTTGAAATCGAAACTTTTGGATCTGAAACTTCAATTCAAAATAGGATGCAGCTCAGAGATGATTTGGGAGGCGATTTAACAGTTTCAGAGAGATTTTGATAGTTTCTTCATCATATTTCAACTCAGTTTACGTTCTTAATCCAGTAACTTTAACAGTTTACGTTCTTAGTCCAGTAACTTTAACAGTTTCAGAGAGATTTGTGTGTTCTATAGTCGAAAATTCTTAATCTCAGGTTTGAAGAAACCACAGAGTGAGAGATAGATCGATCCAGGTTTGAATTCGGAGGTGATTTGACAGATTCGAGGAGATTAGATTGGATTTTGATTTCTAATGGAGCCGAATTCAACTTCATGTTAGTTTTCTTTTGGTTGTATTTCATTTAATTTTTAGTTTTTCTGAGTTTATGAGTTGATGATACCAATTCGTATAATCTTGAGTTGATATTTTGTTATATACTAGATTTTTGATTCTCTTGATGATGATGATTTACTGTAAATACTAGATAAATTCGATTTTTGTTACTTGATGTTGATTTTTTTAGTTTTATGATGCATGATATGAAATCGCCGGTGATACTAGATCCTAGCCTTCTATTTTTTTGTTCCATTAAGATTCTGGAGCTTAATTGATGGAGTATTTTTATCTAGGTTTAACGTTAGTTGATGTTTTTGGCATTTTTTAAATGTGTACTTTCATGTACACCGTTTACTTTTTAGGTTTTATGAATCTGAAGCTTCAGATGTTTATTATCATTTCTTTTGTAATATGTAGGGGTACCAAATAAGCCTGACAAGTTCATTAATGTTGTTTTGAATCATGGTGAGCATTCTGCTATTTTTCGTGTTAGCACTAAAATAACCGTAGAAGAATTGAAGCATTTAACATGCAAGCACTGGAGGTCTTTTGTAGTTGCAGAATATCCTACAACTACACCCTCAGTAGAATTGGTAAAACTTAAGAAGTTCATGATGATGAATAACAACTTTCTTATTAATGCTCTCAATTGATTACAAGAAGTATCTAAATGGAACTAGAATAGTTACAACTTTCTCTATTCTCTTTCCCAAAATATTTTCTCACACTCACCAAAAGAACCTCTCTGAATTTTACATTTGAACTACTATTTATAGGGAAATCTATACAACTGTGTATAAGCTGCGAAGTATCGCAACTTATATTCGCAAAAATATTTCATGTTCGCAAATGCTTCACACTTCTTCCGTGTTTCTTCTATTATCGCATTATCTTGCGATATTTTCCTTTTATGTTCGTAAACTAATATCTTGCGATATTCGGTACCTACATCTTGCCTCTTCTCATGTCAGTTCTGCAAAAAAAGAATTGTCATGAGAATCATTATTCTCGCAAATTTAATATAGTTATCACCACCCGTTAGATTCGCAACACGTATTTTCTCTTTCATTTTGACACGTTTCTTCGTAACCGTTCTTCTCAACCGTTCACGTCTAATCGCATTAATGAGTTTCTATCTCCATCAAACTCTCTCTTCTTTATAAATACTATCTTTAACTCTTCTTTTTATTCTTTCATCCTGTTCATCTTCCTCATCACATCTGTTTCTGCAATTTCTTCTCTCTTTTATATCTTTTCTTTTCTATTTTCTATCCTTCATCTAATGGCTCCAAAGAAGAAATCTATAGAACAACTTAATGCAGAGTTTGCTGATAGAGACCTCGTTCTTTATGAAATTGATGGTCACAATAATAAATCTTCTCTTTGTATGGAACTCTTTACTAATCTCCATTGGGATGATCGGAAAATTTTAGTTTCACGAGGTCAAATCCTCGCAGGTCTTCCTCTTCCTCTTTATGATGTCAATCTTCCTCTCTTCTACGAAATTATTTCCCACCCAAATTTCTCTCGAGCCATTTATCAATTAACTGGTGATAGCATTCGTATTCTAGTTGAATTCGCAAATCGTGCTGCTTTTGGAAAATCTTTGTATCCAATCGAACGTAGGAAGCCTGTATTTAGAGATGTAGAGATTATTGCTGAGAACTACACGGTTGAAAATTTCTTTAAGAATTACACACTAATTCCTGCGAGGAAAGAAGATAAACGTTGGGGCGTTCGTCTTCATCGTAGATCTGACGTCGCAGAAGATGATCTTCTTATGCATGATATTGACTATGCTTCTGGGAACAATCATACTCCTCGTCGCTCTCATGATGAAGATTGGTACAACTATCCTCTTGCATTATCGGGCTCTTATATTTCTGGAATAGTAGACCTTCCTGCGAACCTTCGTGATCGTAACTATCAACCTTGGGTCTTTTCTTGGCCTAACAGAGATAAAGATGTATGTATCTTCATCCCTTATTTGCTCTGTTATTTTTCTTCTTTTGCTAATCCTTTTGCAATATTTCCTAGGTGAATGAACTCAAAGAAAGTTATCTTAAAAATGGGAAATCCAAAGACTCGTGAGGCTTTAAACTTATTTTCAAATGAGGTAAGAAACATTCTTATACATTTTAAACAATATATTGTTGCCTCTGTTTCTTATCCTTATTTGAATTTGTAGGTTCTCCCTGATATCCCTGAGGCTGTTATGACTGAGAATGAGAATAAGAATCCAATCTCTTCTGAGGTGCTAACTTCAAGACAAAGAACGCTTCGTTCTGCGAAGAATACCCAAATTTCTGGTGACAAAGAAAATGTTCTTCGCAAAGGAAAAAGGAATATTGAGGATATTGTTTCTAAGGAGAAGAAGAGGAAAAGAGTTCCAGTTGGTGCTTACTCCAATGTGAACTCCTCTAGCAAGAATATTAATGAAGAACAAAGTGATGAAAATGATAAGTTTCCTGAGAAGGATCTTAGTTCCAATTCTGATACTATTTCTGATAGGGGTCACGATGAAGATGATGATGATGAAGAAGAAGAAGATGAAGACTATAGCAATGCGGAAACTTTTGAGTCTGCAATGATTCAATTGTCTGAGGCTTTTCTCCACTCTTCTCGTGGATTAGGAAACTCTTCTACTGTGAATGCTCGTAAACTTATTGCGAAGGCTTGTAAAGTTCCTACTGTACTCAACAATAATTCCCTTACTGGAATTTCAAGATTCGTCTCTCCCGCTTCATTATACTCTTTGGGGAGTATGGTAAGTTCCTTTTATATTCCTTGTTTATTTCCCTATTTTCATTGATTTCTAATCCTTTTTATTTTCTTAGGTTGGGAGAGTCAGTTGCGCAGTTGCTTCAGACTGGGAAAGACGTCATAATATTGCTGAGAAGAAAACTTTAAATCGTTGTAAGAAGTTGGAGGTTGAGAATTTAAAATTCCGTCAGAAAATAGAGGATTTGAATATTGATAATGCGGAATTGAAATCCCGCTGCGAAGATGATCCAAAATCTGCGAGTATCGCAGCTGGAGGTTCTTCCCTTCTTGAGGAGAATAATCAATTGAAGCTTGAAAATACTTCTCTTCGTAATGATAAAAAGCAATTAGAAGGTAAGTTCGTGTACTATGATTACTTTAATTCCGTAATTTTCTAACCAATTCCTTAATTTCTTCCCTTACTATTTATTCTCTTATCTTGCAGTTTCTGCAGAAAATTATGTAAAGATGAATGATGATCTGAAAACTATTCTTGCCGCACGTAACCAGAAGATTCGTGATTTAAAATCTCAACTTCAAATTTCTCGGGACAATCATAGTTTAAATATCAAACGTTTCCGAGCTAAGATGACTCGCAAGATTTGTGAAGACAACCAAATTCCTCTCAAGAAGTATCAGTCACTCCTTTCCGAAGAAATTCCCAATGATACCCCGTATTTAGAAATTTCTGATAGTGAATCTGAAGATGATATCTCCGAAGAAGAAAAAGAAGATCATTTTGATGAAGATAAATCATCTTCAAAATAGTTTTATTCCTTTCGGTATATTTACTTCAGTTCTTTTGTCTTGTTTATTTGAGTACTGCACTTTCAATCAATCAACAATTTCTTTTTGAAATTTAACTAATACCAACGTCTTAATTTTGCGATGATGAATTTTAACTGAATGCTTCCCTCTGTTTGCATGACTTGATCATATGGAGAGAAATAATATATTTTGAAGATCTAACTTAGTATTCCTTTCCCCCTTATTATTGCTCTTCAGGTGATCAATCCTTATTTTAAGTATCTAGAATATCTGCCTCAGTTTAAGTTGCGAAGCTTCAAGTTTTTGCGAAGTATATATGAAATCTTCCCCTTGAAGTATAAGAATTATGAATCCTCCTTGAAGAAGTATTATGTAATATCCTTGAAGAAGTATACGAAGTATCAAAAAAAATAATAAAAAATAATAATATTTACTCCTCGATTGCGAAGTATAGGAAATATAAGAAATACAAGAAGTATTTAACCTTTGACTGTGGAATATGAGAAGTATAAGAGGTATTCGATCTTTGAAGTAGTATAAGAAATATCCAATTCTCGTAACATGAAATATCCATCCTTGATTGCGAATATATAAAGAACTCTTGATCAAATTGATATATGTCGTTGTTGGAAATATAAAGAATCTCCAATATAATTGATTTCCTTGATTGTTGTGGTCTTATCATGCCTTCCTAAGTAAAGGTATTATTTTGCCACCTATTTTGTGATAATATTTTTGTTCTTGAGATAATATGACGAGTCTGAACATTCTTGCGAATATACAACCTCGTGACATTATCGTCTTGCGATGAAACCGCAGGACGTTATCACACTTTCATGTAATAACCCATTGATCTCATCTTAACTTCATTGTATGTAATTCTGTGAATATGTATATATATATATTTATTTATTTATTTATTTATTTATTTATTTATTTGCAGAAATATGATTGTTGCGCAAATATGACAAGCCTTTATGTTCTTGCGAACAAGAAGCCTCATGACATTTGCGTCTTATAGCACGTATCATCTCCCTAATGGAGGGTGCTTCCCTTTATCTTCCCCTTGGTTGCCCCTTCAAGGAAGCGTACATCGACCATACAAGGTTAGCTCTTCCCATCCGGTTTTGCAAACAACCAGCTTTTGATCGCAACCTCTTATCCTTTTTGCCTATAGGGCTTATAGTTACGAGGTTGCACCCTATAGGGTATCTTTGGGCCAAGTGTATCATTTGTCAAGACTTGTCAAGAATGGAAGATGTGATTCAAACCCATCCGGCACTCTTGACTCAACCATGTACCTCGGCGCCTTGATCGTTTTTTACACTTCCTGAGAAAGACAGTATGCCTTATTCGCCCAACCTATATCCTGGTACTTCGCAAGATTAGGTTGAGAATCCAAGGTGTCTAACCCGGATAGGTACCCCACTTTTGGGTTGTACCCCGTAATGTCCATGTACTCAGGTTCCTTGGTGGTGTTCCGGTTTCCCTGAGCCATGCTTATAGGTACCCCTTTAAATGACGTACTTTAGGACTTTTCCTCTTACGAAATGTTGCTTCGCGAACTAGGGTGTACGCCACAAAGGTTTGCCTGTGTAAAATTTCTGCGGCTCATAGTTTGCGGTCTTTTGTTCGCAAATATCTTTTGCGTCTTTCTTCAATGAAATCTAATCGCAAAAAAAAAAAAAAAAAAAAATTGTATTCGTAAAAATACTTCACAAATATTTCACATTGCGAAATACCTCATTTCATTTTCTTGTTTTTTCAAAATGCATTTTATTGTACGCTGTGAAGAAATGTACTGATTACCTTCGTAAATCATACCTATTTTTTACCTTCGTAAATTTCTTGTATGCTTAATCATTGTAACTTCATTCCTTCATGACTTAATCTTCAGCCATTAAATTCTCACTTCTCTTTGCAGCCTTTGCTCTTTTTCTCCAACTTTCCTTCTCAACAGTTTTTCCTTCGCAAACTTCTACTTCAGTATCGTAACATTTCCTCCCTTCTTCCCAATCACCCTTGATAACTCTAATACCTTTAGGATGAGGAAATTTTATGCATTGATGAAAAGTTGAAGCTACGCCTAAAATCCCGTGAAGCCAAGGTCTCCCTATCAAAGCGTTATACGGTGATTCGACATCAACAACGCAAAATAAGATTTCAGTTCGCATTCCCCCTAATGGAATTCGCATGCTTATTTCTCCTTTAGGTTTATTGGCAGTTCCATTAAAGCCATAAATTCTGTAAGTAGAAGGTATTAGATCTGCGTCCTTTCCCCCATGATTTTGTAAGCAGGATAGAAGAGAATATTGACAGAGCTTCCTATATCAATTAAGATTCTATTAAGACCAAATGATTCTTCATCTGTATCATCCTCACTTTCTTCCATATTCAGACAAATTTCCAATCTTACTACCAATGGATTATCATGTATTTCGCAACCTTCTGGAATTTCTGTAGCTTCAAAAGAGATTTCACGCTTCTTCCAATCTTAAAGTCGTGAAATCTTTGCGATGTTCATTATTTCTCTTCCTTCACCATCTCTCGCATATACCCTACTTAACACATTATCATGAAAATCTTCTATGGTTTTATATGAGTGAACTATAGAATTGCAGAAAACATTTCTTGCTTTTGATCCCACTTCAATGTGTAAGATTTCTTTTCCCTTTTCTTGTGTTGTATTCACCATGCGAGTTTCCATTGGGGCTTGTGGTAATTGTTGCGATTGTGCTTGCGTGAGTAAAAAGTGATCTAGTTTGCCTTGATCAATCATTCGCAAGATAATTCTTTTGATATTATTACATCTATTTGTAGAGTGCCCATGAAAATGATGGTACAAGCAAAATTCATGACTTCTTAGACCCAATGGTGGTTCCTTTCCCATATTCCATGGAGTTGGTATATTCTCCATCAAGATAATTTCCTGCCATATCTTTTCTACACTTGTATTCAAAGGTGGCATCTTTATTTCTTCTCTTATCATTCTTTGACCTCCTTGACCATTGTTATAATTTTGTCTATGATTCCCTTGTCCAAAATAATTCTGCCTTTGTCCCCCATAATTTTCTTGCTGCTGATCTAATCTTGGGATCTGGTTATTTCCTCCTCGAGTGTAGAAATTCCTTTCTCTATCATACTCTTCTTGATCTTTACTTCCCATTGCTACCATTTTTGGCTGGCTATTGTTGGTTTTCTTTTCTTCTGATATCTGCGAAGATGTTTGCGAGGATGTCTGCGAAGTACCTGCTACGATATTGATTATTTTAGGAAGTAAGTTTGCTCCTGTATCTCGATTGTTGGTGTTTACCACTGGATATGACTCCATATTGTTTTGCTTTTCTTCTAATGTAATGTACTCCTCTTGCAATTCTCGCAATTCTGTCATCATAATCGAATTCTTTCTTCTGAAGATTTGAACATATAATCGTTCATTCGAACATCGCATTTATGAAAGACAAAATCAGGTATCTCTCATCCACACGTACTGCCATATCACTGCACATAGTTTTCCATCTTCTTACCAAATGCTTCAAACTTTCACCAATTCTTTGTTTTAAACCAAACACATCTTCAATGCCAAGTCGCGAGGAATGATTCGTGATATATGCTCCTAAGAAAGTTACTTGTAAATGATTAAATGATGTAATAGTGTTCTTGGGAAGTCCTTCGAACCATTTTAGAGCTTCTCCTGTTAAACTTGATGCGAAATACTTGCATAATACAGCGTCATGATTCTCCCATTGTAGCATGCATCTTACATATGCTTTAATGTGTTGAATAGCACATGAAGTCCCGTCAAAGATGCTGGTTAACGTAGGAAGATTGCACTTTGGTGGAATCCCTACCAACTGTACCTCTCTAGAAAAAGGAGTCCTCGCACCTTCTTCTATTGCTTCATCTAATTGCCTTCTATCTCCTCCTTCTCTACTGCTTATCATTCCTCTCATTTCCGCTAATTCTCGAAAGATTTGTGCATTTGCTTCAGAATTCTCCTCCATTGGCCTCTTCAACGCAGCTTCTCTTCTTCTACGTTCTTGCATCTCCTTTCTTGCGATTCTTCGCATTCTATCATACTCTTCATTAATGCTTTCATTTGCATGATTTTGCAAATATATCCTTTCCAAATTATCACAATTGTTTTGTTGCAAAGTATTTTGAAATTCTTGCTCTTCCATTTCTGTTCTCCTCATCCTTCTCATATGAATATCTGGAATTTCTTCTTCTTCATTTCTCCTTCTTCTGTGATTTATTTCTTCCTGGTTTTCCTGAACTCTGATTCGAATATTTGGTTCGTTCCTTGTTATTTCTTCTCGTTGATTCCCAATCTTCCTCCGAATTCTATCACACCCAAGATTTTGATTATTGCGAGCTTGTTCACGTCTTCTTACTCCATCTTCATAATTGTTTTGATGCATAGCTTGTTGTCTCTCAATTTCTTCCACGAGTTGCCGCTCTTCCTCTCGATTATAAAAAACCCAGCTCATGTTAATAGTGAATACCCAGCTCATGCTTCTTTCGAGACATAACTGGGTGAATCTCATTATAAAAAACATCGTGCACTTCGCTGACTTGACTATATTTTCATTCTAGATGGGGAAATTCCATACTTACCGCAGTTGTATCATGCAATATCCCGAGTTCCAAGCTTTCCCAATGCTAGGATAGGTGTAATGTGGGTTCCTGTGTTCTCTATAACAGGATATTCTACAGGAATTTCCATTGGTCAAGGTATCATTTCGGGTCTACATGAAGAGGACAATTGTTCCATCAGTACATTTCTGAAGTGGACAGTTGGAATTTCCAGAATAATGTAATTGCACTTTTTTAATTCATATTTTATAGGTGGATTTTTATGACTCTAAGAATGAGTAGTGGTATTCATATTTTTGTTTATGTTTTATCTCCAAGCTTATCTCAATTTCATTTTTACAGTTACGGATACCATTATATTGTGTTCTTAAGTGTGTTAAATCCTTGATTTTTTTGGAGAGCCTATTTACGATTCATGCGGATACATATGTACCATTTATCATTGTTTATTGTTTCATCAGATGCTTACACAGTCAAGTGTTTGGGGTGCGCATGAGTTAAATTTAAACTGCAGCTTAGAAAAACTTATTCAGACGTCTTTAGGAATTTTAGATTCTCCTTCAGCTTATTGCTTGAAGTTAAAATCAAGGGTGATGCACAAAAGCTGATATAGCTCATTCTTCTTTGTTTCATATCTTTAGAATTTGGTTTGGATTTCATAGCTTCCGATATAGTTTAAGATGCATATTACCATAGTGTAACCTTTTTTTCTTTTACCGGTACCAATATATTCTGAGTCAGTCAAATGAAAATTACAAAAACTATTCTCTAACAAAAATTATGTTTTTATTTAACAATTATTTCTTTTTTAAATTTGCAGATTTAAGCTTCCAGATTTGGCATTTTCCTCTTGGAAATTACGAGATTATTTTATTGGCTTTCAGGTTTAAGGAAACACCGTCCCGGATTTGCTTTGGAGAAAACGAATTGTGTTCAATAACAAGCTGGGAAAGTAGTATTGAACATTGGTATTGCTAGAATGAATTTGGCGAAAGTATCAATTTTTCATCACATGAACGAAATAGTAAACTTTGTTCCATGTTTGTTATAGAGTATTGTGCTAATTTGTGCAGGAGTTGTTTTCCAAATACTGAGCTTTCTTCCCTGTTTGTTATAGAGTGTGTTAATTTGTGCAGGAGTTATTTTCCGATTTCTTAAAATATTCTTATTTCACCAATACTAATGATCATATGGTTATCACTTCTAAAGGGTATTACTATTGACGTGGTTACATCACCTTTATGAAAGATTGAAAGCTTTTATTTTGGCAATTTTTTTTGAGCAGTTCAGTTGTAGTCTTTCGTCGGATTCATCAAACAGAATCTTCATATTACCGATTCGTAACGCTAGATGATTTTATTTTTTGTAACCTAAAACCACTAGATTCGTTCTTAATCTGCATTGCATGCATTTGGAATTTGGCAGGTCATAGTTCTAAATCATTTTTTACCTTACACGGTACAAAAATTGTATCTTCTAGGTACTTTCTGAAAAACATATTGCAACAACTACGACTTTAGTTGTTGAAGATGTTAAATCCTGATCAATAATATTTTGTATGTGGACTAATATCCACCATAAACAAGCTTGACTCTTTCATAAAAAAACTCAAAAAACTCTAAACTTAAGAATTTGAACCGTAAGGGATATCTTTTGTGATATATGGAAGAATTTTAAAAAGGCATGCCAAAGTATTTGGTGCTTGCATCATTGATCGGTTTGACCCTGTTGATGTTCTATTTGTGTGTTGATAAACGATGGTTCTGTGAATTTTCCAGAGAGAAAACTTTGGAAATTTCATTGGTTCATTTATTTATCTGGTGATTCCTACTATTTTGTAGTCTTATTGATCAAATCAATTTTAAAAGTTTATAAGCGTTGAAGGTTTAAAAGGCATTATGTCATTAATCTTCTATGATCTCTCTTTGATTCATTTATATATTAATTCATGGGGTAGTTTTTATTTTTCGATACGTGGTTACCTCGATCATATGAAGAAATTAATTTCATGAATAAGTTTATGCTCAACCATATCAAGTCAAAGAACTCCTTCCATGAAAATGCTTGCAATACTATCCAATTTGGGCAGTCAGTTAATAATTTATACGAACCTCCTTCTCATTCGTAATTAAGGACGGTTCTTATAAGTTGATAACTAGCTACCTCTTGTAAGATTATGGTAAATTATTCTTAGAAGAGGTAGAAAACGACGAATGAATAAATTCGTGGACTGCGGAACATACACTTGATTGAGAATATAATTAAGGGAGACGGGAACCAATTTTGGTAATGTTTGTATTTTCGATCGAGCATGAGATAATTATTCCTTTTTATGTTTCTTGCATCTGAATTGGAACTTCTTATTTTCGCATATTCTATAACATGCAACCGTTGCTTAAATTGAGTGTTCAGTATGATAAACTTCTTGATATATAGTTCTAGGTGAATGGGGGCTTTCTACGAGAAACTAGAATATCTGATGTTGTCAAAAACGAGAAAACACATTGTATTTGGTGCTCACTTTTTATGCTTCATGTGCATCATGCATCATCTAATGTAAGAGAAGGGTCAGAATTTACTTTTGTCGATACAATGATCGCGGTCAACGCCTGAAGAAATAGGAAAAAATGGTTGTTCTAATTTGTATGGTACGATGGTGGAGAAGACAAACAAGAGAAGTCAAATAGTATTATTATTTTTGGCTCAAATGCGGGGGTGTATATGGCAGTTCAATGTGCATTTTGTTATAAGTAGATTTCAGTTTTAGTTTTGTTTGAAACAAATGTGTTTTAAGTTCCTGAAGTATGATCGCAACTAGAAGAAGTTCCCAGACAACCAAGAGTGGATCTAGATGAAGAAAAGGTAAATAGTCGAATGCGCAAGCACACGATCATGAAACCGTGATACCAAAACCTTGATTTAAGTACAAGTTAAGTTTATTGCATTGGTGAATTGTGTATCCAATTTTGACTTATACTACTTGGTAAGTGTATATTTGTTGTTTGGTTTGATGGATATGAAAAATAGTTCATACCAGTAGAACAAGTGGAGGAAAGAGGAAATTCTACACCTGTACGGATAAGTAAAAGGAGAGAGACATGGATTCCAAAGGAAGTTCAGACTCTGATTAGGGTGCAATCTGATGGCCCAGATACCCTATCGACAAAATATTGTCACCTCCTTCAATCTAGGATTGATGAAGGATATAACGAAGTGAGGTTCCTCTTTTTTCCATTTTTTTCTAAAATTGTAGTTATGAGAACTTTTTTGGTTAGGAAGTGGTGGGGATATGATATGAGTTCTTGATTCTGGAATGTCTTTGATAATTTTTTCAAGATAAAATTGGATGATTATTATTAATTTTTGACGGGCATAGATCTAATTTCTAATTATGCTTACTGATATATTTCAGTGATCTAACATAACAACAAAAAAGTATGTCATTTGAGTTTGAGATAGGTTGTCATGGTAATGTACATACATAGAGGTCTTGAGTTTATTTTCTTACAAAATTAATGCAAACAATTTTCTTAATTCTGACTTCAATCATATTGTGCTTATAAGATTTTTAGTACATGCAAAACTGTGTACAATCCTATCAGCAGAATGCATCAAAGTTGGTAAGCTTCAATCCATTTAACATCTTAAAATCGTTGCTATTAACTGGACCTTTGAAGGGGGTCAAGATCTCAAGAAATGTTTTCAACTCTCTTTATGAATTAGTATAAGTGCAGTTGATCTCCATCCATTTTTTGTGAACCATTTTCAAGGATTTTGACTACACTAGGGTATGGCAATTCTAACATTATGGACATAAAATATATTAAAAAAAAATGAAGATAGGAATCAGAAAGACTTATTGAAATTTGTTGGAGCCTCGGAGGATATCATGTGAATTTGAGTTTTTTCTAATACAATACATGATCAAGAAAATTTGTAGGTACAATTGGGCATCTTACTGAAACTTCTATTCCACAGGGTCTGTATGCATTTATCTATAAAGCAGAGTTGATGAATATAGGAAGTAATTTATGGGATTGGAAAAAATTTGATGAATAAAGGGAGTAATTTATGGGATTGAAAAAAAAATGCACATCATATATCCTTCTTTATACAACACTGCATGCACCAAGTTTTTTTTTTTACATTGTTTTTTTTAATAGATTTTGTTCTTAATAAATTGAGGTTACGTTATAATTATCGATGTGGGGCTTTGGTGAAAAAAGTAAGCCATGCAAGAATAAGTTTGTTTGATCAATGAAATTTTGGAAACACCTGGTTTCACATTTCATTGAAAAGGAAAGGTATTACCAACTTAACATTAGTTATGTGAGTCATTTTTATTTATGTTTATCATCATCTATCTTCTTGGAATTTTTTTTCCGTCAATACTGTTTTTGGAATACATGTGGAGGTACGTGGTTCATGACCAATAGAAACTTTAAAACGTCTGGAACCATCATCTTTCTTTTTATACATTAGTCATTCAACAAAACCAACAATTTTGCCTTTAACAACATGCTCATTTAGTTTTTTTTTTTGCATTTGCATTTGCATTTGGATTTTTAATCATAGATAGACTGGATTAATGTCATAACACGGGTTGGTAATTGATCCTCAATTTACGAGGATTGACATCATAACACCTGTCGGGATTGAGCCTCAATTTACTATATGATTGATGCTCTATTAGTTCTTTTGCATTTCCATATATGGTCCATGAGATTCTTCTTAAGTAACTAGGGATGTAATTGAGTGGAGTCATGATGTTGTTTTTGGAGTAAAAGGAAAATTCTAGCACAAATAAATGATATTAAAGTATTATGTAATTAGGTATCTGTTGCTAGTTGCTGAGATGTTTAAATCCCAAACTGATCTCATCTATGGTTTGTATAGTTTGTAAAATCAGTTGACTTGAAAACACGAGTGAAAAACATCGGCCAATAGTGGGATCCTACCTACTGATTTGACATGGCCATGTGGTGTTAATTTTGGAACTATGAAAGATATTCATAGTTATAAGGGAAATCAAGATTTCTCGACTATGTTTTAAGTTTGCCTCATGATATTTCAGATGAAAAATAACTGAACTATTTTCCGTTATTAATTGAACTTATCTGAGTGAAAATCTTACATGTTGATGGAGCATATGCTAAATGTTTTTATCGTATTGTTGACAAATTTTGGGTATTATCTTAATTTAGCTTAACGAATTTAGATGTGCTTTTTTTTGTCCAACAGATGGAAGCATTTTTTGTTGCAAGATTGATGAGAAAATGAACAAAGAAACTGATAATTGTATGGTACAGTAAATATTTTGGATTAGGTTGAGAATAATTTTCCTCCTTAGAAAACAGATTAACAGATTTTTTTTTGGGATGTAAGGAAAATTTATGCGCAACATCGTTCAAGGAGATAGTTATTTGTTAAACTTTCACAGCTGTCTATGATCTCTTTAAACTTTTCTTTCACATATCCGCATATCTTAGGTGTATCTTTTCGTGCATATATACATAAATGTAGGTGATTTGACCATGCAGTATTCGAGAAAGGTTCATCATCTAAGATTGTTGGTGGATCAATAGAAAACAAACCCATGAAGAGGGTCATCTGGTCATGCAACTATTTTTCTTCATTTGCTTCATTTTTTGGCTATGTAGTTCAAGTGAGTTGGCGACTTGGCGTTGTTTCTGAGCACCGCTACATCATATTAAAATTTATATAAGAAAATAAACTTATTATACTTAAATGAATAAAAGTTTAATTTCTTTAAACTGTTATTTAGCTTTGCCCCTCATTTGGTAAATAATCTAAGAAAGTGAAAGTTTTGTGCATTTGCGCTCCATGTATTTTTATATTACCTATTTACCTTTGTAGGGTTAGTATATGAGATTTTGATTTCCAGTCTGGCCACAATTCAAACAAAATTTTAGCTACAACAATATATAAAATATTTAATTGATGCTTTTAGTTTTTATTGTCAGAGGTGTACATAATATACTTATCTAGAATTCATACTTTCTTCATGTGCAAATCATTTTAAACTATACATGTAACATTTTAATTACTAAAAAAATAGTTTGAGGTATCAAACTTTTAAATCCATTAAAAATAGTTGAATTAATCAAGATTTCTTTGAAGATGTTTAAATACATTTGGGAAACGGGCGCGGGGCTTCGCCCCGCCACACTAATCGACAATTCCCATCATCCCCGGTGCATAGCACGGGTTAGACACTAGTTGGCATCTAACTCCTTTAAAATCCTAACTCATATAAGCCCCCACGTTGAATGGTGAGCGTCTCCGTTCGCTAAGGAAATAGTGAGGTGGATTTCTTAGAAAATAGTTTGAACATTAAATATAAATAGGACACGTGGCAAGCCTCCATCGGCATGAGAACCTTAAACCTAACTCTAAAACCAATATTCAAAAACCTAAATCTAAAACCCTCGATTTTTTCCATGACTTCATTATATTTTGATAAGATTATTCATTGTTTTGCAGAGACGATTCTTCGTCCAACCAAAAGTTATGACCGATCAAAATACTTCATTTGATAAGGTAAGATTATATGGAAAGTGGAAACACCTTTCTTCTCTTTTTCCGTTGTTTTCTTTTTTCCAATGCTCAATGTATGATTTTTAGGGTTTCCACCATTTTCTTAAGTTTTATTCTTTGATATCGATTTTGTAACTCACAGTGGTTCTGTGTTCAGAGAATCCCTAGAAGAGTACTTCACAGTGGTCAATCCTTAGAAATCAAAAAAGATACCCTACCTCTCTTTTCTTTTCTTTTTCCTTCTGCTGCATCTCTAATCTCTTTCTCTCTTTGTTTCATACATTGTTTCTTTTAGATTTTCACCATTTCTTTTATATTTTATTTGTTTTGCTATGAATAATGATATGTTTTAATTATTCATGTTTTATTTTATTTTGCAGGTATGATTTTATTGTTTTTTCTACAAGAAACAATGGTATCCACTGGAATCGGTTCGTACAATCAAATTTTGCTAACAGTCTGAAAATCGAGGACAACTTGGAGCTTGCTGCGAGCATAATCTGTCTATTGGGCTTCTAAGGTATGTGTTTGTTACTCAAATATTGCAGAATGTCTTTGCATATATTTGAATAGGTTTTTCTTTATAATGATAAACAAATTAAAGGATTAATCAGATGCACAAGTACCATCAAGGTAGCACATCTATAATCCTAGCCAGTTTCAGCATCTTATGTACCCTCATTTACATATTAAGTCTTCATGGGTCGCTATAATTCTATCATCCATAGCCCTGTAAGGTATTTCGTACCATAATTATACATGAAGTGTCCTAAGAAAAACACTTTATGGCCACACCACCTATTTAGGTGTACATATTAGCAATGAGCATAAGTAAAGTCATTGAGCTAAGAGTAGTACGAATATTTTATTTGGTGATCTATTAGAATGGGACTTCATAGTTTTGTTCAGGAACTGTTGGATAGATGTCATGGCTTGATAGTGATGTCGTAAATAATAAATATAGTTGGTTTATGCATTTTGGAATTAACAGATACGAAGGAAGTATAAGTAGATTTCAGAGAATGTGATGCAAAGATCGAGTGGATTGCTATCTATATAGAAAACAGGTCTGCTATTTTCATATCTCGGCAAGTGGAAAATAATCTCTTTGTTTTATTTTTTATCTTCTTCATGGCATAGAGATGTGGAAATGTTTGTAATTTTCCTTTAAGAAATAATGTTAATTCTGAGACAGTTATTGTTAAGTATTTGTTTCTTTTGATATTGTTTCAGAAACCCATATGACTAATATATATGTTTTTGGCCCGATGCAATTAAGATAGCAAAGCTACGGAGATCGCAGTTTCTTGATTTTTGTAGTTGTATTGCCATTCTAATCCAATAATCTACTATTAATTCATACGCTAGAACATGTCCTATTATCAAGGGTAAACAAACATCTTGGTGCATGGCTTATCAGGTTCTAATAAACATCTTGGTGTATGGCCAAAAACTTGATTCTCCAACAACGATAGAAAGTATCTAAAATGATGTTAACTTCCCTTTATTTTGATTCTCGCCCAATTAATTGTTTTTTTTTCTTTGTTCAAGGAAACTATTCTATCGGCAACAGTAAACAACATTAGGAATAAAAAAAAATGACAAGAAATCTTATCTCATTTGTTACCAAGGGAACCTGAGCATGGTATGGCTCAGAAAACTCAAGTAAGAATGCAAGATTGATAATTTTCTTAAATACTTCTATTCATACATCTTCATTTTATATACTTCGGGTCTTATAACTTTTATCTCCATTGGTTGCAATCACTTGGATATATACTTGCATGATCTTCGAGATCAAAACCTAGCGGTGAATATTATGTGGCTACGAGAGTGTCATGTTACTCTATGTGATAACTTCGTTGTAAGTATTTTAAAGCATGGATACAGGTAACGGAGATTAAGGGAGAGCCAAGATTTGATATCTTTGCAAACAACACATAAGAAAATAACGCCTTCTAACCGAACTAGGTTAGGCTACACCAAATAAAATATTAGTACTACTCTTATCTCATTGACTTTACTTATGCTATAGTAACCATTAGATTTCCAAGATCTTCCTTCATGGTTTAAAGCACCTTCGAACCATGAAGGATTTAATGAAGCTGCCTTAATTTTCATGATCTTTCTACTTCTATCAGTCCTTATAAAATATAAATTATGTGTATATGTGTAGGTTGGATGAACAGTCGCTAGGTGATTAAAAAATAAACCAAAGAAAGAGAAATTTAAGAATGGATTTGCAAGAAAGCGCGTGCGAGTTTTAATACAGTTCCGAGGCATGCTTCTCTTTACTGGATAAATTATTTTGGTCTCTGATTTATGCTATGCTTCCATGGTAAACAGACCAGACAAACACTTTTGTGGCCAAATAGGTCTCAAAAGACTATCCATATTACTCGCCAAGGTTTGTGATGATTCCATTCTATGTATAAGCACTTACGTGTGTAAATATTGTTGATTCGGCGTGGAGTATAACAATCTTGCTCTCATCTTTGTTCTCTAATGCATAGGAAAAACACCTGGCAAAGATGGATTACACCCTATTTGATGAGGCTCGACAGAAGGTGAAGATCTTGGAAGTCTGGCAGCCGTTAATGCAGTTTCTATAAGGTTAGTTGGCAATTGGCATAACTATATTCCTATACTCAAATGATTGGGTAAAATTATTATTAACAAAATTCAATTACTGAGAAGGTTAATATTATATATTCCTTTTAAATGTTTCCTTCCATTTTATAAAATACTGACAGTTCACATGTTAAAGCTTTACGTATGTTACTAGCATATGAGATGCCAGTTCAGTGTGCAAATATTTGGCGTTTTGTGATGATTTTCTTTACAGGTTGGCGATTCCTCGGCAAAGTCCGTATGGGAACTCTCTTTTATCCATAATCCTTATCCTGCATGCCTTCTACCTATGGTAGTGTTCTTATGTGGTTTTAGCAGATTTATATAGATTAGCATTTTAAAAGTCGATGTATATTTTAGTAACCTCTCAAAAAATGTATAGGTCATTTGGTTTTTGTCTAGATGATAGTAAAATGCTGCACATTTATGAATACAAGTTAAATGCAATTCTTGATCAATTTATAATTGGTTTGCCTCTTGTAGTCTTTATGATCACTCATCATCTTGGATGCCTTATTAATTTGATATATTATTAGTTGCGAATGCTGCCCCATCAACACGAAACATGTAAATATTTTTGCGGGTCTTGCCTTACTGAGCCCTTAAGCTATACTGCCAATTTTGCAGGTATAATCGTAATCATGGTCACTGAGGTACATTAAAGTCAGATGTCGAGTCACTTCAAACATGGAGCCAAAATATGGTTCCGTTCAGAAGGCCTGGTAATGAAGAAGGGTGTATGTTCTCTATGTAAAAACTTATTTGGGAAATAGTTTAGAAGCAGTAGTGTTCATTTTATTGTATGTATATGGGTGCCTGTGTGAGGGCTTAGGTTATAAGGCAGGATGTTTCCCAGTTCTTGGACGTCTTTAGCTAAGCATGAAACAACTGACGAGAAAGATAACACATATCTTTAAAACTTAAACTTTTGAAACTTGATTTCGCAGCGTCTTCACTGTTAACGTTACTTCCATTGCTTCTGTATATGATCGTCGATCGGTATATATGACATGACACATACATAAGCACCGCAGATACGCCTCGGCTCACTTTTACCCAGATGTATAATGCATTCTATGGACTTGCTTTTTTCTAATGCTCTTTAGACACCATCAACTTATGTGTTTCCTTTTCAATGCTTAATTAACAATGGAACGCAAATTTTTACATGTAATTCTATGGGATGATGAACTTAAGCCCGTGCTTAGTTATTTTTATTAATTCAATATTTTTGCTACCTATTTTTTATATTTCATGATTCTAAATTTCAATCCCTAGAAAATTCACTAGCACCAAAACATTATTTTCTCTACAAAGTATTTTGGCTTGACGTTTATAAGGTTAGAAATGGGGTACAAACCAGGTTATCCCTTGGATTGATTAATGGGCTCAAACTTGGTGATTTGGATTGGATTTAGGTGTAAATTAGTGTTGTAGAAAAGAGCAAACCAAACCATAAAATGTGCAAAGCAATCTTATGATCATCCGATAATATTTTGAGAACGTTCTCATATTGACTAAACTTGGTTGAAGAGTTTGTTTTTAAGAAATAGAAGTCATACCACTTTATCAAAGGATGATGTAAATTACGTGAATGCATATTCTATATCAACAAATCAGCTAGAGACTTAGAAGGAATATCAAGCTCTTATTCATTGTTTAGGTAAAATCCTAAGTGACGGGACGTGGTAAGGCGAAGCCGCGCGGCACCAAATCAAAAATCCTAAGTGACGGGGCGAGGCGTAGCCGAACCACGGAAAATCAAAAAGGCATCGGGACATGCCAAATCCGTGCATCACCAAATCAAAAATACATCGGGACAGGGCGAAGCCCCACGACACCTAATAAAAAATGTATCAAAAATGTACCAGTAGCTTTTTGACTTTAGAAAATAATTTCAATCGCATGATGGTGAATGGTGAATAAATAAATTAAGGCGGTTGATTCCATCATTGTGTGCGAAGAGATACATACTGAGGATCGGTGGATGATGATGTGCATAAAGGTTTAAGAAAGAATAAAGTCGTCTAATCAAATTTAGGATGATTGGGCTGTAGTTAGTTAGGTTGCTCTTAAATTGACGCATCGGTAGATGTTGATACATCTGGCAAAGCAAATTAATATGAAATTTTCACATCCGGGTGTTAATGATTTTGAGAAATGAACTACTATGGAATGAATTTTTAGTTCTTAGTCAACCCTAATAAGTTACGGTGTCTACATTATCATTTAGATGATTCACTCCAAAGTTCCTTTTGATTTCAATGTGTAGGAAGGATAGCGACAACTATTATGACATACGAGTAATATTCATCTGTTCTTCTCAAATCGGGCCGAGGTGAAGCCGAAGACGAGATTTACCAAATCAAAAATATAGTTAAAATAAAAAGATGCCCGGGCGTAGCACGGGAACAAAATCTAGTTGGCATTTATATTATTTATTTTTTGAAAATTGGATTTGAACATCGAAAATGATTTTTGGCGCCTGTATCTCGTGCACCTGATGCACTCATCCTTAGGTGGCATCCGCATAAGCAGACAAATCGATTAATCTCTTTTCTCATACATTTTAGTTTATTTACTCTACGAAATAGATCCGGTCACATCGGATTTGTTTTCAAATAGAGGATCAGTTAAAACCGGAATGGCGAAAACCATATCAAACAAATGAGATGAAGATTGAATGAAAGAAATTCAAGAAAACAAACAAAAAAAAGAATCAAACTTTCTCGCTAGAAAATTATCCATTTCGTGTACAGTTGTTCTCTAATGGCTGAACATCTAAAACAAAAAAACAAAAAACTATACCTCATGTTTGAACCTGGTTTATTATTATCTCAAATAATCATTAGTAAATTAAAGTTTTGATTAGATTAAACTCTATTTTCTCACTCAGGTTGCAAAGAACACCCATAAATTCAAAATTCACTCTTTGACAAAACCCGTAGTTTTTCTTTTTAGTTTAAGCGATCCACAAATCAAAGGACTAAACTTGATCATATTTTTCTTATCTTAATTTTGAATCATTTATTCTTACCCTCATATAACTTAATCTTGTTTCATAAGTTTGTTTTCATGGAAGGAAATGATACTTTTCAAGATCGGATCTTGACTGGATTGTGAGATGATTTTTTCCCCAAGTTTTTCCGATCACATATTCCCTAAGGATATAATAGTTTATAGTAGATGGAGAAAACAAAAGAGTGACGCGAAGAAAGAAACGTGTAAACTTAAATAAATTTTCGATGTGTGCCACCTAAGGGTGGGTGCATTGGGTGCACGAAATACGGGCGCCACAAATCATTTTCATTTGAACATCTAGTTTCTCTCGAATAATTGACTCTCTTTTAAATCTTTTGTGGGTATCAGAATTCCTGATGTTGATTTGACAAAAAATTTCGTCAGTTTTCCTTATCAATCAAAATTCCTCATGACAAAGAGGATCAACAACTTTTACCCAGTCCGTGTACAAGCCGTATGAAGGGGGTTTCAAAATTGCAATCATATTTTGTACACGAACTGCTCTTGTCGCTGCAAGGGATCATCATGTCGATTGTGATACTGGAATACATGAACTTTCTCTGATACCAACTGAAAAAGAGAGGGTACCAAGTACATCACCAACTTTTTTAGTCGATAGGATTTGGAATTTGTATTACTTTTAACAATTAAAAGGATAAAAAACTTTTAATACGAAAAAAGTAAAAGCACAAGCGCACACACACAAGCATTTTATTAAAGAGGAAAATCGTAAAGCAACCTGGGACCTAGTCTGGAATTTGAGCACCACACTATATTAAGTCACTACATCCACTAGCCTACTATCTGACTTCGGACTAGAATGTAGTTGAGACCGAATCAACACTACGAGTAATTCAGCTTCAATTTCGCTCCTTTACATCTCTTGGATCTCGCAGGACCCTACCCAACACGATTCCCCTAGCTGACATCCTTTATAGGCTTAGGAGTTGCTTCAACTTAAGTGGAGACTTTTATGACTATTCTGCCTTTAACAGAAAGCCTATTTGATTTCCTTTAGATATATTTTAATCAAGGTCTGGAAATTTGTTTGCAATAGAATAAGTTCAGCAAACCTCAAGGATCTGGAATACTTACACTCTTATTAAAGAGAATCCTAGATCGCTACTACCCCATAAGAAAAATCTAAGAAAATCAAATCATAAGTGATTTAGATATTTATCTTGTGGAATCACAAAGTCTGAGAAGAAGAGAACTTTGTGATTTCTATCTATAAAATTCCTGATCTAAAGTTTCGAAAGCTTAGAAGATCAATGAAAACAAGATCCAGATAACAAGAACTATCAAGTAAAAGGCAATCTGACTGGGCTTCACGAATTCCTTAGTGAAGTCTTTCAAATTCGTAACCGAATTATGTTTTCTCGAAATAAACCTAGGTTTTTAGAAGAAAAATCTAGTCTACAACTAAGATGCAGAAATTTCAGGGTTGCGTTTCTAGTATACATGAGTCTTTTATTTATATTAATCAATAACCTTGGTAGTTTACGAACAAAGCTAAGTTTGTAAACTATTTCCTTGTATAGATTACGCAAGTAAACATGTGAGAAGTTTGATTTGAATTACATATAATATGTATGCAACTAGAGTGCACCATATGGTTTTCCATAGACCTGTGGTTAATTAATTCTGAAACTAACAAGCTTAATGTGTCACAGGATAACCAAATCAGTTCGTGAACAAACAAGTCGTCTCGTAACTTTAGAGTTCTAATATTTGACAAGTTTGCGAACTGTGCAAAACAATTTGTGTATTTGAAAATAAAAATTGTACAAGAAATATTAAAAATCAACTAGTTCGCGAGATGAAATAAATAATATTCAAGACTATCCCGAAATCGACCAGTTCGCGAACTGAGGAAATCGGTTCGTGTACATGATTTAGTTGAGATATTAAAAAAAAAAAATCAAGTCTTCATATTCATAAGTTTAATTTCGTGAACTGATGAAACGATTTTTGAACTTTAAGAACTAACTTGATTACTCCTTATAGATTGCAATTTTATTTCCATAGTTCATCATAATATTGAAGTCGTAAGACATATCTCAGTAGATATAATGATAAATAATATGAGTAAATATGATAGTCAATCTTCATAGACCTTTATTGTTGAAGTTTCCACTGACGCCATTTTGAGTCTTCAATTCTTCAAGGTCGATTGGTGAATTCTGATACTCAACTACCATGCTCTATTCCTAGTCCGAGGCTGACTTTAATAGACTATAAATCAAGACATAATTTTGGTCAACTAAAATTGATAACAAGCTTGACATACCAAAACTTCTGAGTCGACCGAACGATGATCTAACACGATAAAATTCATAAGTATTCAGCTCTATGCATGTAGAATATAAAAAGTCAAAGCGACACAAAAAAGCATGAGATCATTCCAAGTTTGTATAAATAAGTTATGGCCAAAATAATTTTATATTGGGACCAATCCCATGACTGATCCCAGATAATGAAGGTTGTGAAAATATCTTTTAAAGCTAGAAAACTTGGCTATAAATTAATCTCAAACCTTAGGGTTGTAAGGGATATTTAATGGAACATCTAAGACTTCTTAAGGGGCGTTTTCATAACTTTTTTATTATCAAAAGAGAGGGAGAAGAGGCGAGATTTTACATCTATATTTTAAGGTTTTCTCGTTTAGGGAAAACCGTGATACACCTTTTGTGTCTTCTTTCTTTGTATCATGAGTAGATATTTTTTTTGTTACTTATGGATGAATTCAACTTTCTAAACATGAAGCTTTATTAGTTATAAGGTTTATTTGGAGTTTTGATCATCTTATCGTTCATCATATCTAATATTTATGTTTGATTTTTAGATTGTTTAAGTGTATAATTAAATTAATCTATTGATCAATATATTGCTAGTGGAGAGTCGAGTAATCCATAACTATCAAGCACCTATTTACCTAAATAGAGAACGTGATCACCTTGCAAAGTGATTCTATGGAGAAATCGCGTGCGAAGACAACACTAGTAAGCAGAATGAGCTTATACTTTTGATGTTGGGATTATCCTAAATTCATAACCCAAATGCATTCGACTGGGTTACACATTGAGAGATTATTCATGGTGGCTCAAATGGATAAAATATGATAGTCAATCGCTTTTGTATCCAGTGACACAAGGAGTCTTGGGAATACCGGAGTTTATAGTTATTCTACTGTTGCTGACATAAGATTTCTAACAAAAGGTAAACAGGTATACTAATAGACTTAATGTTTGGTAATAACCAAGGATTTCCTAATCATTTCTTTATTCTTATTGTTTTATTGAATCAACCAATCCATCCTTAGTATTTACTTTTGTGTCTGTTTATCTAATTTGAATAACATCTTAATTACACACCTTTATGTGGTAACAATCCTTACCGTATATACTTACTATATTAGTGTGCCTATTACAGTCCATCACTTTCCAATTGAGAAGCACAAGATCAACAAGACATATCACCATAACATCATTATGATATTGTTACAAAATTAAGTTTATCTCCGAATAAGTACGTCGAAGTTACAAATCAGTTTTCGTATATGTTGTAAAAGGTTCCCTAGGCGCACAAGTAATGCAAGGGGAGCCTAGGTAATAAACCGCTCAAGGCTCTAAAGTTTGAGAGAGGAAAAAAAAAAGGCGCCTAATACAACATAGTAATTTTGATCGATGAATGATTCAACAAGAGTCAACCAACAGGCGAGAGAGGGACTGACCATTATGGTGATGAGTCGACCAGGTGGCGCCTTGATGATTGATTAAGCATTCACCAAAGTCAGTTCCAGATCATTTGGTGTAAGGATGATTAATTATTGTTCAATCATAATTATATACTAAAACCTAATTTTGGAAGAGGAATGACCGACAGAGGGTATAAGAACCGGATATTGGTCGTCGTGGGACCAATTGGTTTTGGTCGCATCATTTTGTTTTAAAATAGAAAAGTTAGTTTTTAGGAGAGTAAATTTGATCCTAAATTTAACATTTACTTATCTCAAGCGCATATTCCTTTAGGTTATCTTTAAAGAAGCATGACCCATATTGTTTGGCATGTTTAAAAAGTTGGTAAGTTATAGCAAAAGAGAGAGGACCTTGAGGATGATAAGAGAGACAATGGACAATAATAAAAGTGATTCAAGACGAGTAGAATTTGTTTTAATATTATTCAAACTGACATGAAGAAGTTTAAATTCAAGATCAAATTGTTCGTCAAGAATTTTCATTTTTTCTAAGCTTGATTTATCCATTTTTCAGATCAAAGTTCTAAATTTACAAACTACAATCATCGACTATTCGAAATCTGGGGCATATACTTGAGATTCACCTCTATCTTGTTTCACAAATTATGGCTGGGCTTCATCAACTTTGCACTCCAAGACGATACCTCCTCTCATATAACAAAACATCATCTCTTAGGTCAGTATCCGCTCTGATTACTGTAAGTAGCCGTTAAACATCGTTCAAGCTCAATATGCAACAGCGAATTAGCAATTATAGATGACCATACAATACAACAATGCAAGAATCTTCTGACGAGCCCAAATCAAGCATATTGTACAGTATATATATCCCTATACAAATCAACCATCCCGAAGATATTATGGCATATAAAAATTCAAGACTTTTCTTATCAAAGTCTAGGTAAAAAATTCAGGATATTATGGCATATAAAAATTCAGGACTTTGAGAAATCAAAACTTTTCTTCAGTAAGAAAGTTAATCGAAGACATATAAAAATTCTAGAAAAAATCCTTTACATATCTAATCTAAGTCTATGTGAAAAATATTTAGGATCCCCCATCACAATTCTAAGATCCAAAACAAAAATACATCTTTCTCTCTTTAATAGTTGGTTAACCTTATTTCTGTCTCAGGAAAGAAGAACCACGTTGGTTAAACATGTAGGCGAAGCAATGTCACTATATCAAATGGCTACATTCTTGATTCCAAAAAACTTGTGTGAGAAAATTGATACTCACCTAAATAGATGTTGGTGGGGAGAGGATCCCAAATCAAGTAGTAGAAAGCTCCACCTAATTGCTTGGGAAAACATCTGTAAATCAAAAAATAAAGGAGGTTTGGAATTAGAAAGTATGAAGTAAACAATTTGGAAATGATGGCTAGGAGTGTATGGAGGCTGGTGGAAAATCCATACCCCCTCCTAGCTAAAGTTCTAAAAGCAAAGTACTTCCCAAAAACAGATGTATTAAATGCTAACTGTCCAAATTATTCTTCCTGGGCTTGGAAATGCCTTCACAATACCATGATAAATATTAAGCCATTTATCTCATGGGTAGTGGGGGAAGGAAGTTTCATTGACCTTTGGTGTGGCAATTAGATCCCTGGAAAAGGGAGTGACACACCAAAGGCTAACACTGCGCCTGATGTGAACATAAGAGTAAATGATTTAATCATTCAGGAAAATAGAACTTGGGATATGGAAAAACTGAGTGCTGTTTCTGATCAATCTTCAATAGGATTGATTGAAAAATCCCTCTCAGTATTGATCCCTTTAGTGATTGAAGGGTGTGGTTTCCATCAAAAGATGGTAACTTCAATATTAAGTCTACTTACTCTACTCTAAGTGTGAATGGGGACTTTTCCAACTCTGGTCTATGGCAATATTTATGGAAACAAAACTTACCTGCAAGGGTGAAGCTCTTCATTTGGAAAGCACTAAAAAGTGTCATACCAGTAAATGCGATTCTTCATTAAGCGCATACATATCTCTGAATTTACTTGTCCAAGATGCAAAAGGAAATCAGAGTATATTATGCATTCATTTGTTTCTTGTGCTAAACTTGATGAAGTGTGGAGAATGCTAAACATACAAAATAGACAATTCATGAATTTTACATTTGATTAATGCATTAGATATTGGTTAAGGCTTAGACCTTACAAAGACTCCTTTGATAGAGATGATCTTTTCCCAAAAATTGCTTGCATCATGTGGTCAATCTGGAAAGTAGAAATGAAATTGTGCATAATAAGAAATTAGAGGAAGTTGTGGGAATTTTTGCTAGACCTAAGTCTATGTTGTTGACTAACCTTAAACCCTAAACCCTAAATTTTGAATAAACCTACCAAAATAATCAGATTCTGCTTGGGTTGTTCCATCAAAGGATTGGGTCGGTGCTTGGAATTCACAAGATGGGGGAATGGGGTTCATCATCAGAGATTCATATAAAGAATTTATCTTCGCTCAATCAACCTACCTTGTTTGTTTTTCAGCTAAGAAAGTGGAGACCAGAGCCACCAAGGATGCTTTAAAGCTTGCTTGGGAGAAGAATAAAGATTAGATCATTATTGAAAGTGATGCGACAATGATTGTGGAGCAAATCAATAAGAAAACTTTTTCGGGAGATCAAAGAACCCTAATAATTTTTTTTTCAATCTATCTCTTTTTTGTATGACAATCGCACTGCTAATATAGTATCTCACGAACTAGCGAAATGGGCTAAGGTTAAGAAAAACCACATGGTTTGGTCTGTGCCACCGGTGTGGTTATTGCCATCACTAGGTGATGACCATAGATCTTTAAGGGGAAACATGTAGTTTGCTACACTCTTTGATTGCTTAAAAAAAGAAAAAGAAAAAGAAATTATGGAAAATAATAGTAGACGGATAACATTATCTTCCCATTAGTCCTGGTATCCCTTTCTAGCATTCATGCAACTTCAAAATGTTTTTCAGTTAAACGTATAAGAAATGCCACACTTTCAATTTCTGGTATAAGAAAGTGCCATTGTTTTTTTTCTTCAAAATATATAAAATGCCATCTCTGTTCTCATTTCCGTTCGGGCCCACGTGTTTGGTCATTTCTCGTTGACATAGTCCATTCATCACGTGATTAAGAACAATTTTGGAAACACAATTACTACCCCATCCCATCCCATCCCTCCCCTCCCCTCCCCTCCCTTTCATCGTTTCTAACAGTACCTCCTTCTTCATCCATGGGTTCATGAAAATTTATCTTATTGATGTTTATTTGAATTTCAATTGATCAATTATAGTTTTTAAATATCAATTAGAGGATTCCCTAGATATGGTGGTAATATGGGTCAAGGCTTGCCAGGGAGGGGATATGATGTTGCCATTGTTTGGTGGCCGATTTTAAAATGGCTAAGATGGGTTTTCAGCAGTTGATTAAGATACAAGACAATGGTGCGAACTCGTTTCGGATATAGTTAGATTTAAGCTCGAAAGATCACTTGAACTTGTTCCTGCAACAGAAGGAAAAGAGAGGTTAATGGCAGAAATTGAGAGAAATGCAGTTGACGAGATGAAGAATAGGAATCATAAGTTGGAGGTGATCTTTTGAGTTACCGAGAAATAGGATTTAATCTCGGGTTTTTAAAATTGATTGAAGAAATAAATCTAAGGTTTCTGAAGTGTTGTAATCGATTGAGAGAGGGTTTTTTTTGTGAGATGGGTTCAATATTTGTAGAGAAGATTGAATCTGAGAACTGAATTGAAGATATATTCAATAAACAACAGTGAAGAAAGAGTTGAAGAAATCAGATAGAAGATGTTCATGGGTATGAGGTTGTAATTGAGGGCCGAGATCGAGAATCGAAGAAGAAATGGTGTTGTTGTGTTACTGTTGTTTTTGTTTCCATGAACACAGTCGACATGAAATGTTATTGTCGCTAATTTTATAAGATGCATAGCTCATATTGGTGACGTTATAGAGATTGTGTATGTTTTGATTGTTAGGTCTCTAACCTATTCTTATTTGCCGGAAATATTCGTAGTAAAGGATTCTTAAAACATCAACAGAGATGTATCCATAGTTCACCATCAGCGCGCACATCACCTGTTCGATAGAAGTTCCCTTTGAGTTCACTAACCAGTTCTACTAGCAGTTCCACTCGGTAGTGACTCACACTACTAAGTCGATTTGAATCAGTCCTAGTCAGATGATCTGGGGCTTAAATATCTTTTACTAGGACTGATTTACTGCCACATAGACACTAACGGAAGTTAACGATTTTCTCTAAAAACATGATAGAAAAGGTCAAGAGTATGGCATTCAATAAATTCTGGAAAAAAAAGTGGCACTTTCTTAAATATGAAATCGGAAGTGTGGCACTTTATTAAACCATTAGAGAGGCTGAACCATGATAATAATGTTTAGTTAGTTGGTTAGGGGGTGACCTTTCATCAATTAAACCTAAAAAAGAAGAAAAAAAACTCTTTACTTATAATCATTAACACCAACCAAAAATCAATCATCATCAACAACAATTCAACAATCAATCATCATCAACAACAATTCAATAATAATCCAAAATCAATCATCATCAACAACAATTCAAAGTCATCATCAATAACTCTTCCATCAATCAAACCTAAAATAAAAAAGAAAAACAAACCTTATTCTCTAATTCTAATCAACAACCCAAAATCAATTTATTGCAAATGAGATTGATGTATGTTATTTTTTCTCAATCAAACTAAAAAAAAAAACGATTTCAGAACCAGTTACGGTTGCCTTTTTCGTTTTCAGAAACCCACCGTAACTAGTTACAGTTGGCTTTAGTGAGTTACGGTTGGTTCCGAAAAACCAAATATATCAGTTACGGTTGGATTTAATGAGTTACGGTTGGTTTCGAAAAACCAAAAACATGAATTACGATTGGCTTTAGTGTTTTACGGTTGGATGTAATGAGTTACGGTTGACTTCGGGAAAAAAATACAAAAAAAAATTGGCTTTTAGAATTATTTACTAGTGATCCTATTTTGTCTTATTATAACAGCCCCTCTAACAGATTCATCAGCCCCTGTAGCGGATTGCTTATTAAAATCCCCAGATAATAATTTTAGGATTAAAAATGGCGTATTTGGTGATGGTATCGAGGGCCCGTATAGCTCAGTGGTAGAGCGCCAGTCTTGTAAACTGGAGGTCTGTAGTTCGATCCTGCATGTGGGCACTTTTTATGCTCTTTTCGTCTTTATTAGTTTCTCTTTTTATTCTTCATTATCGACCGTTCAACCCCTTTTGTTTCGTCTTGCTGTCTAACTCATGTCAGATTACCACTCCACCGTCAATCAATCAACATCTTATCCATTTGCTGCTACATCAAATAATTTCTTGCAATCAATCAACATCTTATCCATTTGCTGCTACATCAAATAATTTCTTGCATATCCAGAAGCCACTGTTACTTTTGATTGGTAAATGTTATTTTTGGTGATTTTGATCCTTCATTCGCCGTTAATTTCCTAGTACTTTTTTTTTTGGTTTATTTCTGTTTTCAGTTTGCTGTGCACTGCAGGTGTTTGTGAATTTGTCTAGACAAAACTCAAATGGCATTAAATTTCATCACTTAGAGCATCCACAATCACTACCATATTTGGGGACTATACCCAAATATGGTCCGAAAATCAAGCATAATGAAGGTGACTAAAGTTATATATGGTCTGGAATTTTAGGGTTTGAGACCAAATGTGGTCGTCAACCCATACCAAACCCAAATATACTGGGGCGAGAGTATAGTAACCGTGTGAGTTTAGGCGAGAGTATAGTGAACGTTTCACTTTGGGCGAGAGTATAATCAACGTTTGATTGTGGAACGAAGATAGAATGAGCGCCAGAGGAAACGGAAACTATACGTGCGTCTCACATCAAGCGCATATATTATCACCGCCTAGCATACACAATAATTAACTCCCCCAATAATTAAGTCAACCTGTTGATTGGGGCGTTGTCTTCATTTCCGTCTCTTGCCAGGCGTGAGTAATACTCACGCCCAACATCATGCGCACACAATACTCCCGCCCCATACATACGCCCACAATACCAACGCCTGACCATTGTACGCTCATTATATATCCGCTCCATTTCATACGTTGTTATTACGTCCGCCAGACTAAATTTTGGTCTTTCACCACTGCGCTTCACCTCTAAAAATGTCAAAAAAAATTAGCTTTTGGTATGGCATTTGGTCTTTAGTCCCGCTCATGATTGTGGTTGCTCTTAGTCATGGAAGTAGTATATATACGGAGTCTAGTATCAAAAAAAGAAAAATATTTGGCGTACCGCCTAAAGCAAACGATAATGACGGGACCCTGCTATCCTCTGCGGCTCCACCGGAACCCACACAAAAAAATACGAAAGGAAAAGCGAATATTGTTTTTGGGTTGTACAAAAACGCGGTACGTTTAGAAGGGCTGTCAAAAAAAAAAGGTATATATATGGAGTTGCACCATTGCTCAAGTCAAATATACATTTTAACATATTTCATACGGGATGCAAAAGAAGATTAAAGAGATAACTGAATTGATCAAAGCATATCCAGTTTTTGATCCTCAGAATGAGAGTGTTCAAGATATCATGGATGCCCGAATCAAAAAAGAAGATAGTGCTTTGAGATTGAAATTTAAACCTATTGCATCTACATTTAAAATCAAATTGGAGGGCCATGGGGAAATCCTTTGATTTTTGAAGGGGAGAGTATTGGTTTCTTTTTTTTCTTTTTTATAAGTATATTGGTTTCCATGGGGAAATCCTTTGATTTTTGAAGGAGAGTATTGGTTTCTTTTTTTTCACTTGGGTGATGGCAAATGGAAGCTAAGCAAGGGCTCCATGGTTATTGCAAGAGGAAAGAAGTGTGGCACATTGTACAAGACACAAGTGAAGGTGTTGAAAGGTGAGTTGAATGCTTTTTTATAAGCTAGTATTGGTTTCTTGTGTATGGTATAATTTGGCTTCAGATTTTACCGTATTTGTTCACTTAGATTGAATTTTTGATATTGGTTTGTTCGTAGATTTGTCCTTGTGCAGTTGAAAACTATGAATTTAATCTATCAAGTAAAACTAATATGAATTGCTGATTATTTTGGGTCGTTAATATGTTTCATGATTTGACAATTCAGTACTCAGGTTAGAACAAGTAGTGACACCATTGGAGTTGGAAACAAGAGAAATGTTGAAGTTGATGCTTGGTTGCTTCAAAGTTTACATATCTGCAAGTCGAAATAGGGCAGCTCTAGAGTCAATTGAAAAAGCTACAAAGCTATGCCGAGGGGCTGTCTGTTAGGCTTATAATCGGGTTGGATATACTATTGTTTCTAATTTTACTCCAAATGCGGTCGAGAAATCTGATTCCTTTAGAAAAGCTGTGGTGGCAATGGTTTAATCTGCATTGTGTATCTTGTTGAGTTGAAGAATGATGTCTAGTTATTTGATTTATTTATTTTTATCGTATTTGTTTCTTTCTATTGTTCTTTTCCTACTCTTGTACCTTGAGCATTTTATACCTCACTCGGGTTTTGATGGTAGGATTAAATCCGGGTACTGTTATTCTAATGGCGGCCTGAAAACCAGGACGCTATAGACACTGCTATAGTTGGAATGCTAGATGATGCATCAGAGGTAAGCGAATATGATGGACCATAAGATCAACCCAACACAAATTTGTTAGTTAGTATTTATTAATTATTCTGTTTTATTTGGCTTTTTTTCTGTATTTTCGAGGGAAAGAAGCTTAGGCCTTTGTTTCTTTCTTTTGTTGCACTTGTTTTTGTGCTCCTCTCGTTCTACCTACCTTTTCTGTTTTTGAATAAGGCTTTAACCTTTTCCTTTCAATTTTTTTTCTTCGAATGCACCTTCTTTTGTTCTTGCTTTGTTCTGTCACAGACTCCTTGTTTATTCAATCCACAAAAAGCAGATTTATGCACATACAATCAGTTTAAACATGGAGTAGGTAAAAGGGGTATGGCTGTCCTAAGTTGAATGTCTATGATAAACTTATAGTCTGTAGAATTGCATTTGATTAAAACAGCAGGATAGCAATCAGCAATAATAACATTTTTTTTTTTTTTTGATAATACAAAGAAAGAAGCATAATGACAAGTGAGCAGTTAACTGCAATACATCAATGGTATGAGAGATGTTGAGAGTAATCCTGATAAGCAAGGTCATCAATGTCTTTAAATTGTTTGGAATTGAAAGCATTACAAAAGATACTGGTGAAATTACTCATTAAGCTAATAATATTACTAATCATGCCGTTTGCTTGCCAGGCCCAGCAGGTAGTTCTGGTTGCTCCTCTCAAAGCACTTGATAATTTCCAGTTGGTTCCGGCCAGATTTATTTTTCTGCACTTCAAAATGCTTGCCCATATCACAGCTTCAAGGGAAGCTAGACTGTCTCCTTCGTCTCTGGAGTAGGCTTTGATGGAGTAGCTTCGTCTTCCTATTGTGGTAATTGTGGAAGTTTCAATATATATAACTATATGACCTCTACAGACCGCCGTACCCTCTCCGGGAACGGCCACATAACACCGATATTGTCCCCACTTGACCACCTTGAGGTTAGGTGTGGGGTTTTAATCCAAAAGGCCTCGGTGTTATGTAGTAAGAATGTCTAGCTTATATATCACCATATGGATCTTGTCTTCCTTCATGTGGGACTATCCTTAGCTATCCCATGTGTGTATTTGAGCCACACAACTCCAACAATTTGTTATGTATGCATTGAATAAGGCTTAATAAGTCTTGTATGGGCCTGATCCTCAAACTTTGCCCATTAGTCCATTTAGTCTCTTTTGTAACCTAGGTCAAATATAAAAGGGGCCTACGGTTTATAATAGAGAGAGAAACTAATGATATTCTTGAAAGAGTGTGAGGTACAAATGAGGCTATGTTCTTGAGAGGGGATTTGAGGGAAACCTTGTAAACTTTGATCATCACAGTGAAATCATTTCGTCGTCTTCGCAAGTGGATGTAGATCATCTTGATTGAACCACTATAAATCCTTGTGTTGTGTGTGTGCTTGATTTCATTTTCATTTTCATATCTTGATTGATTGTGCTAGATTGAGCCATTAGTTATAACAAATTGGTATCAGAGCTCTGGGTAGTTTGGTTCAACAAGGTTTGGTGAAAACTTTAAAAGGGAAAACGACTCTAGCAACAACATTGACGGATGAAGAAAAGGAATATCTCATGGAGAAAGCACATGGATTAATTTTGTTTTGTTTAAGCAATGAGGTCTTGAGAGAAGTTGTGATGGAAACGACTCAGGACGGGCTATGGAACAAGTTGGAAAAAAGGTACATGACTAAATCCATGACTAATCGTCTTTATCTTAAGAATAAATTACATACTCTTAGAATGCATGAATGAATGTCTATTATAGGTCATATTGATGATTATAATAAAATTCTCTTGGATTTGGCATATATTGATGTCAAAATTGAAGATGAAGACCAAGCATTAGGCTTGCTTTGTTCCTTACCACCATCTTATGATAACTTTGTTGATACCGTAATGTATGGGAAGAATACAATTTCCATGGAAGACGTTAAGGCGGCTTTGAACTCCAAGGAGTTGAAGAAGACCAGTATTGATGGTAAAGATAATTCGGGAGATGGGTTGTTTATAAGAGGAAGAGGAAAGCAAAAGGATGGTTTAGATAGAAGTAGATCAAAGTCAAGGTCTAAATCTAAATCGGGCAAATTCAAATGCTTTCATTGTAAACAAGTAGGGCATATCAAGAATGATTATTTGGAAAGGAAGAATCTTGAGAAGAATACAAACCAAGGCACCGTGACAAACATTGAAGTACAAAGTGATGATGGAACGACTCTCACTGTTTATACCGAAAGCTCGAATAATGGGTGGATTCTTGATTCGGGTTGTACTTTTCATATGTGTCCTCATAGAGAATGGTTTTCTACTTATCAAGCTCGAGAAGTTGGTAAAGTTCTTATGGGAAACAATGTCACTTGTAAAGTGGTGGGTGTGGGTACAATTCAAATTAAGATGCATGATGATATTGTGAGGACATTAACCAAGGTTAGGCATGTTCCGGATTTGAGAAGAAACTTGATTTCTTTGGGTACACTTGATTCAGATGGCTGCAAGTATCAGGGTGAAAGTGGAGTTATTCGTGTCTCAATAAGAAGTCTTACAATCATGAAAGGTATAAGAGTTAATTGTCTTTATACACTGCAAGGTACTACTGTAACAGGTGATGCAATTGTATGTTCTTCAATTTCAGAAGACGATACTACCAAGTTGTGGCATATGCGGTTAGGGCATATGAGTGAGAGGGGGTTGGCTGTTTTGAGAAAGCATGGATTGCTTTGTGGTCATAAAACTGGTAAGCTTTATTTCTGTAAACATTGTGTCTTTGGGAAGTAGTGTAGAGTCAAGTTCAGTACAGCTATTCATAACACCAAGGGATTACATTCATTCTGATCTTTGGGGTCCTTCTCGGGTTGAGTCACATGGTGGTGGTAGATATATGTTGACATTCATTGATTATTTCTCAAGGAAAGTATGGGTATTCGTACTTAAACACAAAGTTGAAACTTTTGTCAAGTTCAAGCAATGGAAGACTATGGTTGAGAAGCAAACCGGAAGACAAATCAAGTGCTTGAGGACAAACAATGGTTTGGAATTTTTTAGGGGTGAGTTCAATGAGTTCTTCAAAGAGCAAGGGATTGTGAGACACCACACAGTCAGAAAAACACCATAGAAAAATGGTGTTGCAGAAAGGATGAACATAACCATAATTGAGAAGGCACGGTGCATGCTCTCCAATACTGGGTTACCAAGGCAGTTTTGGGATGAAGCATCAAACACATCAGCTTATTTAGTGAACATATCTACATCGAATGCTATTGAGTGTAAGACTCCAAATAAAGTTTGGATAGGTTCACATGCTAAGTATGAAGACTTGAAGATTTTTGGATGTCCATCCTATGCTCATGTGAATTAGGGGAAGCTAGAGCCTTGAGCAAAGAAGTGTATATTTCTTGGGTATGCGAAGGGTGTGAAAGTCTACAGGTTATGGTATCCCGAAGAAAGATCAAACAAGTTTCTTATTAATAGAGATGTGACATTTGATGAGCAATCGATGTTGAAGCCAAAGAATGAAGAACTAAACAGAAGAATTGAGGAGAGTGTTTGTGATAAGGTGGAGCTAGGTGACAATATGTAACTTGAGATACAAGTTCAAGGAAACAATGAGACTGTTGTTTCTGGTGAGGATGATCAGAAAATTATGCATGAGCCGGCCCAGGAATATGAAGCACAAGATCATCAGTACAATCTTGCTAGAGACAGAGTGAGGAGGGAAATCAGACCACCTCAGAGATATGGCCATGCTGATTTGGTTGTGTATGCACTTGCAATGGGTGAGAGTATAGATAGGGATGAGCCAAGAACCTATGAAGAAGCAATCAATGGTGAAGAATCGGCAGAATGTGGAGCTTCTACGATTGAAGAAATTGAGTCTCTTAACAAGAATGACACTTGGGAGATAGTTGTAAGACCTAAGGGACAAAAGGTTATCGGAAGCAAATGGGTCTTCAAGAAGAAAGAAGGTAATTCGGATGGTGAAGGAACAAGGTACAAGGCATGGCTTGTGGCAAAGGGGTTTACACAAAGAAAAGGCATTAACTACAATGAGGTATTTTCTCCTGTTATTAAAAATAGTTCTATTAGAATGTTGCTTTCTATAGTTGCTTTGAATGATCTAGAATTGGAACAACTAGATGTTAAGACAGCTTTCTTTCATGGTGATTTGGATGAGCGTATTTATATGCAACAACCAAAAGGGTTTGAAGTTCCTTCCAAAGAAGATCATGTATGTTTGTTGAAGAAATCTTTGTATGGTTTGAAGCAATCTCCAAGACAGTGGTATAAACATTTTGATACGTTTATGTTGGCGAATGGCAATGCTAGGAGTAAGTATGATAATTGTGTATACCATAAGAAACTCTAAGATGGTTCATTTGTGTATTTGCTCTTGTATGTTGATGATATGTTGAAAGTGCAGTTGAGTAGTGAGTTTGAGATGAGAGATTTGGGTGCATCAAAGAAGATATTGAGCACGGAGATTCATAGGAACCAAGCTGAAGGCAAGTTATATTTGTCCTAGAAGGCTTACATCGAGAAGGTGTTGGAAGGGTTTGGTATGAAAGATGCAAAACCAGTAAGTACTCCTTTGGAAGCTCATTTTAAACTCTCTCGAAAGCAATCACCTCAAACTGCAGATGAGGAAGAGTACATATCCATGGTTCCATATGCAAGTGCATTTGGTAGCATCATGTATGCCATGGTTTGTATAAGGCCGGATATCGCACAAGCTGTGAGTGTGGTAAGTAGATACATGGGAAGTCCCGGGAAGGCTTATTGACAAGCTTTAAAGTGGATTCTGAGGTATCTAAGGGGTTGTCTGAGAAGGCAACATACAATATTGAAACAAGCTTTAAAGTGGATTTGGTCACGAGGTATCTAAGGAATGTTGCTTATTGACAAGCTTTAAAGTGGATATCTACCAGTCTACCAAGAACAGATTCTAGACATGATCACACTGGAAGGGATCTTCATACTGGAATGAGGAAAGACCACAAGATTTAGGCATTTCTTATGTGGTGGTTATATAGGCTAGAATAAGAAATCTTGTACCTAAACGCTCACATACTGACCTTGACACTTTTTCTTCTCCTTTTTAAATTTTTTATATTGCAAACTTCAAACAAACTATGGAGCAATTTGACCAAACACAAAAAGTCTGAAGGTTTGTATAATGTTGCGTTGCACTAATCCACAGAATTTCAAACTTTAGGTTCATGTTTGAGAGATTGAAATAGATAAGTAAGAGAATATCATTAGGAAACTCACGAGAATAGTGAAATGATGAAAAGAAATCCAACTCGATCTTTGCATGCGATGTCGTATACCAGTGAAGCAATAATCCAAGTAAGGAACCAAAGAAGACAAAACAAGCATATGGAGATATATGATAACAATTTGTTCATGAGGTATCTGGAGAGGAAGGATAAATATTAAATGAAATAAAAATAAAATAAAGGACTATGCATCATTTCAACTCTAAAAAGATATCGAAGATATAAATTGCAACTTTACTAAGATGTCAGATGTTGGTTTGGTGTTTGACAAACACAGTGGTGATTCAACAAATGTTGTGGGCTATATTGATTCTGATTATGCATGTGATCTTGATAGAAGAAGGTCATTGAACCCCATATAACTCATCTGCTAGTATATAGGTTCTTTTACATTGTATGGTAGTACTATCAGTTTGGAGGTCGGTTTTGATTTGATTTATCTAAGCACGGAGAAGAAGAATTGTAGGAATTAATTTTGCATTGTCTGACTTTGTGCTCTTCATTAAGAAAAAGTCAAATCGAGAGGTGAGAGCCGTGTACATGGACTTGGGCGTAGTAGGTGAAGCAATGAAGGAAGGTATATGGTTCATGGGTTTGTTTGGTGATCTGGGGTTCAAGCAACAGAGTGCATTTCTGTATTGTGGCAGTCAATATGACATTCACTTGTCCAAGAACCAGATGTATCATGAGAGAACGAAGAACATCGATGTCAGGTATCATTTCATCAAGGATGTCATTGAAGAAGGGAAAATATCTATGCTTAAGGTTCATATAGCGGACAACCCTGCAGACATGTTAACGAAGCCGGTTCCAAGTATCAAGTTCAAGCATTACTTGGACTTGGTTGGTGTCAACAAGTGTTGAGAGCCCTTGTAAGGGATAAGCGAAGACGATGATGGAAATTGATGAATGTTGATAATATTCAAGTCAAGGTGGAGATTTGTTATGTATGCCTTGAATAAGGCTTAATAAGTCTTGTATGGGCCTGATCCTCAAACTTAGCCCATTAGTCCATTTAGTCTCTTTTGTAACCTAGGTCAAATATAAAAGGGGTATAAGGATTATAATAGAGAGAGAAACTAATGTTATTCTTGAGAGAGTGTGAGGCACAAAGGAGGTTATGTTATTGAGAGGGGATTTGAGGGAAACCTTGTAAACTTGTTTGATCATCATAGTGGAATCATTTCATCGACTTCGCAAGTGGATGTAGATCATCTTGATCGAGTCACTATAAATCCTTGCGTTGTGTGTGTGCTTGATTTGATTGATTTCATTTTTATATCTTGATTGATTGTGCTAGATTGAGCCATTGGTTATAACATAAACCAATCCCAGTTATCTTAGTAACTTTTAGTCCTGCACAAGAAACCGGACGGGCCGATCAACCGTGCCGAAACCGGAGCCGAACCGTGCTAAACCGAAACCAACGGCTTAGATAACGGCATCAAATATTTAGAACCGTTGATCCTCGGCTCAGTCAACGGTATCAGTATAAAAATCGGCTGAATTGTGCCTAAAAAACCGACTCATGTTAGCCATTGATCGAACTTATCCTAGCCATCCATTTTATGTATATAATCTTATGTTTGACTAAACCCTAGAGAAATTTAATCACTTCTTCTTCTTTTTTGCTTTGTTCATCTTCTCTGCCGCTCTTCTCTTCCCTCTCACTGTCTCATCTCACCACCACCACCCATAGCAATTACTTTCATATCCAGTCACCACAAAAGAAAATGATCTCTATGTAATTAACCAATAAGATTTTTCGTTTGTCTTACCATCAGCAACCACCCCCACCACCTCTATCACCATGAATAGATCTAACCACCACCTTCTTTTTCCTGCATCTTCTTCTCTTTCTTTTTATTAATGGGTTTTACTCAAACAAGAAATTATTCATGGATTTGAGTAAGTTTTCAAGTAATCAGTTGTAAAATGGTATTTGGATGTTGTGGATTATTGAAATTGATATTTGTAATTATGATGAATAGAATTTATCAATTACTTTGAAGTTTAATTTATCGTACAAATTGTGTATATGTGATGTGATTTTGAGATGAATTTAGATAGATTTGAATTAGGTTATCATTTTTTAAAGTTTAGATTGCATGAATTAAATTAGGATTTTGTTGTAACTTCAATATTCTTATTTATAATGGGTGATCATGTCCAACATTATCAGAATTATCAAATGGGAAAATTGCTCTTCTTACTTTGTGTGTGAACATCCTCAAATTGGTAAATACCGTTCAAAACCGGTATCGAACCGTGCCAATTCAGATCGTTTTAAAACCGAACCGAAAGGTGGCCTGCTCTGCTACGGTTTCAATTCTGGAAACCGACCTATGGTCGGCTCGGTGAACGGTTTTGGCCAAAAACCGAGCCGATCGGACGATGTGCAGGCCTAGTAACTTTATCATAGTTGGCATGGTAGAAGAAAGTCAACAAGTTATTTCTTAATTCTTTGGAGCAGGCCTGCAAATTTTTACATAGTCCGGATGGTTGATTATTTGGTCTCCAGTGAAACTAGGTTTGGGAGTCTTTACTGAAAACCCACTTCACATCTAGCCTTCCAAACAAACCAACAGATTGTGGCACAGATATCTTCCCTACTCCCATAGTGAGAGGGAAAATTGTTTTCTTGTACTAGGTCATACACCATTCAAATTTGATATTAGCAGATTGAGTAGCTATGTTAAAATTGATATTGTATTTTCTCAGACATCTCTCGTAAAGTCGCATTCATGAAGAGGTGTTTACTAGTTTCAGGGTGGTTTTTAAAGAAACAAGTGGGATAAATGTTATGGATGTAAGTGGAGAGATGGACACTCACAAGAAGGATATTTGTTTTAAGATTCCAAGAAAACAACTGAATCCTAGGTGAAAAGACGAGGGTACCCAAATACACCACAATCTTTTATTTTGATCACAACCTATACAAGACCCACTATGTATAAACCTCTTGCAGCAACAATCACTCAAGGAATATTTCAACACACTGTCCACTTAAAATAGGGTTAGTCCAGACTAGTCTAACAAAGTGAGAATATCAAAGTCAAGTGGAGAAATCCAATAAGATTTGTGTGATCGTCTATGGATATGAAATCGAAACAATACAACAACAAAGTGTTCACTTGATAACCGAAATATTATAAGATAAATATCAAGTGCATAATTAACGTACAAGTGTATTTACTTTAATTATAATATAAAACAATTATAATGAGGAAATAAAGTAAATCACACACTCCATAATTTTGTTAACGAGGAAACCACAAATGCAAAAAAAACCTGGGACCTAGTCCAGTTTTGAATACTCAATTGAATTAAGACGCTACAAAAAGTAAACCTGTAACTTCGTGTAGACAATACTAAGTAAACTAAAATCATAGTTACTCAGCTTCAACAGTATTCTTGATTTGATAATATCTAGCAGAACCGAAGTTCTCAATAGATATTTGATACCCAATATCCTAGAAGAACAGACGTTCTCTTTAGGACTAGATCTAATATATCTTATTAATGATTCACAACAACTTCTTCTTCAAATCTTCAAAGTCTTCAATCTTCTAATTAATATTCAAAGTAACAACCGGCAAAAATAGACTTGATTCCATATTAATTTGTCGCACAGAACGGAGTCTGTTAATAATGGCAAATCAATGAATCTATCTTACGGATCTAGAAAAACTTAGATCCGTAGAAACGTTAAATCTTTGATCTAGTTTGATTGAGCCTTATATTAGAAGAGAAGGTTCTCAAGAATAAACAAACTAGGTGCAATCAAAGATTCAACAACCGTTAGTCAATCAAATCAATCGAAAACAAAAAGAAGACTTTAAATTGAGCGGCCGAGATTTCGATAAACCACAATTATCTAGAATTTTCACAGCCATTCACCCATTTTCATTTTTCCTCTATTTTTTTCTTTTCTTCCCGCATGATATTTTCTCCCTTGAAGATTCAGTTACATGCTCGATCTTAAGTGTTAATCTTAGAGGTTTGGTTGCTCGTGTTCGATCTGGTAAGTGTTTATCATTATTAGTTTTTCAATTTCAGTTTATGGATTCTAGGGTTTCACGATTTTAGGGCATTTGATTTCTCTGATTTTTAGGTTCATCTCTCAATCTTTTTTCGATTTTAAAGATTTTGATTTTAGTTTTCCAATTTTAGTTTCTCGATTTTAGGTTTCATCCGAATCTGTTGTTTCCGATTTTAGTTTTTTGATTTCTTCTTTTCTTCGATTTAAAAGGTTTTATTTGTGAATCTAACACGATTTTATTTTTTCCATTTTATGGTTTGTCAAGGTTGAAGAGCTGGACTACTTTGAAGAAAGAACTCTGAAGAACTCAAGAACATGTAAGGTATAAGTTTAATTTATTGTTTTAAGTTAAGTTTTTTTTGGGGTTTTGATCAATTTTCGCTTTTGGGTTTAATTTCTATTTTAGGTTTCAAATATGAACTGATTTAATGGTTTGTTGTTGTTACATGATTACAGCTTTCTCACCAACGATACTAATGGAGCTTCTCAATCCCAAAGAAGACTTTAAATTGAGCGGTTGATGCTATTCATAACGGTGATGGAAAATGCTGACTTTATGGTATGGCGTCTTATGCATAGCGTCTAGATCGATACTTTGCATAGAGTAGAAATGGATCCGCTGAACTTGTTGATTATTGATGAGAGATTTTTGAAGAAACGTAATCTACAACAATCTTTGTGAAATTTACCACAGATATTGCTCCTTATTGCATATGTATAATTTATTAACTCTTTACAATCTTTCTTGTTTAGGTTTCCAACGCCGCCTAATTAGGTTACTCTCCTCTCATCCAATGATCTTATACAACCAGTGGGTGACGGATTCTAAAGGTCCTGGAGTTGGCTTGGTGATGCAAGAATAACAACAAAATAGGAAGTCTGTTGTTGGAAGGATTGGTTTGCTAGAAAGGAAAACTTCAAGTATTTATAGACAAGGAAGTTTGGACACCAAGAGTTCGAACCGGAAGTCGGAGTTACTAATGCATGAATTTCAAAACCGAAAATATTCTCAAGATATTCATAAAAGAAAAAATTCGATAGTTTTCATAATTCCTAAGTTACTTGTGAAATGCTTATCCGTAGGTGATTCTCAACTACCAAAAATAATGATCGAAATCTCTCGAAAAATTTAATTAGTAAATGCACATTACTAATTCTTATATTTCCCTAAAAAATGAAGTTAATTACCTTAATTTAAAGATTCTTAACTTACTTATGTTTCGATCATGGGATTATCTTCCCTTAGCTATTAAGGAATAACTTTGAACAATTAAAGAACTAGACATTCACATCACGTGTTCAAAGTATGTCGACATCTTAACTTTGTAAGTTCTCTTTCACACTTACAACCTTGAAACTGATTTTTCACACTTCCAAACAAGTTTATAATTGGTTCATCTGAGTTTTAAGAACTATGTGATTAATAAAATAACATTCAATCACAATCATGGGTTTAACGGTTCTACCAAAAAAAAAAATAGGTTCTACCTTCCATGTGAGTATTGTGCATAGTCACACTAGCTTTCCAAAATTCGGTTGACTAGGTACAAGGATCGGTTCCCCACATATGTATGGTATCTAACTTATATGGGTTGCACATGTCCATAGGATCGGTTCCCCTTTGCCTAAAAACTTGTTGCATATGTCCATAGGATCGGTTCCCTTTTCTGCTATAAACCTTGCTGCACCCCATACAAGGATCAGTTCCCCTTTGTGATGTACTGCACCTCTTACTAGGATAGGTTCCCCTTTCCCATATTTGGTCAGACATAAAATCAAAAATCCGATCATACCATCTTAGGTGATTACTTAAGATCGGTTTCACTAATAAAAGTCATACCAATATAGTCTAAAGACTCGCAAATTGTATTTGCTTGAGTAAAGATCAAACTAAGAGATTGAGATAATAACTCCTTGAGATATTTTATATTGATTGAGTCTGACTGTCTAGTTGATTCTCTAGAAAGTAACTCGGAGTTGTCCATACAGATTGTTAATCGAAATATTGGGTGTGGTTGTTAGACCCCCGCCTTTTCACAATACATAAGTCATGCCTTTGTGAATAGTTCTACTAAGAACACAACAAGTTTTGAACGGTTATACTCAATCACACATATTGGTTGTTCATAAGATATGCAATGAATAACGCCTGGCGATTTCCTTTTCGATTCACAAACAAGTTTATGAACTTACTACCTTGGAACATATATAAACATTGTTCCCTAGGATGAAATCCTCACCTCATACCCATACATAATCACAATAGCATTCAAACGATTATGTTGATGTCTTATCTACAAAGTTTAATGGTTAAGCAATATACCTCATATTGTATTCCTCAATACTATATCTATATAGAGTGTTCATGCTTCACAGTTTTGTTTTTAATATGCACGACTTGAAAGATACAAGATAGATATGGAACACGTCAAGTCGTAGTTACTAATCTCAAGATGAAGAATAATGTCTTTGTTTTCTTCAATCCATCTTCAGATCTTTGTGAGCAACTAAAGCACAATACTTCTATCATTTCTAGTCTAACCTATCGAAGTTGACTGTAGTTTACAAATTAAGTGACTCGAGTTTTGGAACTAAATATGATAACCAATCTTGACATACCAATGCTTGGTGGGTTCAACCGAGCAGTGCTCTAACAATCTCCCCTTTTGTTAATTTAGTGACAAAACTGAAAAGGCGGGGGTCTAACAACCACACCCAATATTTCGATTAACAATCTGTATGGACAACTCCGAGTTGTTTTATAGAGAATCAACTAGACTCAATCAATAGAAAATACTCAAGGAGTTATTATCTCAATCTCTCAATTTGATTTACTCAAGAAAATATGATTCGCGAGTCTAATCAAAGAGAGATAACTTGGATGGTACCAAAGACCAATATCCAAGTGTCAATCAATTTAAATCAACAACCAATAAGGTCGGATATTCTAATTGATTGAACAACGCACAACTTGTATTATTTCAATTATATAAAAATATAATGCGGAAAATAAATAACATAGACACCAGAATTTTGTTAACGAGGAAACCGCAAATGCAGAAAAACATTGGTACCTAGTCCAGATTAAACATACACTGTATTAAGCCGTTACAGACACTAGCCTACTCCAAATTAACTTCGGTCCGGACTGTAGTTGAACCCCAATCAATATCACACTGATCCAAGGTATAGTTATGCTCCTACGCCTCTGATCTCAGCAGGATATTGCGCACTTGATTCCCTTAGCTGATCTCACCCAAAACCAAGAGTTTCTACGACCCAAAGTCGAAGACTTTAATTAAACAAATCTGTCTCACACAGAAAAGTCTACAAGATAGATAAATTCGTCTATCACGAATAAACCTATGAGTTTTGTTCCGTCTTTTGATAAATCAATGTGAACAGGAATCAATCAATAAAACCAGACTTATATTCCCGAAGAACTGCTCAGTTTTATCAATCACCTCACAATAGTCTTAATCGACGCAGCGAAAAAAGATATTGTGGAATCACAAACGATGAGACGAAGATGTTTGTGATTACTTTTATATCTTGCCTATCGGAGATAGAAATCTCATGCCAATTATTACAATTGTACTCGTACGATATAAACAACAAGATAAGATCACATAACTACAAGAAAAGTAGTATCAGTCTGGCTTCACATTCCCAACGAAGTCTTTAAGTCGTTAACACTACGGGAAAAACATACTTTCACAACCCCCCAAAGGTGTTGTAGTAGACCTAAAATGACTCTATTCTATGGGTTGTGGCAGGGAGGGGGGTTGTATAAGGCCCCCGATTTACTACGACTTTGACCTAAGATTCGTGAACCTAGTTGTGATTATCTTTCGATTTTACTTTGGAAGCCTAACACAACATCTATTACAGTTGTGAATCCTACTTTCACTATGCCTACATAAATTGTAGGACATCCTTCCACAACAACCTCTATATATCATAGAAAATTTTATCACAACCCCTAAGTCAGGTTGTCAAAGGCTAACATAATTTTCTAGAGTTTCTTTCACAACTGATATCTATATTGTTATACATTCTTTCACAATATTTGGTAAGTGTAGTAAAAGTCTGTAACATAATTTTTTTGAATGGTGTGAATAGTTATATTACTACTCTTGTTAAAATGGTTGAAAAGTTTAATACAACCTTTGATATGTGTAGTGAAATCCCATAACACAATCTCTATGGATGGTGTGATTATTACTATTACTGAGTGGTTGAAATTTTTTGCACAATCCTTATTTATATTGTTATACTTTCTTTCACAACCTTAGCCTAGTGTAGTCATAATCTCTAATACAACAAAGGGTTTCAATAGATGAATGTGGACCCACAACCTTAGTTTGTAGTTGTGTGTGTAAAACTTTTTTGAAAAAAAAAATCACAGCTGAAATCGAATTGCCGAAAGTAATTCAATTCATATTCATAAACCTGCTTCCAGTGTAACACATTTAATTACAGTCATTCAAGTTCACCTGCTAGTGTTAACACACATCCAAAAAATGACAGTGATAAAGATAATTGTTGCCAAAAGTTAAAGTTTCCTGAACACACTCCAAAAAGATTATGAAGATTAGAAGAACACCCTATGAGAACATAATTCGATCCTTGGGCCATGAGATAATACTTCCGACAGCATCACCAAAAAACTTGAACTCTAATGTAGGATTGTAGACATGAGAACCCTCCACAAGAGCAGTGATAACACACACAATGTAGGCTCCAAAACTAATAGGCATCCCATGTACCTCCTGCAGAGGATCCGTTTCACTAATTTTAGCATCAGCCACCACCTCGCCATCCTTGTACCAACTTAGTAACCTGCAAGGTGTAAATTTTTCTGGCACTAGCACCTCATTTGATCTGCTGACATGAATGGTAGTGGGAGTATTCGAGGCTATTCCATTAGCGAGAACAGATCTGGTAGAGATAGCCTGCAGGTTGTTGCTTGCCACTGGACTGTCCCTGTGAGAGTTAACTTCATGGCAGGCACATTTCGAGCTCTTTTCCTATAGAAAAAAAAAATTGACAGTATTAGGGGCCCAATCATTTTTGAATTCATCAACTATAATAAGAAAACCAAAAACTAAATCATTCACAAAATAAATTCTCACCTCTAACATCACCAGACGATCATTCATTGCTCTACAGGTTTCTTGACACTCTTTAATGATCAACTTATAGTGGTTTGTGGATGCAATCTTTTTACGTGTCACTCCAAACCCCATGACTTTAAGTCTTACCCCATTATCTTCACCAAGAGACTTTGTAAGAACATCTTCTTTCACGGACGATCCACCATCAGAAACATGTTGTGCTTTAGCTTCTTCAATTTTTTCTGTAAAAATGTCAAAAATATAAGATATTTTTGCATTATTGAAGCATACATAAATTCAAAAAAAAATAAGAAGAGAAGATTTCTCACAAAAGCCTCTAAAACACAAGGATTTGGGTATCGTCCTTCATGTTGTTTGTGACCCTCTTTCCATAAATCAGCTCTATCAATTACCCCCAAACTTATTATTTGCTAGTCCCGAGAAAATAAAATCTAGAAAATAAAATCTAGAAAATAAAATCCTACTGACCGAGTTATAGTCTCGGGAGGGTTTACCAGAGGTGTGCCCACAAAACCTTTACTCCAGACCCTATCTATCTACGCAGAACCTTGGAAGGCACTAAAGAATCTCCTTGGTTAGCATACAAAAAAAACCTATAGGAGGAAGTACTCTGATGCGAAATTCCAATTGTTGTACACGAGTTTTCACTCAAGCATACTAAAATTCATATATAAGTGACATAGCTCTACTCAGATAGTTTCTGTACATCATAACCGGAGTCGACCAATCACATGGAAATATTAAGAAGGTGGATGTAGAGAAAAACATAGATGGTTTTGATGTTGACTAAGGTGAACGGTGTTTCCCATATCTGTCTGAAGGCCTCTGCCAAGGTGAACCTATCCTAATGGACTGAGATACCGGTCTGACTAATATCAACACAACTGGCATATACAAGGGGTCGATAATCCTAACTCTAGGTCAACACAACTGGATATACAAGGGAACCAGTGGTCGACTTTATTGAATTTATTCCGGTTGATCTGATGGTATGGTCTCAATTTTTTTTTTTTAATTCATTTTTTTTTCTTTTGTATCTCAATCACTCTATTTCACCCTAGCAATGGTAACAACTTGATTCGTGGGCCCCACCAAATCACTTAAAAGAAAATAAAAAATAAAAAAAGAAGGTGAAAAGGACTCAACGAGATATGGCGAAACTACCATGTTATTTCTAACACCAGATCACGCAACTATGATAAAAGTAGTATCGGTCTGGATTCACAATCCCAATGAAGTCTTTAAGTCGTTAACCTGGTTTTAAAAGAAGAAAACCAAAGGTTAAAGGAGAATCGACTCTATCTTAGCAAACTAGTATCACACAGAATGTGTGGGGATTAGGTTTCCCAGTTGCTAGAGTTCTCCCTTATATAATCAAGGTTTGCAATCAATGTTAGCTTAGTAACAAAGCATTCCATATTCACCGTTAGATGAAAACCTGATTAGATACAAGCTAATATTTATCAACCATTAGATCGAAAACATAGCTTGTTATACACACATGTACTGCACGTTTGTAGGCTTGTGAAAACCGTACCCAAACTTGTACATTAGTTGGTTCAACACAAGTTAACCAAATGGTTAGCCAAATGATAACTTTTATATCAACCATATTCTTCTTCACCATAACTAGTCCAAATGACTCAAATGTACTAGTTAGAGAGTTGTTCAATTGCTTAGATATTTATGTACTACACAAGACACAATTGAAGCAAAAACGATGTAATTCACTCGAATCGATTCATGAACTATAAAGCCACGATTTGCAATAACATTCCTTAGTTTATTAAGATAAGTTCACAAACATCGTTTTTATCCATAACCTACTCAAGTTCGCAGACTGGATTCACGGACTTAAGTTAACGGATGGAGTTCACAAACTCTAGCAGAAATTATCGGTCGAGAACTTCCTCCAGTTCGCGAACTGAACCTCACGCACTTCTCCGGTTTTACTTGATCAACAAAGTTCGCAAACTTCGGTTCAAGCACTAAGGACTTATACATATATGTGTTGCCACAACAATGATTATATCCTCCAATGGTTATATTGTCTAAACTCTCATTTCAATCATTGAAACATTCTTAGAGGGCGTTATACAGTTGTTATTTACAAACTATTTTTCGTCAGAGCGATTTCCAAAATGATTGAAACTTAACATGACTTTCGTCACTAGGTAAAGATCAACTTGGCTAAAGCGAAAGCTTTACCAACACATATTTCGAGAAATAGATAAGCAAGATATACTCAGCTCGAAATATCATATGTGTATATTCTTAGTCTATATAATAATACGAATTTTGTATCAATATAGGAGATAGAATAGATAGACTTATGAGTGATAGATAAGTTCAAGTCTCCACATACCTTTTAGTCGATGAAGATCCACTGGTTCCTTGAGTATTCATTCGTCTTGTATGATGATCTCCATGGAGATCTTGAGCTCAATTACACTTTATATCCTACTCCGAGACCTTAGCTATAGTAGACTAGAAATCAAAGACTTTATAGTTTTGATCACTAATATTGAAAAACATGCTTGAGATAGCAACACATGCGAGTTCGACGGAGCAATGCTCTAACAATCTCCCCCTTTGTCAATTTTAGTTGCAAAACTATTAATACATATGGAATACAAAATATATAAATAAACTTTGTAGCTCCTATTCCACATGTCATCTAATCTTCAACAATACTCGAAATCTTCGTCACTTCCAAGTAATCCAGTGATCCCAAAGGTTGTAAGTTTAGCACCATCGTTGTTGAAAATCCGTAGCTATAATAATGAGAAAGCAATGGTTCTCAATCATTATTATACATCGTCATAGTATCATTACACAGCGTTAAACTCCAATTGCATCACAACTTTAACAACAATACTATGGTGATACTTCCCTCCCCCTTAGTCAATACTCCATCTCACATGGAAACCACTCCCCCTTACATAATGATCCGAAAACCATATGTATTTGTAGTGTGAACTACATATTAATTCTCCCCCTTTTTGTCAATAAAATTGGCAAAGGTACAAGAACGGGATCCTAATGAAATTTCCGTAAGAGACATTTCATGACCAAAGGTAAATGTCTATCATCTTGTTTAGATGCAATCATAAAGCCAAAGCTAAATGCATTCATCAAGGAGTCTATAAATATACAAGATAACCCCTCCAATATTCCACATCCGCACTCCCCACAAAGATTTGGCAATTACGCGCAAGTTCAAAAGAACTCTCCCCCATTAAATGTCATTCCCAAGGGAATAACAAGAGCAACCTTAATTTCAAAAAGAAAAGAAGGATTTTGAATAAAACACACTACATAAAAACAACCTATGTGAATCAAACACAAACATGGCGTAAACCTACTGGAGTTCCAACTCAATTTCCCAAAAGATCGAGATAAGCACAGGGGCAAAAGTTATGGAAATAGATAATGAACTGAATCAACACCAATAGATTACCGTAAGTGCTGAAAAGTGGCGGTGTCTAATGGTTTGGTGAGAATGTCAGCTAATTGTTGTTCGGAAGGCACAAATTCCATATTTATGATACCATTCTCATAAAGATCTCGAATAAAATGGTACCTTATGCCAATGTGCTTCGTTCTTGAGTACTCAACGGGATTCTCAGTGATTCGAATCGCACTAGAGTTATCACAAAAGATCTTCATTATTCCAGTATGAACTCCATAGTCAGCCCGCATTTGTTTCATCCATAGAAGTTGAGTACAACATGACCCGGCAGCAATATACTCTGCTTCGCATGTAGACAGGGATTGTGAATTTTGTTTTTTACTGTGCCAAGCAACAAGATTCAGTCCTACATAGTAGAAACCCCCTGATGTACTTTTTCTGTCTTCTACACATCCTGCCAAATCAGCATCACAATAAGTAGAAAGGTCAGTGTTAGTATCAAAAGTGTAGGATAGACCATACCCGACAGTGTGATTGACATATCGTATGATCCTTTTTGCATCTGCAAGATGAGATTCCTTTGGATCAGCCTGAAACCTGGCACAACAACCAACACTAAAATAAATATCAGGTCTAGTAGCTGTTAGATATAAAAGGCTTCCAATAATAAATCGATACAATTTTTGATCTACTTTTACTCCTTTTTAATCTCTATGTAGTTTACCAGTAGTAGGCATCGATGTCAATTTTGGAGAAGACTTATCCAATCCGAATCTTGTTACCAGATCCCTTGTATACTTTTCTTGGGATAAGTAAATTCCATCCTTATGTTGTTAAATTTGCAATCCTAGAAAGAATTTTAATTCACCAACATTGCTCATTTCAAATTCCCTATCAAGTAAAACTTGAAAATCCTTTGCTAGCTTCTCAGAAGTTGATCCATAGATGATATCATCTATATAAACTTGAGAGATGACAACGTTTTTCCCACTCCATTTGGTAAACAAGGTCTTATCAACTCCACCTCTTGAAAAACCTTTCATAATAAGAGAAGTGGTAAGTTTTTCAAACCATGCTCTAGGTGCTTGTTTTAACCCATATAAATCCTTTTTGAGTTTGAGAACATGATCTGGAAAATCATGGTTTTCAAACCCTTTTGGTTGAGCAACATAGGCTTCTTCTTTTAAAATCCCTTTTAGAAACGCAAATTTTACATCCATCTGGAAAAGTTTAACTTTGAGAAAACAAGCATGAGCTAATAAAAGTCTAATGGACTCAAGGCGTGCCACAGGTGCAAAGGTTTCATCAAAATCGATACCTTCAATTTGTGAATATCCTTGAGAGACAAGTCTGGCTTTATTTCTAACAATTGTGCCAAATTCTTCAGACTTGTTCTTAAATATCCATTTGGTACCAACAATATTAACATTGGAGGGACAAGGTACGAGTTCCCATACGTCTTGCCTTTGAAATTGATTTAACTCTTCATGCATAACGTTCGCCTAAGCGGGATCGCTAAGAGCTTCATCAATATTTCTTGGTTATACAAGAGACAGATAACAACCAAAATTATAAATATTTTGAAGTTGTCCTCTTGTTTTAGCTGTAGAATCTCTTCCTCCAATAATACTGTTTGGATCACGATTCCTTTGAACCCAGAGGTTTCGTGGAGGGACACGTTCTTGTTCTTCAGGAGTGGCTTGATCAGAGTTCTTCTCCTCGTCACTAGAAATATTAGGATCAGTAAAAGTTGGGATAACTTCAACTGATTCAGGTATTTCTTTGACTTTCTCAATTATCTCCGATGGAGGCAATTCAGCAGGATAATTGTCATGATGAAAATTACTAACATCATCGATGATAACATTAGCATATTCCATCATGACTTGGGTTCTGAGATTGAATACTCGGAAACCACGACTATCAGAAGCATAAACAGGGAAGATACCTTCATTACTTTTGGTGTCAAATTTCCCTCCATGTTCTCGATATTTCAGAATGTAGCACTTACTACCAAACACTCTAATATAGTGCAAGTTGTGTTTTCTACCGTACCAAGACTCATAAGGAGTGTTAAGGGTTTTAGACCGTAATTAAACACGGTTGATCAAATAGCATGCTGTGAAGACAACTTCTCCCCAGAACCTTAAAGGTAAGTTTTTGTTGTGGAGCATTACCCTGGCCATTTCCTGAATATTTATGTTCTTTCTCTCTGCAACTCCATTAGATTTAGGAGTAATAGGTAGAGAATATTGTTGAATAATTCTCAGGTCGTCACAAAATTCAAACACCTTAGTGTCCTTGAATTCAGTTCCATGTTCGCTTCTATTTTTTTTTTTTAGTTTGCGACCTTGTTCGTTCTGGATCCTATTAACAATAATCTTGAATTCTCCAAGAGTTTCATTCTTATGAGATAGGAATGCCACCCAAGTGAATCTGGTGTAATCATCTACCATAACCAAAGCATACTTCTTACCAGCAACCGTAGGTTGTTGAATTGGTCCGAAGAGATCCATATGAATTAAATCAAGTAGAGTTTTAGTGAGAATATCTCAAGATGATTTATGGTGAACTTTTGTTTGTTTACCCTTTTGATAGGCACCACATACACCTTCAATCTTTGCATTAATTTTGGGAACACCTCTAACAAGTTCTTTGTTAATGATCTTAGTTAGGAGACGATAATTGATGTGACCAAAACGTTCATGCCAAAGATGTAGATTCCACCTTAGTCAGATTGCAACAATTGCTGAACTGAGTATCAAGAAGATAATAATTATTTTTACCACGAGTTTCCTGAAAAATTACTTTCCTAGTTTTGTATACAATGTCACATCCGTTTGCATTGAAAACAACTCGATGGCCTTTGTCACAAATTTGACTAATAGATAAGAGATTTGCAGTCATACCTTTTACGTAGACCACGTCATGAATTTCAGGTACGCCAGGTAATTTGATCATTCCCTTTTTGCTTAATTATGTAGCAGCATCTCCCATCACCGAATGTTACAGGTCCACCTGCATAGTCGTCTGAAGAAACAAACCAAGTGAGATCACCTGTCATATGTCTGCTACATCCACTGTCGAGAAACCATTGAAAGGGTGATGTTGATTTTAAAGCAAAAGGTCACATACTATTCGTACTATTCTGTTTGGAATTTCCCAATAATTTTGTATGTCTTTTCAGAGACGTAAATAGTTGTTTAGTTCTCTCATGAAGATTACTTGCAACTCTTAATCTCTTTTGAAAAAACACACATTTATGTTGAGAGTGATTCGAGCAATCACAAAACAAACATGGGCCAACATATTTTTAGTTTTGCAGACCAGTTCTGAGTCAAATCAGTTTTCACAACATTTAATCGTTGTTTATCAGCTGATGTGTGACATTTCTTTAGAGAGAAACTACTGGAATCTCTCGTATCCCTAAAAGGATTTTCGACTGGTTTCAAATCCTTAAGAATTGCAATTTTTGCAACAAGATCAGAGTTGATCCGGATTTGTTCATCCAACCTTTTCTGGAGAATAACCAGTTTATCAGAACTTTTTCTACGATTAGTTCTTAATCCTGGTGAAGCGTTATAAGAGACTTTATTGTCCATAGAGTCAGATCGCTACAAACACAGACTTTTAAGGTCTTGAACGTGTTTGCTAGCTCTGATACGAATTGAAAAAGCGGGGGTCTAACAACCACACCCAATATTTAGATTAGCAATCTGTATGGACAACTTCGAGTTACTTTCTAGAGAATCAACTAGACAGTAAGACTCAATCAATAGAAAATATCTCAAGGAGTTTATTATCTCTATCTCTCAATTTGATATTTACTCAAGCAAAACTAATATGCGAGTCTTTATCAAAGAGATATAACTTAGATGGTACCAAAGACCAATATCCAAGTGTCAATCAATTTAAATCAACAACCAAGAAGGTTGGATATTCTAATTGATTGAACAACGCACAACCTGTATTATTTCAATTATATAATAAAATATAATGAGGAAAAGAAATAACACATACACCAGAATTTTGTTAACGAGGAAACCGCAAATGCAGAAAAACCCCGGGACCTAGTCCATATTAAACATACACTGTATTAAGCCGCTACAGACACTAGCCTACTCCAAGCTAACTTCGGTCTGGACTGTAGTTAAACCCCAACCAATCTTACACTGATCTAAGGTACAATTATGTTCCTACGCCTCTGATACCAGCATGATACTGCGCACTTGATTTCCTTAGCTGATCTCACCAACAACCAAGAGTTGCTATGACCCAAAGTCGAAGACTTTAATAAACAAATTTGTCTCACATAGAAAAGTTTACAAGGATAGATAAATTCGTCTCCCACGAATAAACCAATGAGTTTTGTTCCATCTTTTGATAAATCAAGGTGAACATGAACCAATTGATAAAACCATACTTATATTCCCGAAGAACAGCTCAGCTTTATCAATCACCTCATAATAAACTTAATCGATGCAACGAAGAAGATTATTGAGGAATCACAAACGATGAGACGAAGTGTTTGTGACTACTTTTATATCTTGCCTATCGGAGATAGAAATCTCAAGCCAATTACTACAATTGTACTAGTATGATAGAAACATCAAGATCAGATCACACAACTATGATAAAAGTAGTATCGGTCTGGCTTCACAATCCCAATGAAGTATTTAAGTCGTTAACCTGGTTTTAGAAGAAGAAAACCAAAGTTTAAAGGAGAATCGACTCTAGCTTAGCAAACTAGTATCACACAGAATGTGTGCGGATTAGGTTTCCAAGTTTCTAGAGTTCTCCCTTATATAGTCTTTCAAATCAGGGTTTGCAATCAATGTTATCTTAGTAACAAAGTATTCAATATTCACCGTTAGATGAAAACCTGATTAAATACAAGCTAATATTTATCAACCTTTAGATAGAAAACATAGCTTGTGATACACGCATGTACTGCACGTTTGTAGGCTTGTGAAAACCGTACCCAAACTTGTACATTAGTTGGTTCAACACTAGTTAACCAAATGGTTAGCCAAATGATAATTTTCATATCAACCATATTCCTCTTCACCATAACTAGTCCAAATGACTCAAATGAACAAGTTAGAGAGTTTTTCAATTGCTTAGATCTTTATGTACTACACAAGACACAATTGAAGCAAAAATGATGTAATTCACTCGAATCGATTCATGAACTATAAATCCACGGTTTGCAATAGCATTCCTTAGTTTATTAAGATAAGTTCACAAACAACGTTTTTAGACATAACCTACTCAAGTTCACGGACTGGGTTCGTGGACTTAAGTTCCCGGATGGAGTTCACAAACTCCAGCAGAAATTCTCGGTCGAGAACTTCCGCCAGTTCACGGACTGAAGCTCGCGCACTTCTATGGTTTCACTTGATCAACAAAGTTCGCAAACTTCGGTTCAAGCACTAAGGACTTATACATATATGTGTTGCCACAACAATGATTATATCCTCCAATGGTTATATTGTCTAAACTCTCATTTCAATCATTGAAACATTCTCAGAGGGAGTTATATAGTTGTTATTCATAAACTATTTTTCGTCAGAGAAATTTCCAAAATGATTGGAACATAACATGACTTTCATCACTAGGTAAAGATCAACTTGGATAAAGTGAACGCTTTACCAACACATATTTCGAGAAATAGATAAGCAAGATATACTCATCTCGAAATATCATATGTGTATATTCTTAGTCAAATGATATGGGTAACCTTACCTAAAGTTGTACACCTTGTTGGCTCAACAATAGTTAACCGAAGTTAGCCATATGAATACTTTCTTATCAACCATGTTCATCTTATCAACAACTAGTTCAAATGACTCAAATGAAACTAGTTATATAGTTGTTCAATTGTTTATATTCTCATAGAATTATACAAGACACAATTGAAGCAAAATCGATTTTGATTCACTCGAATCAAGTCATGAACATTATATCCACAGTTTGCCAAAGATTGCATTCCTTAATATATAAATGTATTAGTTCATGAACAAACCGACTCTATAACTTAACCTACTCAAGTATGCAAACGGGTACGCATACTCAAGTAGCCGGACTTGGACTGTGTCCGAAAGTATGTGAACGAGTACGCATACTATCACATATCCAAAACAACAGTTGAATTAGTACGCGTACGGGTACGCATACAGAAGTTCTCGGACTTCAACTGAGTTTGCCTGTACGCATACGGGTACACATACCAAGGCTTCCGTACTTTACCTGATCTTCCCAGTACACATACGTGTATGCATACTATACCGGTCTTGGATCAACATATATGCAAGTACACATACTATGTCTATAATCCAATTATGGTTAAGCGTTCTAAACTCTATTTCAATCATTGAAACATTCTTAAAGGATGACAATAGTTGTTTTCACTAACTATTATCATCAAAGCGATTTTCAAGTTATTGAAATAATCAATATGAAATATTCTGAGTCTATATCAAATGACTGTATCACACAAATCATGTAAGATGTTACTTGACAATTTTCACATGATCATCTTTTGACTTGAGTCAAGAATATAAGATGAAATTGGTTGAAGCAAAAGCTTACCAACACATATTTCGAGAGATATGTAAGCGAGTTAAACTCATCTCGAAATATCAAATGTGTATAATCGAATATTATATAGTAATACGACTTTTGTCTCAATAAGGAGATAGAGTATAAGTAGAAATTCCACATACCTTTTGTAGATGAGTTTCAGTATCCACATACCTTTTGTAGATGAAATTCCACAACCTCTCCTTAGTAGTTCTTCGTCTTCAATTGAAGAACGCCGTGAATTCTAAAGCTCAACTACACAATCTATCCTAGTCCGAGACATTACTATAAGTATACTAGAAATCAAGACTTATAGTTTTGATCACTAAACTTGAAAACCAAGATTGAGATAGCAACGCTTGCGAGTTCGACCAAGTAGTGCTTTAACAATCTCCCCCTTTGTCAATTTTAGTGACAAAACTATCAATAAATATGGATTACAAAATAAATAAACTTTGTAGCTTCTCATCCAAATTCTTGATCTCCTTGGTTCTTCAACATTACTTGAAATATTCGTCACTTCCAAGTTTTCCATGATTCTAAACGTGTTCAACTCAGCATCATAGTTTTTGACGATCCGTAGCTATACCAATGAGAAAACAGTTGCTCTCAATCATTGTTATACAGTGTCATAGTATTATTACACAATATCAAAGTTCAACTGTATCCCAACTTTGATAACAACACTATGGTGATATATATCACTCCCCCTTAGTCAATACTTTATCTCACATGAAAACCACTCCCCCTTACATAATGATCCGTAAACCATATGTATTTGTAGTGTGAACTACGCATTAATTCTCCTCCTTTTTGTCAATATAAATTGGCAAAGGTATGTAAACTAGTGGGATCCTAATGAAATTTTCATAGAGATACTTCATGACCAAAAGAGAACATATCAACTTTGTTTCGATGATTTCACATAGACGAAACTAGTGTATTCATCAAGGAGTTTATAAATATACAAGAAAACTCCTACAATATTCCACAGCCGCACTCCCCAGAAAGATTTGGAAATTAAGCACATGTTTAAAAATAACTCTCACCCATAAAATGTCATTCCCGAAAGAACAACAAGAGCGACCTTACTTTCACAAGAAAAGAAGGATTTCTTTGGACATTAACAAATAATCATGAAACATGAATTGGTGTCCAAAATACTCAATTAAATTCCACAAGAGACCCCTTGATTAATTTAATCGAAAATGCTCAACATAAGAAAACTTACGGAGCCACACAGTACATACACAAAGATGTGGATCAGGGAAAGATCGATACTACAGAATATTCAAAGATTCATTCTATTTTTTTATCATTATTTGCATAGAGACATGTAATAGAGTTAATCTTTGTAAACAAAATTTCATCATATCTTTTATCAATAAAGACATATGATAGACTTAACTTTTGAGCAAGTATGGGACAATCATAGTTCACGGACGCAAACACACATATCACATAACAAGTTGCAATATATAAAACCATAAAGATTAATACTACAAAATCATCTTCCAAATAAACTTTAAACTTTAAATAAATAAATCTAAAAACATTGCAAGACGAAAATCATTGGAAATAGCTTTGTGTACTCACAATAATTGCTATTTCAAACCCTAGTTATCCTTCTTAAAACACAAGAATAAATTCTCAAAAGAAGTTTCCTAGAAAAAATAACTAAAAACCAACTCTAAAAAGCAAAAAAAAATAAAAAAAAAAAAAACGATCATGAACGCAAATCAAAGACCACTTCCGGAACTCCCGCGAGTCTTGATTCCATTGAGCTTGTAATTGATCACATCCAATGCTTCTTCAGAGAAGATATCCTCATTGAGAAGATCTTTAACATGTGTCTTCATGAGAACAAGGTCAGGATTAACCTTTTTCAACTCAGTTCTTAACACATCAAGACCCTTCATAGTATCAACGAGTTGCAGTTTTGCTTCCTCAGCGTATTTAAGAAAATCATGAACCACTTAAGCAGAGACCATATCCTCATTCTCAACATCCTGATGTGTATAGGCATATAGGCATGCGGCATCATGATTTTGAATATCATCTTATACTAGGGTTCTTTTATTCCTCCCTTTAGACTTGAAACCAATACCTTTATCAAGAAAACGTCTTGCAAAACCACCAGTGCTAGAAGGTGATTTTTTTTTAACAAACAATAACCTAGATTAAGCATAAGTAACTTAATAGGTTTGGTATATAAATGTTTTCTTTAGGGACGATAACTTTTAGGGTTTCAATAGTCGGTTCATGACAAGTAACACGGGTACTTGTAAGCACATAAGCTTGCACCATAAGAAAAACAAACCAACACAGAAGAAACTTTAAGACACAACAATATAATTTTTCTACGTGAAGATTTTCTTTCACAAAATTTGGCTCAATAAATTTTATATCTCCACAGAGAAACAATTCAGAGCACAAGAGTAGCAGGGAACTTGGTTACAACAAAAAAAAAAAACTTATTCGAAATAAAAACAAATGACGAAGAGAAACTAGAGACACAGACAATACTTAGGAAGTGTTATTTGCAGAAAATAGTTTAGATATGGACGATAAGAAAATAACTTAACTATTCAAGCCAAAAGTATACCCGATTATTAACAAATATTACTCAAATATTACTCAACATGATTTTTATGAGTAAGCATTCAACCCTTGTGATTAATTAGCACAAGTATGAGCTCTAAGCTCATTGAATGAATGTTGTTCATGATTGAGTTTTTTCTTTCTTCCAAATCTAGAAGTAAACCCCTTTTTATGTGAAAAATCATCATAAAACTTGCTTTCATCAACATACGAGACAAAGTTAGAATCATTGCCAAAAAGGGTTTGTGTGGAGGATTTTGACAGCCTGTTGATAATATCCTTGTATCCTTCAATTAACAGATTAAGGTTGTCCTTCATATCTCCACCGTTGCTTCCCTCTACATGAACCTTTTTCACATATTGAACATTATTCATCACATTAGGTTGAGAGGTACTTTTTTGAATTCTTCTTGAACGATTTACATTGATGCTACAATTGGTTAGAACGTTCGATGATCAATTTGAACTAACATACCTTGGAAAATTCTCATGGAGAGTACCAATAGGTTTAGTCATCCGAATGTCAGTAACACCTTTGATAATTAAATCCAAGGTGTGCTGAAGTCTTCCTAAGTAAATGTCATTCGGCTTCGGTTTGCTCTTCCCGTTGAACATGTCCTTTTGAATTACAAAAAATACATACTTTCTGATCACGTGAGTGATTATAGTGTGTAGCATTATAACCATCATTAGAAGATTTATTCTTTCCATGGGAAGAGGTAAATCCATGATTAGTGGAAGAACCAGGCACTTCTTTATCAATAGGAATGGATTTCAATTTTTCTTCTGGAACTAAATTTCTTATAGTAGAATCAGAAGCAGTTAGTATAGTGGAATCTTTAGAACATCCTTGAATAGAGAGTTTATTCAAAAGATGTTCAATTTCCAAGGCATCCTTTTTGTGTTTTTCCTCGAGTAAGGTTCGCGAAGAGAAAACTTCAGCGTTTTCCTCGCTAAGAGCCTTTAATTTAGAGTCACTAACTTTTACTATACCGATAAGAGTATTGACGTTGTTTTTTAACCGATTGATTCTATCAGCCTAGATTATAACAAGATTTAGAATTAGTTCACTCTCTTTTGCAGTATCACTTTCTTCAACAGAGTCAGACTCGTTCGAAAGGTAATCGGGATAACACATTATTTATGGGTAAAAACTACTTCTGCTGGTTTTGGTAATTTGGGGTGTGTGGATGAGAAGTGAATCTAAACCCTAAACAAATATACTGCACGGGAGTGCTTTTGATTCGAGAGATCAATCTATACAATTATGGCCTAAACCAAGAAATGGCCGTTCCAGACTTGTTTCGGTCACAAAGTGAAGAAGATGGGGTTGATCTTAGGGAGGGAAGCGAAGAAGGTGTTGAGATTGTGAAGGTGTAGGCTTGTTTATGACTTGTAACAGAAAGGTGATCAAGCTTACGATTAATGCAAGCATGCTCTGGGTGTTTGAATATGTTTCGTATTAACACTTGGTTTCTGTGTTGTCTTGTCTTGGAAATAGGGAGGAGAACCTATTTATACAAGTCATTTGAGCTTCATTCACGTCTCTCGTAGGAAGTGGAGTGATGGAGTAGTGGAGTTATGTGTTAGTGTCACACGATTAGTCTTGCCCACTTCTCCCATTATCACTAACCTTTCATGTCTTCCTGACACGTTCTTGTGATGGCGCGTTGCACGTTGCACGCTATAAACCGCCAGACCAATACCCCAGTATTATGTATCCCCCAGTTTGTGACATGATTGATGTCTCGAGTGTGTGGATCGTGGGACCCATATAAAGTAGCATGTAATGCTTGGTTAAATAACTAGGTTATTCAGGAAGTTGATACTTGTGGAGTATCGTGTATATTCTATGCAGGTAATGCATCAAATATATTTAGCATGTATGAAGCATCGATGTTGAGCATCATGCCCTGCCTACTTCGAGTGACCATTTGGAGGATGCATGGGTGAGCCATGCTTTAGCCGATCACATGGTGTTCAAGAGTCTCTTCGATATTTTTTCTCTCTCCTAAAGTTTGGCTCCGAAGATTTTTTAGGGATCTATTTTTTCTTAAAAAAAATTCAACAAATTGAGCCTCTTATCTTGATCATCACTTCGGTGGTCAGAGATGGGGGATCAAGGGGATCCATCCCATAAGAAGGTTTTAACTTACGCAGATCGGCTAAAACAAAAACAACAGCTACCGACAACTTCAATTGATTTAAACACCTTACCGCATCCTACTAGAAAAGATGGAAAGCCTACTGTTGTCTTACCTGAAGATTTTTATTTGGAAGGGTGTGAGTTATGGCAATTTAGTCTCATTGGTCGCTTGGATCTAAAAGGAATCAATTTTTCTGATGCAAAAAAATCTCTAGAACAACAGTGGAATATGGGCGTCGGTCAGGTACAATTTGTTCCCCTAAATAGAGGTTTTTTTATAATAAAATTAAAGACGCAAGAAGATAAGAACAAGATTTTTTATGCCGAATCTTGGATGGTACAACAACAAACCATAAATCTAATGGAATGGTATCCTAGTTTTGATGCTGATCGACAAAGAACTTCTCATGCGACGGTATGGGTCAAATTCCCTGGTCTGCCAATGGAATTATGGATTGAAAAAACTTTGTTGTCTATGGAAAATTCGTTAGGAAACCCTACTGTAGTTGATAAACGTACTTTGGCACATGAGTACGGTTACTTTGCTTCCGTATTGATTGATATAAATTTTGCAGAGCACGATGCTGAAGAAATTCATGTTTCAATGGGGGGCTAGAATTTTGGCAAGCGATAGATATTCCTAAGAAGCCTAAATTATGTACTAAATGCAAGATTGTTGGGCACACGGACTCAGATTGCAGAAAAAAGAAAAAAAATGACAATAATGGGCCACCTCAGAGTAAAACAAACACTCATGAGACAAGAAAGGTGAATGACAATGTTGCTCAAGATTCAGCTAATGCTGGTACTTGGCAGGAACCAAGAAGAAGGAAAGGTAAAACATGTCTTCTTCCGAATGCCCCTGAACGCAATAACAACTTATTAAACATTGTTCAAACACCAGTTATTCAAGGCCGGCAGGCGGTTGTGCATAGCCAGAATTTTAATACTGCTCTGATGGACCCTGTCAGGGAGGAAGGTGAAATTGTCTCAGTTAGTGTTCAAGTGATTGTTGAAGAACATCTACAAGATGAAATAATCCAGACTGAAGCTGTTTTTCGCTCTGCCTACGCTGAAATGGAAAGAACTAAGCAAAAGGCAGCTGAGTATGCGGCTCTAGTTGCTGGTGTTGCAGGTAAGCCTAGTACTAATCCTACCATCTCTTGGGCAGATAGAACTAAGATTAATTCTGATACTCCTTTAACTGATGAATTATATGTCCGGGAAAATAGAGGCTCACAAAATAGGTTTGAAGTTCTTGATGCATAAGTAGGCTTATTAGACGAAGCAACTCTAGAGGACAGTTCTGTTCCTTTTTTTGATAACTTGACAGGAAAATATTCTTCGAAAAACCCAGTTATTCTCTCTCGGAATATTGCTATTCCAGATGTATCACAGATTACTAGGTCTGCTGCTTCTGGTTCTAAATATGATGCTGATTTGGATAAAGGGGATAAGGCATTGCCTCCTAAAACAAAACCGGGAGATGCATCTTTGAAGAACAATGCTAGAACATCGCAGAAGGTGAAGTTGAATAACCAAAACACTGTGGTTTCTCAATGAGAGTTCTTTTTTGGAACATTAATGGTATTGTGTGTGAAGGAGCATAATGTAAACTTAGAGAATTGGTTAGAATTCATAAACTTGACATTATTGGCATTGCTGAGCCAAGAGTTTTGGTTTCTTCCAGATCTATGAGATGTTTTCAGATAACAGGTTATAATACTTCTATTTTCCACAACGCTTCGGGAGATACAATAGGGAATATTTGGGTTTTGTGGGCATATAATATTACAGAACCGGTCTTAAATATTTCGCATCAAGCAATTACTACAGGGGTGGATGGTGTCATGGTATCTTTGGTTCATGCTAGTAGTGTGCAGGTTACAAGAAGGGATCTTTGGAGGCAGCTCAATTTGGGTGATCAACAAATGCCTTGGCTAGTTATTGGCGACTTCAACTGCGTTCTTCGTAATGAGTAAAAGAAAGGTGGAGTTGTTCCTAGTACGTCGGTGGTTAATGAGTTTAGTGATTGGATAGATGATAATAATCTTTTTTAAGCTGAATCTTTGGGTTGCAAGTTTACTTGGTCGAATAGGCAATCGGGTGTTAGAAGAATTATTAGCATGCTTGACAGGGCAATAATTAACGACTTTTGGTTGAATCGTTTTGAGAATTTCCGGTGTAAAGCTCTTCCAAGGGAAGTTTCCGACCATTCTCCTCTCATTGGGTATACTTTTGTTAATACGAGGCCGAAGAGATCTCTGTTTCGGGTTCAAAAAATATGGTTCTCTCATCCATATTTTATGAAAATGGTTCAAGACAGTTGGAATATCCCTATGGAGGGCTCTCCGGCTTATGTTTTTCTTAAAAAATTAAAAAAACTCAAATTGGATATGAAGGCATGGAACCAGGAAGTGTTTGGTAATGTGTATGTCAGGTTAAAACAAGCTCATCTTAGGCTTGAGAATGCTTTAAGGGTAGCTGATGAAGACCCTTTTGATTTGCATAAAAATATTATAATGAAACATGCAACAGTGGAAGTTAATGACATTCGTGTGCAGTTGGAAACTATGTTGAAACAAAAATCTAGAAGCCAGTGGTTAGTTGATGGGGCTAGTAACACAAGCTTTTTCCATAACAATATTAAGATTAGAAGGAGTAGTAACACTATTTCGGAGCTGGTGAATGAAAATGGGGTGACTATTTCGGATTGTAACCAGATTAAAGATCTTCCAATGAACTATTTTATGAACAAGTTCAATGGAGATGTTACTGTTCCTGATAATTCAATTTTTGAGGTGGAGCATGATAGTATCTTGGTGGGGGAAAGTGTTCGTATGGACCAAGTACCTTCTCTTGAAGAGATTCATGAGGCGATGTTCTCCTTGGGTGCGGATAGTGCGCCGGGGCCAGACGGGTTTGTTGGATTTTTTTACAGGCATTGTTGGGATGTTATCAACCATGATTTGGTCAAAGATATTCTATTTTTCTGGTCGAACAAAACCATTCTGCAGGGAGATAATTCAAGTTTGTTGGTGTTGCTGCCAAAAGAAAGAGGTGCTAATTCTCTTAATAATTTCAGACCGATAAGCCTTAGTAATTTTTTCTTTAAAATTTTTACTAAGATTTTGGCAACGCGGCTTGGTAGTGTTTTGGGTAATATTATTTCTGAAGAGAAGGTGGCTTTTATGAAGGGTAGAAATATCCATGAGAATATTAGCCTTGCTTCGGAAATGGTTAACGAAATTCAAATCAAGCGGAAATTTGGGAATGTTGGGTTGAAGCTGGATATTACACAAGCTTTTGACACGGTTAGCTGGAGATTTATTTTGGAGGTTTTTAAAAGGTATGGCTTCTCAGATTGGTGGTGTGATTGGATTCTTAACATCTTAAACTCAGCTAAGATTTCTGTGCTTGTTAATGGTAACCCAGAGTGTTTCTTCAGTATAGATAGATGGATTCATCAAGGGGATCCCCTTTCTCCTCTGATTTTTATGCTAATTGAAGATGTTCTAAGTAGAAATATCACGAAACTCTTTCGGGAAGGGGCAATGACCACTATGGTTTCCAGAAAAGGTATCTCTCCAACTCATTTGTTTTTTGCTGACGATATTATGATATACTGTAAGGGAAATATGAAAAGCTTGAGAAATCTTGTGGCTTTACTTAATACTTATCAGCGAGCTTCCAGCCAATCGGTTAGTTGAGCAAAGAGTAAAATTTATTTTGGGGGAGGTTCTTTGCGGAGGAGAGCTTCTATTTTTGATTTTTTGGGGATGCTTATTGCAACTTTTCCGGATAGGTATCTAGGGGTCAGAGTGATGCCAGGGGAGGTTAAATATCACCATATTGCAAATGTAGTTGAGAAGATTAAAGACCAATTAGCGGGATGGAAGGGAAGGATGCTCTCTTTTCAAGACAGAGTCGTGCTGGTTAAATCTGTGATTGCGAGCTTTTCCATTCATAATATGGATGTGTATAAATGGCCTATGAAATTTATTCACCAGTGCGAAGTGGCTGTTCGCACTAGTCGAAAATGGGGTTTTTATGACCTACAGCCGTGACCCTCATTGACGATCAATTGACCGCGGAACGACCAAGACGGTCATAGATATAGAAAAAATCCGGAGCACAGTCCATATCCCCTAAGTTGGTCGTTGAATTATTACAATTTTACCCCTCTCTCAACGACCGGTCAACCTAGCTTTTTCTATGGTTCGGTTTTCTAGGCACACATTTCTCCCCACTCTCCTTAATCCTTATCCCTTCATATATTTGTTATTTCTCTCTCACCTCACCCCGCCTCTCCTCTTCGCAGTAACCAACCCCTCTCCTCGTTCTCTATTCTTTCCTCTCCTCGTTCTCTATTCTTTCTCTATTCTCTGTCAACTTTCTTCATCTAAACTTTTTCTCTTGGTTTTTCTCGCTGCAAGTTTACACAATTTTCTCTCGATCGACATCTACAAGAAAGAAAAATAAAAAAAAACTATTTTGTTTCCATCTTCTTCGTTCATTATGGATCCAGATCCGGAAGGTGAAATAGAAGTGAATACCTTCAAATAAATAATCGATTTCAATGGTAGTCCGTGCTTTTAAGGACAAAATCCTTCTTGCGATTAATTTGGTAATTATCTACAGCTCAATCTTCTTCATCATCTTCAATTAGAGAAATTTGATTTTTAATATTAAGGTGAAGGCTAATTTTGAAGCTCTTGTGTTTCTTGGTAATAGTTTCCACTTTCCATTTAAGTGTTATTTTTCTTGATTAGGGTTGTGATTTACTTAAATTGGTTCATACGGTGATTCCTGGTTATGGTGTGGTGGTGGTGATAAATCAGAAGATGGTAAATTTTCTAAGAAGATTTCTTATTACACTGCTTGTTTGTTTTGTTATGTGTGGTTATTAATTGTTTCTTCAATTTTGGTTTCAGGGGTTTTATGATATCATGAGTTGATATATTTGATGTTTGTTTTAACATGTAACAATAATCATTTTTATTCATTCTGATTAGGTATACAGAGTTCAATTTCATAGTACTTTGATTGAAGATGAAGATGTTTTGTATTTTTTACAGCCCCATAATTAGATCGGAGAGGACCGCGGAGATTATGTAGTAAGGAAGCGATGATTCATGAATTTTAATTAAGGGAAGTTGATCTTGATTCAGTTGTTGTATGTCCAATCCAAGCTTAAATATGGATTGAGTTCAAATTTTGATTCCATTATTTTTATTGAAATTTCTAGTTTGTTTATATCTCCTATATTGAATTACAATGGGTTATATGCTATTTTCAGGAATTGAATAATTGCTGATGGATTTAATGTTGGTGGCAGAGTGTTCTGGTGGTATTCATGATGCTGATGGTGTTGTTAGTGGTAGTGTATATATGGAGGTGCATATGTTGGTATTGCTGCTACCAAAAGGTGGTGGTGGTATCTTAATAATTACATAAACATTGATGTAAGTGATGAATTTTGCAGATGGGTTATGTAATTCTGGATTTGTTGCTTTGATTATTGAGGTATGTATTAGTTTGTTTGTAATTGGCAGCAAGTGGCAGTACACTTTAGGATAATGATGATGAGAAGAAGGTGATGTGAAAATGAGATTTCATTTTTTTAGTTGTTTTAGCAGTGTAGAGTTTACCTTAATTTTTTTAGTATTATGTTAGTATTGATTGGTTTCATACAGATTTTTGATTGTTGGTTAATTGGTTTATTTTTCATTGTTGATTACAGCTTAAGGTTGCTGGACACACGATGATACAACATTGAGTTTGAAAGGTGAGGTAATTACTTGTGTCTTTTGGTGGATGGCATTAAGGTCTAGAATAGGTGTAGACAGTAGAGTCATTTGATTCTGATTGATGTAATTACTTATATCTTTTTTTGGATGTAATCTGATTATGTTGTTCCATTTAATCAGTGCAGAGGGGAAAAACAATAAGAGAGCCAGGATCTGCCTTATTAACCAGGACAAAACAAAGTATAACACCTATCGTTGTGATGTTTGTTTGACCTACAAAGACATTATGCAACTGCAGGAGTATAATGAAAAGGTAACAACTGAAACATTTAACTGGTGAGAAAGTGGTGGAGTAGTCTAGAAGACTTTACGGGTGACAAACTATGGTCATGTAGTACTAGCTAGAGTTATCTAGTGACATGTACTTGTGCCTAAATGGATAAATCTAGAATTATCTAGTTGAAAATCAAAGTCGGTAAATCTAAAGTTATCTAGTGACATGTATAGCTTTACATAATATATGTTTGATAGTGGAATTATTTGGTCATTTTGTATTTTCAGTTTGTGCCTTCATAAACTATGCAAGGTAGTTGGAAGTACTGATGTCCTGTACCCTGGCATTGTGTTCTTAAAGTGTTAAACTCTAGCGATGTTTTTGGATGTTTTTACAATTCTCTCATACTCTTCTATTTCAATTTTATTCTTGTTATCTGTGTGCTTACTTCATTTCAATTTGCTACATTCTAGCCGGTGGTTTGGGTCATGATGCTTCATTTAAAAACATTGGATAGAGCTAATTAATCAACATGCTGAAACTTCAACAATGGTATCATCAACTGAATCTTCTCAACAGGTGGATAGCCTTCTTGTATTTACCTGTCTCTCGTTGTTTAATTGTTGTTATTTAGGTCTCTGTTTGTAGAAAATATTTTTTATGTTTATCAGCAGAACCAGTGAAACCCCACAAGCTTGCAAATCTATGAAAGGATTTATCATGTAAGAACAGTTTTGAGTTGTTTGACAAGATAGATACAAAATAATCTCTTTGCTCTCCTTCTTATCTTAAATTATTATCTATCAATATATTTATATAGTTGGATATCCATTATCTAAAATGTTGTTCTCTTACAGCTTTCACTGAACTCCGAATGCCATCACACTGAGCAGCCACTTCCAAGGCGCGCAACACAAAACCCATTTCATCTCCACACAAAGGTATACACTTAAAACATTTTTGTTTCTCTTCAACCCCTTCTTGATTTTAGGTGAAAAAATATATCTGCTCAGTCGACTAATACACAATTGAATATCACGTTAGGAGCATGGATCAGAAAAGGAGATAGTTTCTGTTAGTTTCTAGCTTGATTGATGCAATGATTCACTACCGTATGTGGTTTCTCTTTCGATCTTGATGCAAGTGACTGAAGAGAAGGTGAGACTTCTGCATAGCATATTTTTTACTTGTGCGCTATGATCTGAGATTTCCTGTGCTATCTTTAGTTTTTGTTATATTTCAGGTGATTCCAAATAAAATCCACTCTCTCTATTTTGTTTTAACTGTGATTCAGTGCCGTAATGGGTTTTTGTTGTTTCCTTTTCATGTAGTTTAGCTTTGAAGGAACAGAGAGAAACACGTTGCTCTGCTGCTTGTGAGGAGGCTCCAGCTAACAAAGTTGTTTAGGTCAGCTTCTTGGTTGTTGTGGACCTTAAGGTTTGCTATGCATCTTATATATAGATACCTTTAGGTTTTGCAGTGTTTGGTTTCTCTAGACGTCTTCGGGTTATTTCTTATGTTGGTGCAGCGTTTGATCTTAACTGCTTGTGCATAATCTAAGTTCTGACATTTGTTTATGAACTTGAAAATTATTTATTGATTTTTTTTGTTTGTTTTTGTTTGCAGTTACTGGTGTCCTTATTTACCAAGGCTTCCACACATGAAGATTACTTCACAACTAGAGTACATTTTTCTATCTATTCCCATAAATATGATTCATTGATGTTTCTGGTTATCAATTGATGAATGATAAGATAAAATTTGCCCAATTCTCTATGTTTTTCTTGGTTCCCCTCAAATTTTAGGTATGAGAAGCTTTTAGATACTGGGAATATAATGTTATTCCGCCACTAAAACTGATACTTATTCGTGTCGTATTTTCACTTCGTACCAAGCCAGATTGGTGTCTATCGAAATTTAGAAGCATGCGGGTCAGGAATTGAGCTTGTAGATTTTAGCAGTATTTGTTTAATTAAATTCGAGTATGCACTCAAACTACTATAAACTGCATTCTAGATTGCAAACACCAGATCTTTTGTCACGCAACCCATTTATGTATGGTTGTTCCATTTCAAGCTTTGATAATATGTGCATATGGTATGTTTATTATTTTTATTGAGTATTGTGACCTTCCCACATTAATCAGCTGGTGGCGGAACTTATTTTTGCAGTGCTGGTACACCATTATGAAATATGTGTTAAGTTCATCATCACCGAAGTTTATCGTTTTGCTTAGTTTATCATTATGTAACTATAGAACTTAATTAATTTTCTTGTTGCAAGAACTTGTATTGGTATGGACTCAAGATCTTATTCCTTTTTTGTGTAATTTGAACCTAATGAATCAATGGAAGTTGACTTGAAATATTATTTAATTTGATTCTCAATTGGTTTAAATTTGGTTATCATTTGAGTTTGATGTGGTTGTCGTTTGAGTTTCAGTTGAATTCTCATTTGAGCTTAATTTGGTTTTCATTTGTGGAGTAGTCAGATTCAGTCAGGCAATCTGAATCTGTTTTTTTTTTATATTAAAATCCAAATCTAGGACCGACTGTGGTCAGTCTTAATACATTGACTGTTACAGTCGGTCGTTGATATGAGTTGCACCGCGACCCGCAGAGCCACGTCATAAATGAAAAATACGCTTAGACTGCGACCATTTCCGCGACTAACAAAGCAAGTCATATATACGAGTTAAAGGACTTGCTTCATCGGTCGCGATAGTGCTGATTTCTACTAGTGACGTAATTTTTTATGGTCGGGAGATTCTCAGGTGAGTAAATATTTTGTTGTGGCTTACGACAAGATTTGTTCCCCTTATAAAGAGGGTGGTTTAGGTATTACTAAGCTGAACATAATGAATAAGTCTCTGCTCAAGGGTCTTTGGTGGAAAATTCGCAAGTCTGATAAAATTTTGGCTGGTTTTCTTAGAGCAATTTTTTTAAAAAAGAATGGTGATTTGGTTCATTATGTGAAATCTTCGATTTTACCGGGTATCAAATGGGTTTATTCCTTGGTGGAAGAAAATTATAAGATATTAGTGGGGGATGGTCGAAATACTTCGCTTTACTACGATGTGTGGGTGGGTACTGACTCTATAGCGGAAATTCTTGAAGATTATACTTTGGATCGTGCTGCCTTGGTGGGTGATATGCTTATTAATGGTGTTTGGAATCTGAGTGATGATTGCCGCAATACTTTATTAGCTGTGGGCATCATTGAAAATGACCTTCCTAACCCTTTGCGAGGAGAGGATTGTATGGTTTGGAAGCCTAGCTATTCTGGAGATTTTTCTGTCAGTTCAGCTAAAGACATTATTCGTAAAAAGTATACTAAGCTGGATGGTGCAAATATGTTATGGAGACCGGCCATTCACCCTGCTTTGGCTGCTAGAAATTGGAAGATTATAATGGGGGCCTGTGCTACGCTTGATAAGGTGCAAAGCCGATTTAAAATTTCGATTGCTAACAAATGCTTCTTATGTAATTCTGAAGAAGAGTCATTGGACCACTTGCTATGGTATTTTAATTTTGCAGAGAAGACTTGGGTTTGGATTTCTGAAAATTTTGGACTCCAATCTCAACTTCATCTTTCCTCAGCTTATAAGGCAGCTACGGGCATGAGTGGCATTTACAAAGATCTTTGGTTGCTGACTAATCTGGTCGTCCGTTCGGAACTTTGGCAAACAAGGAATCGTTTGGTTTTCAATAACGAAAAAGTTTGTTGGATTTTTTTTTTAAGAATACTGTGTTCAACCAAGTGCAGGATTACTCAAGGCGTCTCAAAAGCTTTATGTTTAACTTTGTTGATGATCTCAAAGTGCTGGACTTCTTTAAGGTGTCACATAGGCAGGTGAAATTGATAGATCCGGTTGAATGTTGGTGGCTTCCTCCGGCTAGGGAAGAACTAATGCTTTATTATGATGGGGTGGCTCGTGGTAATCCGAGAGGGGATGGAGCTGGCGTAGTGGTGCGTGATTACGAATCTAATGTTATCGGCGCTATGAGTATCGGATTGGGCATTACAACTAATTACTTGGCAGAAATTTTAGGAATTTTAATTGGGCTGGAGTGGGCAGTTCAATGGGGGCGTAAGAAAATTTGCATTCGTTCTGATTCCAAGAGTGTTGTTATGGCTTTATCTTCGTCCTCCCTCCCCTGGTTCATAAGGTAGCGATGGAGTGAGGCCTCTTCCAAATTTGAGTCAATTCGATTTGATCATTCTTTAAGAGAAGCTAACTTTGCGGCAGATTCAATGGCTAAGAGAGGTTGTGAGCTTCCTAATGAGGAAGAAAGACACTATTCTGGTAGACCAATTTTTTAAAATTATGTTGAATATCCAAATGTTTCCTATTTCCGTTTTAAATAAGTTTCAAGGTGTGGGGGTTTTGTCCTCTTTTCTTGATTCTTGTTTTGCTTTGTAACCCGGATATTTATATAATATCTTGATTTACCAAAAAAAAAAGATCACATGGTGTGGTAGAGTGGCGGATGGTAATCATCATGATGCCTCATTAACCAGTTAACTCCTGACTAGGGTTGCATAACCAAGCAGGTGAAGTTGAACGGACGAGATGATATTTGAGACGCTCATCTGCGACTATTAGTGAAATTAGGGTTTATGAAGAGGTGCGCAAGCATCACTCTTCAGCTTGGGACATGATTTTTGCCAGGCCGGTCGTGCATGCATGTAGACGGCATGACAGTGTAGGCGCTCATAACTCATTGTCTCATGAAAGTGTGATCTGGGCCACTCAACTCGTCTGGCGAAGTTGAGTGGTCGAGATCGATTTGCAATAGAAATCCAATGCCGCAAAGGAATTGGAAAACGCGTGACATGCCTACTTTAGGCGCCCGTTTCAAGGCGTTCGGCCATGGTTGGCCTTGGTCGATCAGTCATGCGTGTAGATGGGCCCATGGTGATCATGTTGACATGCTCGGGACCTTTTAAGTCTACATCTACACCCTCCATCTAAGCTTGCGAAGATAGACGTTCGTGATCGATTTGCGGTACATGTAACATGTCCCAAAATAATTAGGATTTCGTATAGTTCACGCCTATGAAACTTCACCTGATTGGTTTTGCATGTTATGCTTCTCCCTTGGGGAGGCCGATCGTGTAGGGACCACATTGAGCATGCAGTGAACATGTTGGTACCTGTTCCATGGCCATAGGTTTGATCTAAGCCATCCAAACATGCCGGTGAAGTTGGATGGTTGTGATCAAACTGCGACACATAACCCTTTAAAGCATCACGCCAGCCTTGTTTTGAGTAAACGTTTGTTTCTCTAAGGCTTTGCTCGTGAGAAGGTCGGTCAGGTAAGTATGAAGGGGGACCGCCGGAGTGCAGGAGAAGCTTGTCCAAACGGCCATAGGATGATCCACGCCGTCCGATCATGCCGGCGAAGTTGGACGACCGTGGCTGATTTTAAGACCGCTGCTAGCAGTCTTTGCTCGTTCACGTTTCCTTCAAGCTTCTTCACGACCATCCTTCTTTAGGCTGGAATTTGGGAGATGTGATATATGTTCGATCGATCAGGTCATAAACGTGCCCGCTGGTGGTCATTGTGGTGATAGCCTGCTCCTGCTAGGGTTCGTTTAGGCTGGTTAAATCATGCACCCAACTTGCGTGGTCGTGATTGTTTCTAAGACTGTATGGACAGTCCGGATTCTCCATCGGGATAGTATAGCACGCCGAGAGATATATGCTCAATCGGGATAGTATAACTCACCGAGAGATGTATTCTCAATCGGGCTAGTATAACATACCGAGATTTGCAGCATGTACGGGCATTTCGTGCATGCCTCACTGTTGGTACTTGGATATTCATACTACTCTGCTACGAGTAACAATCAGTCATCATGCCGCACCAACAATGAGAGTTCTGCTAAGAACAACACAGGAAATGCAAGGCGTTTTATGCATTAATTGGTAATGCTAAAATTCACAGAATATTTGGGGATTGTTGCTACATGCTCCATTCTAGGTGAATTAATAAAGCGAATAAGTATTCGTCACTTATCAAATGGCCTTATCCTCTGCAGGATGGCTGCACAAAATATTGGTTTTACGGTTTTAGCCCTGAACTAAAATCCAACATCAACATTAAGTCCCCTTCCTAGCACATGATGGTTACACTATTGTGGGGTAGGCATGAGATGGTGACAAATACATGGGAGAAAAACGAGATGAAGGGAGCTTACCCGGAAAGCCTTGATCGTCCGCTATCGGTTGCGCATGTGAACATTCCGTTGCAAGCATGTAATCCCGAGTGGGACCGGTTTCCTTCCCTGGGTGTTTGAAACAAAAGATGAATCCTTTTCCCATAAGGATTTCCCAATTGCTTGTCTATATAATGGGACCTACCCCCCCCCCCCCCCCCATTTTTTTTTATTCTCCTTATTCAGCTCCCGTTACTCACAACTCCTGCCGCTGCCGAACACGCCACCATCGCTATTGCCGGAGATCGTTGCCGCTGCTATCGCCGAAGTTCGCCGTTCGTCAGCAAGGTGAGCATTCTGTGCATTTTTTTTTTACAAAAACCCTAATTTCTTAGATAAACTTCTTTTTCCCCCGAGAGAGTTATCCTATTGCAGATGAAACCTCTTCACAAGATGTATCATGATTAACTCCATGCCTTGCTATTTTCCATTATTGCATGCAAAACTAGCTTTTAGGTTGTAGCTCGAAAAACCCTTGGCTTGGATTTCGTAAGCACAATTCCCATGAATAAAGAAAAATCGTGCTATGACACGTGTGAATGAATGTGGGTCCCCATACATGCTTGATTAAACGTGGGCCCCCTCCTGATCAAACACCGACCTTATACCAGCCTTGTGACTTCAACCAATACCGGCTTCCTGGTCTTGACTGGTCCCGCCTGCTGACGTGGCCCAATACCAGCCTACTTGACTGACTTGATATCAGTCTTGATTGCATGGCTCAGTACCTGCATGACTATCGCGATTTGGTGACATGACCTAATACTGGCCTTACTTGAATCCAATACCAGCCTTACACACTTTTTTCGAACATGGCCCGCTATGTGCTCGTAGTCGATCATGATCAAGTCCCCATGATAGAATTTGGCCTGTTTCTTGGACTGGATGTGTTTATTTCCATTGCACGACGATGGCCTTCAAATATTCGATAAATATCCACTGATTATTATCCCGCATTTGTAGCTTTTGCAGACGGTAAGTGAAGACTCCTCTTTTCTACGGGATCTTGTTAACTCGTGAAATATAAAGAAGAGGCCGAGTCTTCTCTTCATTGCAGAATTGTTTATTTCTTTGTTCAAGTATTGCTCCGCATCCATCATATAACTTGATCTTCTTGGTGATGATTTCTTATTAACATAATCATAGACTCCTTTTTCAGAATGGAGGCGGCTAGCAAGGACTGCTCTGGCATATCTCCCGAAAGAAGCTTCGAAGTGGACAAACCTGAGACTGATGGTCCGTTCGAGGAGGTGATGGCTAAAATTGATATTCCGCTTCTTGAGGCTGATCGCGCCATACGGGGCATGCCAATTATGTATCTGCGTGTCGCTCGAGAACGCGTTCGTGACCTTCTGTCTTTAATCAACATGGAGGAAAGATGGAGGCTTGAGGAAGCGTCGCAACCACCAGTAAGTGCGAGAGCTAAGAGATTTGATGCACGGATGAAAAGGCGAAGGGTCGAACATGAATGTCCTCTAATGGAAGATATGCATGATTATACGATCCGCGATGGTGTGATTATTCTTGATTCTGATGCGGATGAGTCTGAGCTTCCAAAAGTTGTCAACACAATCTCCAATGTTACAGCGGTTCTTGAGGAAGATATGGAAGTTGCCCCTACTGAGGATGTTGTGGAGAACGTTGCCACATAAATACCCGAAGTGGAAGCTGAGGAAGACCCGAAGGAAGAAGCAGTGGCGACACGTGATGACGTTGAGGCAGACTTCAATGGTGGAGAAGACATGGTCGACCTTCTTGATGACTGAATCTTCCTGTTATTTCTCTTTTCTTCTTTTCTGAGTATTTTCCCGTGATCTTGTGAACACTTTTCTCCTTATACTCAGTGGAGGCTGAGTTCAAGGTTTTCTTATTTCTGTTTACTTGTTTAAAGGAGTTTCTTATTTTTGAGATGAATTCTTCATTAAGACTGCATCATAGTGGTTGTGCCTTTATATGATTGTATGTGATCCTTGTAAGAAGATAAGTAATGCCATAATGAAATACCACGGACCTGTCCGTACCCTCCTGGCATAAACTCGTTTGCGCCCTCCCGATGTAAGCTGGGACAAACTATTCAAGATGCTTTCCTTTTTCCTTTGCGTGCATTCTATTCCTCCAACTTTCCCGAAAGGTGTGAAGTGTTTTCATTTTAGGGTTCTCTGGTTCAATCTGGTGGGTAATAATGGTTTAATCTGGGGGATAATGATGACTCATGTCGAACCTGGGTCTTTGTGTCATGCCCAGGGGTAAAAATTTCTATAGAAAATAATACTTTAATTGAGAAATTGGAACCCTAATAATTATGAATGCAAGTATTGCAATCATTTTTTGAAGGAATTACAAAATAGCAAGGAACGGGAAATTGTTGGAGGAACGCTGGAGGAACCATTACGGAGAACGCTGGAGAGGAAGAGTATCACAATGTTTCTAGGTACTGTAGGGTTTAAGCCATCATGAGTGGATCGTCACGCCCTCAAGCTTGTCAACGTTGATAATCTTGCAGTAGCCTTCTAGGATGACATCTGCTACCAAATATGGTTCATCTTCCTTTGTCACCGACAAATCAGATTGGTTAGTCATTTTCACCGCCATGTTTCCAACTTGAAACGTGGTCCTCTTTGCTACCATATCTCCAATTAGAAACAGATTTGGACTTGGCACATTATCTTGTTTTTGGGACATGTTGTCTCTGACTGCTTCCAAGCTCTTAGAAAAACGTTTGAAAGGACCAGCACCCCACTCACATATCTTAGTGGTGGTTAGATTGTTGATTAAAACAAGTCCCCGAGCCTCAGCAGGAAGAGGCTTTACTGTTTGTAAAAAAAGGTTGTTCGATGAGACTTACATGGGCTCGGAACCTTTTAAGGTATGAATTCGGGATTTCTCCAGGAAGTTGCGTCACATTTGCAAGGTGTCGATACGGAAGTGAACAATCTTCGGGAGTTGATGGCTTGTTGGAGATTCTTTCAGGTACTGAAATCGGCAAAGGACTCACTCCTAGTGCTTTTTTGTTGTTGTGTATCCACGGGCGTCCCAGGATCATGTCATAATTCGGATACTCTTTCGCTATGTAAAATTTAGCATGTGTTAGAGTATCACTGATTTTAACTTCGAGGTCAATGTATCCATAGGCGTCTCTGAATTCTCCTTCTGAACTCCTAATCATGGTTGGGCTGCGAGTAGCTTATTGTTTTGAAATCCTTGCAGCGCTCAGAGTCTTGACAGTGATGATGTTGAACTCGGAGGCTGCATCAATCAATGTGCTGTCGAACTCGACATCTTTCAAACGAGTGATGGTCAAGAGTCCCCAGTCCCCTTTGCTGGCCGTGTCTTCAAGGAAAGACTGTAGCCCCGAGACTGCTTCCTTTTCTTGATACAAACGCCTACCTGACACAACATGGTTGAGGGATGCGAACATGTCTTGACGTTGTCCCTTTGAGAGATACAAGATTTCACACAAACGTTCCATCATGGTCTGTGCAGTCTTACGGACAGAATCCCCCGAGATCATGCAACTTCTAATGGGAAGAGGATCCATATGAACGCCCTCTTTTCCTAACTGGAGTTCTCCTTCTTCCACCTTTTCTCTGAATATTTGTTTCAACTTGTTGCAATATTTGGTCGGGTGATGGAAAAACCTATGGTAGCGGTAGTACTTTGGATTTGTCATCTCGTCCTCGGTCGGTGGGCGTATGATAGGTGGTAGCTTGATCGCGTCATCTTGAATCCATGCTTCCAGGAGTTCTATGACTTTATTCATGGGAAAGGTGAAATTTGGAACTGTGTCTCCGGACTCTTGCACATGAGTTTTGTCCGCTCTCTTTCGAGACGAAGTTGTATGTGCTGATGCTACACGCTTGGGCGGTTGTTCTGTTGCTGGTGCTTTCCTCTTCCCTCCTTCACCTACCACACTCACAAAAGGTCCGATGTTGTATTGCTTGTTTATGAGACGCCTGCTTCCTCGGCTTTCGCGGGCATCTTCATTTTGGACGATCTTTGTTCTCTCCAATAACGATGGGGCTGTTGTGGCCGATCGTTTAGCGGCTTCATGTAGCTCATAAAATGTTTGAAAGCCCAGGTTCTATAACAAAGCATGGTGCATGAGAATCATTCCATTAATGCATATCTCCACCAACTGGCGTTCGGTGACATTCGGATCATGACAGTCCAACGCCCGAGTTATGAACCTCTTAACGAAGTCGTTCGGATGTTCGTTGCTCCGTTGAAAGATTCTTCCCAAATCTGGACACGGAGAAATACTTCCTGTAGAAGGCGTCAACCATCTCACTCTAATTGGATATGCTGTTAGGTGTGATATTGTTGTACCAAATGTATGCTCTTTCGGTAAGTGTCTTCGAGAACTCTTTCAAGCGGAGAACATGATTGTATTCGTGTTCCCCTAAAGATTCCGAAAATTGAGAGACATGTTCACGAGTGTTACCAATACCATCATAAAGGTAGAATTGAGGAGAGGTATTGCCTCTTGGGAGAGGAATTCGTTGTAAATCTTGAGGGTATGGAGGCCGGTGCTGGTGCATATCCGCCATATTTTATTTGGATATGAAGTTGAAGGAGTTGCTCCAGGTCCTCACTCATAATGAAGTTGGATGGTTGGCCTCTTTCTCTTAGGCGTTCAGGAGCATCACAAGTTTTCTCATCCATGCGGGTATGTGCCAATGAAGTGCCTGCCCCGGGTGCATCGAACACGTTCCTCCTTGGCTCCAGGGGCTGTCGTGGCCCATGCGGCAATCGTTCGGTTAGGGTTTTGAAAAAAGTAAGTACCTCTTTCTGAGTCGCAGCCATATCCGTTTGGGCTCTAGCAAGAACTTCTTGTCTTTCCATCAAATCCACCATGGTGATAGAGGGTTGTCCTCCTCTTGTTCCTCCATCCCTTCGTCCTGATGGAGGAGTAGCAGTTTCCCTGGTGATGATCGGAGGCGTTATACTTAAAGAAATGCCGGGATTTGCGGCTGCTCTGGATCTGGTGATAGAAGGTGTCACGCCTACTGGAATATCCCCTATTCCGTTGGTGTTAGTGGTAGAGGAGACGGATCCACGAGATGTATTTATCACGTTCTGCACGGCAGTTCCACTGACAGGGACAGTAATACCAACAGTGTTGTCGGCGCTAGCTCCCTCAGGGTTGATTGCTGATCCAGACCTAAGTTCCACCATCTTGGAATCAGAATTGAAGAATGAAATTGGAAATTGAAAATTGATATTGCAACCGAGAGATTAATCTCCCACTGTGGTCGCCAATTGGTTATGGGTAAAAACTACTTCTGCTGGTTTTGGTAATTTGGGGTGTGTGGATGAGAAGTGAATCTAAACCCTAAACAAATGCACTGCATGGGAGTGCATTTTATTTGAGATATCAATCTATATAATTCTGGCCTAAACCAAGAAATGGTCGTTCCAGACTAGTTTCAGTAACAAAGTGAAGGAGATGGGGTTGATCTTAGGGAGGAAAGCGAATAAGGCGTTGAGATTGTGAAGGTGTAGGCTTTTTTATAACTTTTAACAGAAAGGTGAGCAGTCTTACGATTAATGCAAGCATGCTCTGGGTGTTTGAATACGTTTCATATTAACACTTGGTTTCTGTGTTGTCTTGTCTTGGAAATAGGGAGGAGAACCTATTTATACAAGTCATTTGAGCTTCATTCACGTCTCTCGTAGGAAGTGGAATAAGTGGAGTGATGGAGTAGTGGAGTTGTGTGTTAGTGTCACACGATTAGTCTTGCCCACTTCACCCATCATCACTAACCTTTCATGTCTTCCTGACACGTTCTTGTGATGGCGCGTTTCACGCTGCACGCTATAAACCTCCAGACCAATACCCCAGTATGTATCCCCCAATTTGTGACATGATTGATGTCTCGAGTGTGTGGATCGTGGGACCCACATAAAGTAGCATGTAATGCTTGGTTAAATAACTAAGTTATTAGGAAGTCGATACTTGTGGAGTATCGTGTGTATTCTATGTAGGTAATGCATCGAATATATTCAGCATGTATGAAACATCGTTGTTGAGCATCATGCCCTGCCTACTTCGAGTGACCGTTTGGAGGCTGCATGGGTGAGCCATGCTTTATCCGATCACATGGTGTGGTATAGTGGTGGATGGTAATCATCATGATGCCTCATTGACCAATTAACTCCTGACTAGGGTTGCATAACCAAGCAGGTGAAGTTAAACGGACGAGATGATCTTTAAGACGCTCATCTGCGACCGTTAGTGAAATTAGGGTTTATGAAGAGGTGCACAAGCATCACTTTTCAGCTTGGTCGAATCCAAGCTTGGGACACGATTTTGGCCAGGCCGGTCATGCATACATGTAGACGGCATGACAGTGTAGGCGCTCATACCTCATTGTCTCATGAAAGTGTGATATGGGCCACTCAACTCGTCCGGCGAAGTTGAGTGGTCGAGATCGATTTGCAATAGAAATCCAATGCCACAAAGGAATTAGAAACCACGCGACATGCCTACTTTAGGCACGCGTTTCAAGGTGTTTGGCTATGGGTGGCCTTGGTCGATCAGTCATGTGTGTAGATGGGCCCATGCTGATCATATTGACATGCTCGGGACCTTTTAAGTCTACATCTACACCCTCCATCTAAGATTGCGAAGATGGACGTTCGTGATCAATTTGCAGCACATGTAACATGTCGCAAAAATCCTAATTAGGGTTTCGTATAGTTCACGCCTATGCAAATTCACCTGATCGGTTTTGCATGTTATACTTCTCCCTTGGGGAGTCCGATCGTGTAGGGCCCACATTGAGCAGGCATTGAACATGTTGGTACTTGTTCCATGGACATAGGTTTGATCTAAGCCATCCAAACATGCCGGTGAAGTTGGATGGTTGTGATCAAACTGCGACACATAACCCTTTAAAGCATCACGCCAGCCTTGTTTTGAGTAAACGTTTGTTGCTCTAAGGCTTTGCTCGTGAGAAGGTATGTCAGGTAAGTATGAATGGGGGCCGCCGGTATGCAGGACAAGCTTGTCCGACCGGCCATAGGATGATCCATGCCGTCTGATCGTGCCGACGAAGTTGGACGACCGTGGCTGATTTTAAGACCGCTGCTAGCAGTCTTTGCTCGTACACGTTTCCTTCAAGCTGTTTCACGACCATCATTCTTTAGGCTGGTGTTTGGTGGCTTTTGGGAGATGTGATATATGTTCAACTGATCAGGGAATAAACGGGCCCGCTGGTGGTCATTGTAGTGATAACTTGCTCCTTCTAGGGTTCGTCTAGGATGGTTAAATCATGTAGTCAACTTGCGTGGTCGTGATTGTTTCTGAGACTGCTATGGACATTCCGGATGCTCAATCGGGCTAGTATAGAACACCGAGAGATATATGCTCAATCGGGCTAGTATAACACACCGAGAGATGTATGCTCAATCGGGGCAAGTATAACACACCGAGAGTTGCAGCCTGTACGGGCATTTCGTGCATGCCTCACTATTGGTACTTGGATATTCATGTTACTCTTCTGCGAGTAACAATCAGTCATCATGCCACTCCAACAATAAGAGTTCTTCTAAGAACAACACAGGAAATGCAAGGCGTTTTATGCATTAATTGGTAATGCTAAAATTCACAGAATATTTGGGGATTGTTGCTACATGCTCCATTCTAGGTGAATTAATAAAGCGAAGAAGTATTCATCGCTTATCAAATGGCCTTATCCTCTGCAGGATGACTGCACAAAATATTGGTTTTACGGTTTTATCCCTGAACTAAAATCCACCATCAACACACATGTCAATGCAATTATGTTTTGTTAGAACACTAGGTTTATCTATATTTGAGATAGATAAATCTTTTTGTTTATCATATTTCATAGAAACATAACTTTTGTCTCTTGTGATGCACTCGTCAGAGATAGCACTATTGTCCATAGAGTCAGATCGCTACAAACACAAAATTGTAAGGTCTTGAACATGTTTGCCTGCTCTGATACCAATTGAAAAAGCGGGAGTTTAACAACCACACCCAATATTTCGCTTAGAAATCTATACGGATAACTCCAATATAATTCTAAGAGAATCAACTAGACAGTCAGACTTAATCAATGGAAATATATCCAAGCGTTGTATCTCTGTTTCATAATGTAATCGGAAAATCAAACAAATAGAAATCCATGAGCCTGATTATTATGTGAAACAACTTGAACTGTACCAAATACCAATGTTCAAGTGTCAATCAATTTATATCAACAACCAAAGGTTGGATTATCTAATTGATTGAACTATGCACAACCTTTGATATTTCAATTATACAAACAAATATAATGCGGAAAAGAAATAACATAGATACCAGAAATTTTATTTAAGAGGAAACCGAAAATGCCGAAAAACCCAGGGAACCAGTCCATATTTGAACACCACACTGTATTAAACCGCTACATACACTAGCCTGCTCCAATTTAACTTTGGACTGGAATGCAGTTGAGCCCTAACCAATCTCACACTGATCAATGTACAGTCGTGTTCCATATGCATCTAGAACCACACTGGATTCTATGCACTTGATTCCCATAGCTGATGTAACCCACAACTAAGAGTTTCTACGACCCAAAGTCGAAGACTTGATAAACTAATCTGTCTCACACAGAAAAGTCTATTGTATAGATAAATTTGTATCCCACTGATAAACCTATGAGTTTTGTTCCGTATTTTGACATAGCAAGGTGAACATGAACCAATTGATATACCGAACTTATATTCCCGAAGAACATCCTAGAAATATCAATCACCTCACAATAATCTTAATCGTATGGTAGCGAAACAAGATATTGTGGACTCACAAACGATGAGACGAAGATGTTTGTGACTACTTTTTATCTTGCCTATCGGAGATTAAATCTCGATCAAATATTAGAGAAGATAGTATTAATCACAATAGAAAATAGCAAGATCAAAACACACAACTACAGAAAAAATAGTTGGGCCTGGCTTCACAATCCCATTGAAGTCTTAAAGTCGTTAAACTATAGGGTTTCGTGAAAAACCTAAGGTTAAAAGTGAATCTACTCTAGTTGCAACTAGTATCATACATGAGGTGTGGGTATTAGGTTTCCCAGTTGCTAGAGTTCTCCTTTATATGATTTTCAAATCAGGGTTTGATAGCTCTAAAACAAAGAAATCAATATTCACCATTAGATGAAACTTGATCTAAGAGACAGGCTAAGTTTTCTTGAAACCAAAGAAATATTTCTCCACCGTTAGATGGTCTTAGATTTTTACACCCAAATAAAATGTACCTTCATTTAGATATGGTAACCATACCTAAACGTGTACACCTTGTTTGCTCAACAATATCTAACTGAAGTTAGCCATATGAATACTTTATTATCAACCATATTCATCTTATCAACAACTAGTTCAAATGACCCAAATGAAACTAGTTATATAGTTGTTCAATTGTTTATATTCTCATAGAAGTATACAAGACACAATTAAAGAAAAATCGATTTTGATTCACTCGAATCAAGTCATGAACAATATATCCACGGTTTGCAAAATATTGCATTCCTTAATATATAAATGTATTAGTTCATGAACAAACCGATTCTAGAACTTAACCCACTCAAGTATGCAAACGGGTACGCATACTCAAGTAGCCGGACTTGGACTGTGTCCGAAAGTATGCGAACAGGTACGCATACTATCACACATCCAAAACAACAGTTGAATTAGTACGCGTATGGGTATGCATACAGAAGTTCCCGGAATTCAACTGAGTTCGCCAGTACGCGTATGGGTACGCATACCAAGGCTTCCGGACTTTACCTGACCTTCCCAGTACGCATACAGGTATGCATACAATACCGGTCTTGGATCAACATATATGCAAGTACGCATACTATGTCTATATTCCAATTATGGTTAAGTGTTGTAAAATTTATTTCAATCATTGAAACATTCTTAGAGGATGACAATAGTTGTTTTCACTAACTATTAGCATCAAAGCGAGTTTCAAGTTATTGAAATAATTAATACGAAACATTTCGAGTCTACATCAAATGACTGTATCACACAAATCATGGAAGATGTTACTTGGGGATTTTCACATGATCATCTTTTGACTTGCGTCAAGAATATAAGATGAACTTGGTTGAATAAAAAGCTTACAACACATATTTCAATATATATGTAAGCGAGTTAAACTCATCTCAAAATATCAAATGTGTATAATCGAATACTATATAGTAATACGACTTTTGCCTTAAGAAGGAGATAGAGTAGAAGTAGACTTTATGAGTGATAGATGAGTTTCAGTCTCCACATATCTTTTATCGATGAAGTTCCACAAGATATCCTTAGTAGTTTTTCATCATCAATTGATGAACCTCTTGAAGTCTAAATCTCAACTATTGAATCTATCATAGTCCGAGACATTACTATAAGTAGACTAGAAATAAAGACTTGTAGTTTTGATCACTAAACTTGTCAAACAATCTTGAGATAGCAACGCTTGCGAGTTCGACCAAGCAGTGCTCTAACAAAATGCGCAGAGTCCTGTTGGGATTCAAGAGGCGTAAGGAACTCGACTGTGCCTTAATCGGTGTTATACTTGGTTAAGGATTAACTACATTCCAGTTTGAAGTTAAATTTTAATAGGCTAGAGTCTGTAGCATCTTAATATAGTGTGGTTTTCAAATCTGAACTAGGTCCCGGGGTTTTTCTGCATCTGTGGTTTCCTCGTTAACAAAATTTCTGGTGTCGTTATACTTGTTTATATAATTGAAATATCACAGGTTGTGCGTAGTTCAATCACATTTGATAAATATGACCTTGTTTGTTGGATACAACTTGATTGTCACTTGGGCACTGGTCTTTGGTACCGTCCAAGTTATTCTCACATCAATCAGGCTCACAGATTTTTATATGTTCGATTTGATGATTGTATTGAGAAAAAGGTAAATCTCTTTGATATATTTCTTGATTGAGTCTCAGTTTTAAGTTGGTGCTCTCGGATCTATATTGGAGTTCAGTCCATACAAACTTCCGAACATAATATTGGGTGTGGTTGTTATACCCCGCGTTTTCAAATATCACTAACGTGTGTGCATGCTTTAATCTTTTAAAAAATGAAAATTGGTGAGTTTTACACCTGGAATGGTTGGAATCCATTTATACATTGCAACATGAATATATATGATGACCAATGGAAACAAATCAAAGATGATGTTGCTTTACAAGTTATAAACCTTGCAATAATTTTTCCAAACCCATGTACCTTAGGTCCTAATAGAATATATCAGTGGATCATAATTGTAGAAATACCTAGTTATTAAAACTCTAGCCTAAAGAGTCGTGGGATCATAAATTAACCACCAAGACAGTTTGGCTAACAATGCCAAATTAAATTGAGTGGCATCTTTAAATCCTAGACCACCAAGTCACTTTGGTTTAAAAAAAAAAAATCCAGGATTCGAGATAACCACCTTGAGTTCGAGGTTTATTCTACCGATAATTCCCTACAATGAAAAAAGTTATTAAAGAGGCTGTGCAGGTTTCTTGAAGCGTCACATATGTTAAGAGGACATAGAACACATACCTGATTGATTTGTGTAGTACAAACTGTCTGATTTAACATTTTACTTTGCTAAGAAGAAAGCTTTGACTGTAGTTTAGAGATAAGAAGTTAAAATTTTCATTATTATTTCATCCTAAGAATAAATAGATACCAATATATGTCTTTTATTTAGCCGTATCACTTTCATATTAAGAAAAACTAACATATGTTGCGTATGTTGTGAAGAATTATGTTTGCTAAAAAACGCACTTGACTCAAAAAAGTTAATTATTTAATCTGAAGTCATTCCAAAGGTAGAAACCGGTGAAATAAGGTTGCGTACTTCACCACTGTTAGCATGATAGAAAATGAGACAATTATCTGCGAACAATAGGTGTGATATATATACTTGGACAATTATTGTTTAATTAGTTTAATTGTAGTTGCAAAATAATCTACAACTACACCCTCAATAGAATTAGTAAAAACTCAAGAAGTTCTTGATGGTGAATGATAATTTTCTTATTAATTCTCTTAGTTGATTACATAGAATTATCAAAATGGAACTAGAATAGTTACAACTTTTTCTATTCTCTTTCCTAAGATAATTTCTTACACTCATTAAAAGAACCTCCCGAATTTTACATTTGAACTCCTATTTATAGTAAAACTTATGCAGCTGATATGAATTGCGAAGTATCACAATTCATCCTCGCAAAATTATTTCATCCTCGCAAAACTTCATATTTCTCCGCGCTACTTCTATCATCGTATCATTTTATAACTCTTTTCTCCTTTATTTATTACGATACTCGTGAACTATTATCTTGCGATATTCAGTACCTACATCTTGCCTCTTCTCATGTCAATTCTACGAAGAAGAAATGATCGTGAGAACATAACCGTTACTTAGTCTTTTAGAATTTGGACACGTCTTTTGTAACCGTCCTTTTCTAGTTATTCCCTTATATAACTCCTTTATATTCTCTTCCTTTTCTTCTTCTTACTTCTGCAATTTTATCTTCTGTTCATACTCTCCATTACTGTTTTCTCTGCAATTTTTTCTTCTATTATATCTTCATGAGTTCTCCAAGGTAATTTCCTTCTATCTCCGCGCATTTCATTTGTTCTCCTCTTTAATTTCTGTATAATTTGTTATCTGATTTTGGTTTATTTCAAAGAAAATAACTCCTCGATGAAACCTCAACTAAAAAATTCAAGCCCTAATCCACGAAGAAGAAAATCTGAGAATCAAAAGGTAGTTAAAATACTTTGCCTTCTTTCCTGAACAATATATTGTTGCCTCAGTTTTTAATCTACATTTTGATTCGCAGGTTGGCGAAAAACCAAACCCTGGTAAGAGATCTCGAGTAACTAAACCCACACCATTAATTCCGATTGATGATTTCCTTCCTGAAGTTGATAAGGAATTTTCCTCTCCTCCTCGTGAAAATGCTTCTTCACACACTCCTGCATCTACTCCATTACCTACCTTTCAATCTCCCATCAGTGTCAATTTATCAACACTTCTTCAAGATCAACCCTCGCAAAATATTTCTTCAACTTCTTCTCTTGAAAAACAACCCTCGCAAAATATTTTTTCAACTTCTTCTCTTGAAAAACCTATCTTGTCCCCAAATCCTTTGAGTGCTATTTCTCCAAACAATTTGCAGCTTGCTCTTATTCCTTCAAATTCTTCTCCTCTTCCTCAAGAAATTCGAGATGGAATTTATTCAACTTTCCGAATGTTATCTGAGGTTTTGACCAATACTGCGAAGTCTACTAATGTTCGTTCGCAATATGAGTTTTGCGAAGTGCTAAATAATTTCGTCAATCCAGACATTTCTTCTTCACGTCAATCCTTGGAAAAAGAAATTGAATTGCTTCGCCAATCTTTGAAATCTTCTCAAGCAGAATGCGAGGATCTCCGTAAAGAAAATTATCATCTTCAAAATGATTCTCTCGATCACGATTCTTCGCAAAAAGAAATGATGAATTGAAAGGTATGATTACTATCTTCATATTTTCCCTTTTATTTACTTATATTCTTCATATGCTTGAAACATCCATTAAAACCCATTCCCCTTTATAGAATCCATCCAGAAATGTAGAAGATTGGTACTTCACCATGAATCAGATGCAACAGAATATCGAACCAAGCATGAAAGCCTCTCAAACCAATTCTCCCATTTATCTAATCTTTACTCGTGTGCTCTTGACAACTCTGACGCTCTTTTTCAAGAGAATACTCAACTAATATATGATCGAAATTTTTTGAATGATGACATATCTCAACTTTTTTCTTCCTTAACTAAAGCTAATTTGAGAATAGAAACCTTATTAGAAGAGAACAAAACCTTATCAGAAGATAAATGTTCGTTTTTGAATACAATGATTGTTTCTTCGCAAGAATTAAAAACTCTTCATAATAAATGTTGCGATCAAGAAAATCTTCTTTCTTTGTTGAAAGGTGAACTTGAGGAATTAAAGAAGTCTTCATATGCTGAAAGAAATTCTTTTGTTATTGAGAAGAATTCCCTTATTAATAAGAATATAGTCTTGAGTACTAAGAAGAATCAACTTGAAGAAGATTATTCGTCATTAAAAAGTCTTAATGCCAAACTTGTGAAGGATAAAAATTTTCTTCTTTCTAAAGATCAAAAGCTTCAATCTCGACTTAAAGGATTAGTTGGTGATGGTTTTGATAATGCGATGAATCAGATGAAGAACTGTTGTCTATCTTTAGCTCAATCTCTTACTTCGCAAAGAGAAGGTAGTCATTAAAATTTGACTGCCTCTGGTATATCTTTAAATTTCGTTATACTCGCAAATTTTATCCTTTGAATTTTGTTTTATTCGCAGAATCTGAGAACAACCTTCGTAATGCGAAAGCTGGATTAGAAGCCTCCTGTTCCGAGCTTCGTAAGAAAAATGCTTTGCTTTCTACCCGCTTAATCAACTCTCGTGACCGTGCTACTCGGAGATTCAACTATCTTGCTTATTCCAAAGATATCGAAGATATCAACCATCAAAAAGCTATACTTCGTGAAAGTCATCTGAAAGCTCAAGTCTTTACGAATAACATTCTCTTATCAAGAGCCTTGCCTCCTGTGAAAATTACTCCTCTGAAAATATCTGACGATGAAGTTGCTCGTGAGCCTGATAGTGATTTCGATTATGAGAGTGATGAAGAAGATCTTGATGACGAGAAAGAATCTATTCCTCAAGGAGATGTTCCTGTTGCATATTCTTCAAAGGATGATATCTCGCAAAAGTCGAAAGCTGCTAATGACCCTACTCATCTTAAAGATCCAGCACAGAGTGTTGATGAAGCATGATAACATTCTTTTTTCAATTTATCATTGACTCTCCTGTCCTCCTTTCTTTTGAATTCCTTCCCTTAGTTACTGTTGGTTTTCTTTTTGTGAACAATTCTTTTTTTTAAGAAGTACATCTGATATTTTGCGAAGATGATTTAACCTTTCTTAAGAAGTATATTTGATATTTTGCGAAGATAATTTAACCTTTCTTTAATTAAATGTTTTCCTTATTTTGCCCCATTTGATCATATGAAGAGAAATAATATATAACTCTCAGATAAAGCTTAGTATCTCCTTTTCCCCCTATTATTTCTCTTTAAATGATTAAACATTGTTGGAAGTATTAGAATATCTGCCTCAATTTATCTTACGAAGTTTCAACTTGTTACGATTGTAAATAAGAAATCCTCCCTTTTAAGTATAAGAAATAAAATATATGAAATATCCTTAATAAGTATACTACATATACAATACCTTTGAAGAAGTATTAGAAGTACTAAATCCACAAATGAAGAGATATAAGAAGTATTAGAAGTACTCGATCCACCAAATGAAGAGATATAAGAAGTATTAGAAGTACTCAATTCACCAAATGAAGAGATATAAGAAGTATTCAATCTGTGAATAATTACGTAACATATGACGAAGTATAATGATTACTTAACCTTCACCAAATGAAATATCCGTTGAAGAAGTATAATAAATATGAGATATTCTTGAAGAATTATAAGAAGTATTCAACTTTTGGAGAAATATTCAATATATGGAGAAGTATAAGAAGTATGTAATTCTCGTAAACTTTTACGAATATGAACTTATCTGTATTTGATTGCTATCAAAATCGCATCTTTTGTTAAGTCTTCGTTAAAATTCTTCAATGATGTTGTCTTCTTTGATAGGACTTCTTGTAAAAATTCTTCAATGATATTGACAGAGCTGTCTTCTCTTCAAAACTTCATGATGTATATTCTTGTAAAATTTCTTCAATGATATCGACGAAGCTGTCTTCTTTTCAGATCTTCATAATGTATATACTTGTATAATTTCTTCAATGATTTTGATGTAATGAATTTCATTAATTTCTGTGGTCTTATCATGCCTTCCTAAGTAAAGGTCTTATTTTGCCACCTCTTTTGTAGTAAATTTTTGTATTTGCGATAATATGACAAGCCTGAACATTCTTGCGAACATACAACCTCGTGACATTATCGTCTTGCGATGAAATCGCAGACGTTTTTACACTTTCATGTAATAACCCATTGATCTCATCTTAAATTCTTTGTTTCATTCTCATGAGTTCTTTTTGTATGTTTTCCTTTTTTTTTTTTTTTTTTTTTTTTTAGAATGCTCGCAGAACTTCATTTGTTGCACAAATATGACAAGCCTTTATGTTTTCGCAAACAAGAAGCCTCGTGACATTTGCGTCTTATAGCACGTATCAGCTCCCTAATGGAGGGTGCTGCCCTTTATCTTCCCCCTGGTTTCCCCTTCAAGGAAGCGTACATCGACCATACAAGGTTTGCTCTTCCCATCCGGTTCTTCCAACAACCAGCTTTTGATCGCAACCTCTTATCCTTTTTGCCTATAGGGCTTATAGTTACGAGGTTGCACCCTATGGGGTATCTTTGGGCCAAGTGCATCATTTGCCAAGACTTGTCAAAAATGGAAGATGTGGTTCAACCTCACCCGGCACTCTTGACTCAACCGTGTACCTCGGCGCCTTGATCGTTTTCTGCACTTCTTGGGAAAGACAATATGCCTTAGTCGCCCAACCTAAATCCTCTTACACCGCATTTTATATTGCGTAATGTCGCTAGATTAGGTGAGAATCCAAGGTGTCTAACCCGGATAGGTACCCCATTATTGGGTTGTACCCCTAAAATTTTACCATGTACTAAGGGCCCTTGGTGGTGTTCCGGTTACCCTTAGCCACGTTTATAGGTACCCCTTAAATGACGTACTTTAGGACTTTGCCTCTTACGAAATATAGCTTCGCGAACTAGGTGTACGCCACAAAGGTTTTCCTGTATAAAATTTTCTGCGGCTCTCTTTCTTTTTTTGGAGGCTGATCACAGATTGCGGTCTTTTATTCGCAAATTAATGAAAGTTTAATCGCAATATAAATTTTGAAACTCGTAACTTTTCCCAATTTCCTGCGAGCAAACAATATTCGTAAAAAATTTCATGAGTTTTATGGATAATACCTTTTCAAATATAGTCTGTTCCAAGGTCTACCAAGCCTCAAACCCATGTCTCTCCCTTCTGGATCCATCAGACGATAAGCTCCGCTTCCTACAACTTCTTTAATAACATATGGTCCATCCCATTTTGGTGCTAATTTTCCTCCATTTTCTTTTTGATATCGAGGTGTTTCTCGCATGACCAAATCACCTGGTTTATATTCACGTTCAATGACTCTCTTGTTGTATTCTCGAGCTAATCGTTCCTCGATAAATCTTCATATGGTGCAACACCTTTTCTCTTTTTTTCCAAATCATCCAATTCACTTAATATTACTCCCGCACTTAAATTTCTTTCCCAAGCTTCTTTCTTTGTTGTCGGAATTACAACCTCTCGTGGGTAATACTGCTTCTACTCCATATGTTAGACAATAAGGAGACATTCCAGTTGCTTCTCTTCTAGTTGTATTGTATGCCCAAACTGCGCTAGGTACTTGCTCGCACCATCCTTTGAGATGTCCTTCTAATTTCTTTTTGATTGTATCTGCGATTGTTTTATTTGTTGCTTCTGCCTGTCCATTAGCTTGTGGATATAACGGGGTTGACTTCCCACATTTTATCCTAAAAGCACTGAGTAACATCTCTATGTTCTTCCCCTCAAATTGTTTTCCATTATCAGATACTAGTTGTGCTGGAACCCCGTACCTGCAAATGAGGTTCTCAAATATGAATGTAAAAACATCTTTATCACGAATATGATGTACTGCTTTTACTTCTGCGAGCTTCGTGAAATAATCTATTGCAACTATCAAGTATCGCCTTTGTCCAGATCCAGGTATAAATGGTCCAACAATATCCAACCCCCATTTACCAAAAGGCCAGCAGCTTGTTGAAGAAGTTAATGTGGCCCCTGGTGCATGAATTATTTTACCATGTCGTTGACATTCCTTGCATCTTCGTACGAATAATTTTGCGTCTGTATGCATATAAGGCCAGTAATATCCTTGTATCTTTGCTCTATATGCTAGAGATCTTCCCCCACTATGATTGCCAGCTTCTCCTCCATGTAACATCTTCAATATTTTTTCTCCTTCTTCGCGAGTTAAGCACCTGAGAGGTGGTCCATTGAAAGATTTTCTATATAAAATTCCTTCTCGCAACTCATAGTTTGTTGCACGACTCTTTAATTTATGTGCTTCTAGTCTGTTCCTGGATATTTCTCCTGTTGCGAGATATGCATGAATTTCTTTTCTCCAATCTGCGATGTTGTTTGATAACTCTCTTTCTACTTCCATCGCAACAGCTTCCTCAATTTCTTTCTCTTTGTCCACTGATGGGTGTTGAATTGTCTGTATTTGGATATTTCTTGTATTTGGATATTTCTTGTATTTGGATTTGTCATCATGCTTGGAATAAATGCAAAAGCATCTGCGAGATGGTTATATTTTCTAGATATATGTCTCCATTTTAATTTTGGTATCTTCGCAGATAATTCCTCAACGAGTTTCTTGTATTTCTTCAAAGAAGATTCATTTGTGGTATATTCCCCTTTAATTTGACAAATCACTAACTGCGAATCACTTGTTATCCTTATACTTTCAAGCTTCTTTTCTATTGCGATCTTTAATGCATGCACTACAGCTTCGTACTCTGTTTCATTGTTCGTGGATGCAAATTCTAGTCCGAATGAGAATGTTGTTCTTTATCCTTCTGGTGAAATCAACACGACTCCAATTCCATTTCCCTCACTATTGGATGATCCGTCCACTAGAATTTCCCATCTATCTGGTTCTGTTAACAAGTCTTTTGGATTTCCAAATTCTTCTTCAACATCCATCATTTCCTCTACTGCTTCATCTTCTTCCAAAGGAAATTCTGCCAAAAAATCTGCGACGACTTGTGATTTTTTTTTGAGATGACAATACTTCGTATTTTATCTTGTAATGGTTTACTTGTGCATTCCACCTTTCTATTCTTCCTGACCTTTTTGTGTTCTTCATGATTGATTCAATTGGGACTTTAGTTACCACTTTTATCACATGTGCTTGAAAGTATATTCGTAACTTGAATGATGCATAAACCAGGGCTAAGATTAACTTCTCCATTTTAGAATAATTCTTCTCTGCTGCATTAAAGGTTTTACTAATGTAGTAAATGGGCCTTTCTACTCCTGCGTCTGCTCGCAATAGAACTGCACTTAGAGAATATGGAGTTGTTGCGAGGTATACCAATAATTCTTCGTCTATCTCTAGTTTCTGTAGTATAGATGTATTTGCGAGGTATTCTTTGATTCCTTGAAAAGATTTTTCACATTCATCAATCCACTTGAATTTTGCTCCCTTCTTAAGTATGTTGAAAAAATGCTTGCACTTATCTGACATTCGCGAAATAAATCTTCCAAGTGAAGCCAAGAGTCCATTTAGCTTTTGTACTTCTTTTACCGTTGCAGGTGTTGGCATGTCACGAACTGCTTGGACCTTTTCTGGATCAACTTGTATTCCCTCCTTTGATACTATGTATCCCAAGAACTTTCCAGATGAAACCCCAATTATACATTTCTCAGGATTTAATTTGATGTTGAACTTTCTCATTTGCTCAAATATTTCCTTCAAATCTTGCACATGATCTTTAGCTTCCTTGATTTTTATCAACATATCATCTACATATACCTCCAAAGTTTTATGTATCCACTTCGCGAACACTTTTTCAACCATACGTTGATATGTAGCACCCGCATTCCGCAAAACAAATGGCATCTTCACATAACAATACAAACCCCTTGGAGCAAAAAAGGCAATATGTTCTTGATCTTCTTCTGCGAGTGATATTTGATTATACCCTTTATATCCATCAAGTGAAGTGACTCTATCATGACCTGCAGTGATTCCACCATTTGTGGTATATCTGGTAATGGAAAACTGTCTTTGGGACATGCCTTGTTTAGATCAGTGAAATCTATGCAAATTCTTATTCCTTTATTCTTTTTCGGAACAATGACCATATTCGCAATCCATTCTGGATATTTTGCTTCCCTTATGATCCCCGCATCCAACATCTTTTGTAATTCTTCTTCTATCTCGTACATGATAATTTTGTGATATCTTCCTTATTCTTTGTTTGAATGGTCTTACATTTTTATCTATGTTCAATCTATGACACGCCACTGATGGATCAATTCCTAGTATCTCATCTACGCTTCCTGCGAAGATATCTTTATATTCTCGCAAAAGATCAATAGTTCTTTTTTCTTCTTCTTCATCCATCTTAGTTCCAATTCACAAGAATAAAGGCTCCTCTTTACTTCCCATATTTATTTCTTTAGTTGGTTCAAATTTGCAACATAGCTTGGACTTTGCTCCCCCATAGGTGTTGGTTCTTTGATTATTTTTGCTGGTTCCCCTTCTTTTTCTGGAATCTCATTTGGTATACCTCTCCCTTCCTTTGCTCTTATTGTATACACTCGGAATTCTTCTTCCTTTTTTGTTTCCTTCGCAAGTTTCCTACGAATCTGTTTCTTTCTTGCTCTTCCTCCGCATTGCGTTACTTCAATTTGATAACAAAATTTTGCACTATCAAGATCTCCTTTTATTTCTTGTATTCCATTTGGTGTAGGAAATTTGATTCTCTGATGTAATGTTGAAGCAACAACTTTGATCGCATGAATCCACGGCCTTCCTATCAGCATGTTATATGGAGATTCCATATCTATCACACACAAGATTACATGTGTTTCGATTTCTCCTAGTAATATTCGCAGCGCGATTTCCCCTTTAGATTTTGTTGTAGATTTTCCTAATCCATGAATAAGACATTTTGAATTTGTGATTTCTTCATCTTTAATTCCCATCCCCTTAAGTGCATGATAGAATATGATATTAACAGAACTCCCTGTATCAACCAAAATTCGGTTTAATTTCCATTTTTCTACAGCTTTCTTATCTTCTAGCATGATCGAAATTGTGATCACCAATGGTGAAGTGTGGTTCAAGTCTTCATTTGGAATTTCTGCTGCTGAAAAATGTGATTTTCCGCTTTTCCCATTCTTCTAAAGTTGTTATCTTTTCTTCCTCCATGATCTTTCTTCCTCTACAATCTCGCTTGTATATTTTTCCCTTCATATTACTATGAAATTCATCAATCATTGTCTTTGTGATCATATTACATTCTTCTTTTTTTGCAATCTCCATCTACTGACTTCATTTGATCTTCAAATTTTCCACAATTCCCTCAAATTTAGGCTACCACAATTCTCAAGTCCCTGTTTCTAGCGCCAATTATGTAGTTGCAGAATAATCTACAACTACACCCTCAATAGAATTAGTAAAAACTCAAGAAGTTCTTGATGGTGAATGATAATTTTCTTATTAATTCTCTTAGTTGATTACATAGAATTATCAAAATGGAACTAGAATAGTTACAACTTTTTCTATTCTCTTTCCTAAGATAATTTCTTACACTCATTAAAAGAACCTCCCGAATTTTACATTTGAACTCCTATTTATAGTAAAACTTATGCAAATTGTATATGAATTGCGAAGTATCGCAATTCATCCTCGCAAAATTATTTCATCCTCGCAAAACTTCATATTTCTCCGCGCTACTTCTATCATCGTATCATTTTATAACTCTTTTCTCCTTTATTTATTACGATACTCGTGAACTATTATCTTGCGATATTCAGTACCTACATTAATGCCATGAATGAGTTTTGATAACATACAAAAAAAGTTCCATACATAAAATAAATAAGTAGGGTGAGAGTGGATTACCTTGATGAATTCCTCGAGTTGGGTAAAAGCAGGACAATGGGCACGATTTAGTAACAAAGATATGGAGGTAGTACTTATACATTGAGGAAAGAAGTTCAACCCGCACGGGGTGTACCCGCAAGAGAGTATATAATTGTAGCAAAGAGAATTCAAAACAGAAGTTTACATTTAAGACGAAGTGAGGATACCACTGCACACTTGTGGGATAATTTTGGAAAAATAAATCCTTACATGATTTATTTTTCTTTCTTTTAATTAAGGATTTAGTTTTCTTTCTTTTAATTGACGGTTTAGTTTTTTCTATTCTTTTAATGTAATGTTATTTTTGTAATTTGATTGAACATAAATATTGAAATTGAAATTAAGGATCAAACTGGGAAAAACCAACGCTGAAATTGAAATTCAAACTAAGGATTACACCGAAATTAAACTAAATACTTCATCCGTAATTTAAAACTAATTACTAAGATAGAGTAATGATAGTATTGGATTCCTCATCTAAGGTTTTCTCCTCATCAGAATCAATTTCAGGTAGTGTTGGGCATTTTTGTGCCTTATGCGCTTGAATTTCATCAAATTCTTCTTGTCAGAATCTCAATTGGGCCTGATGATCCTCTTTGTCGTTTCCATTCCCATTATTCTTTCATGTGTGTAATAAAAACATTCTTTTTAACCGCTTAACGACCTTTTTTCATTTTTGAAGACATTTTGTTACGCTCAACTATTTTGATAATATTTAAAAAATCTTGAAGTTGAAATTCTGAGTTAATGATTGTGCACCATCTTGAGCTTCCTTTATGAGCTTTTTTCACACCCACTTCATCCCATCGATTAATATTTCCATTAACATTCAGATTATAATTACCATGTATTGATCCACTAGTGTTGGGGTGGGGGAACATCTTCGGATCTACCACATTGGGATCCACCGGTCTCGTAAGGGGATTTCTTTGGCACAACATTTCTATCCAACATATTAGGATTATATCAGTTCAACTTTCTTAGGATGTGAAAGCATGCTTCGTGCTTGAACTCAAACTTATTTTTCTTTGCCATTCCTCTCGAATTTGCCGTTGTTGCAATTTTAACAATATATAAATTAGCTATTACAAAAAATTGATAAAAGATTTCAAAATGAATTAAACAATTTGAAATGCAACTTACCACATCGGTATCAGTATTACCACTTCTTCTTTGTAGGGTCATTTGCATCATCAAAGCTACCTAACTGTTCAGTTCTTTGCTAATTGTACAAAAATGACTTCACAACATGGAAGCATCATGGGTTTTTGGATTCCCAGTTTCTTGGAATTTGTATAAAAATGTTCCCCCAAAGCATATGATGTGACTGTTGAACACCATTGATTGGATCAAGCGTAAATGCTACGTAACCTCTGGAAATATTTTATCTTCATGCAGACTAAACTTTGGACCGCAAACTCTTTATGATGAATTATCTTTTGTTTCCGATGGGGTTGCCATTTTCTTTAAAAAACATTTCTATGATTGAGGTTGAATTAATGAGGTGTTTAAGATTGGAAGATTAAGATTGAGGAGTTTTAGAAGTTTGAGATTAAAAGATTAAGATTGAGATGAAATTATTAGAAGTTATGGGTGTCAAAAGATGGAGAAGGTGTGATTTTGGAGTTGAAATTAGTTATGTATATAGGGAGTGGAATTAAAGCCGTTGCATGAGAGTAGTTGTTGACGGCTTAAACAAGGACACTCTTCTCAATGTGAGACGAGTCTCATCTCTATATGAGTTGAGTATCAGCTTAGATAAAGCCGACCGGCCCTAGCTGAGCGTCTAAACCTGAGACGTGGTGGACAAATCCTTTTATTTGAAGATTTATTTATTCATTTTACTCGTTTGCCAGTCCCATTACAGAGAATAAATGGACAAATGTATTGATTTGCTAGTCCTACCAAAATTGCTATTACCTTAATAATTGTGCAAATAAGAAAAATGTATCGTTTCCTAAAACACAGAGGGAGTATTCGAGTGATTTTGGTACAGTATACAAGTGGTTGGATAGTCAAGAAGACAAAATTAAGATACAAGTGGTCTGAGGGAGTACTAATAAAATAAAAAGATGCTTAGAGCAAATTAGGCAAGACGATAAAAACGAAGATTTCATAAAGGCCGGGGCACCAACCATAACGTCTCATTCATGCAAAAGAAGATATAAACAAACAAAAGAAGAAAGGAAAAAGAAGAAGAAAAGCAAGACTTTTGTACCTCTTTTGCTAATTTGATCTCTTAAACTTGGAGACATGCATGATTTTTTAAATGAATAAAATTTAACCAATAAAATCTTGAGTAAACCCCCTTTAATTAAAGATTGAAATTAGAAGACAGCTCATTAGGGTATCCATCACTAAGATCTTGCTAGAAAAATTATAGAGATTAAAGTAAGGACACAGCTCATTAGGATGTCCAAATCCATCATTAGGATGTTGCTAGAAATAATAGTAACAATTATTGCTTGGTAACTAAGACTCTAAGAGTACTACGCGCATAGATTATATCTCAACCGAAATTAGCCGTTCAATCTCCCAACTTTATTCCGAAGCTCTTGGCTCAGTGTGATTGCCCTTGAAAGCAGATGAAGGTCCACATAAAGCAACGCCAACTAAAGGGGTTATTGTAGTTGAATGAAGAGAGCGACTCAATGATAACTATATAGTGTACCCATCTTCATTGTGTTCGAAGAATTCTAAAACGGATTTTTATCTGTTCAAGCAATGGCACTTCCCCAACATGAGGACATCATTGAGGTGGCCAGCAATTTGTTGGAACCAAGCAAATTCACGAGATTTTTGTAGTAAAGGGACTTAAAAAATGGTACTATTCCGTGGATAATCCAAACGTAACCGGCACACATGACCGAAGGGGCAAAATATGACCAAAAAAATCCTCCCCATGTCCCTGAAATGATGACGTACACGACTACATAATCAGTGTAGTGACCACAATTTTTAGAGTGCATTAATAGTGTGTTCGGAATTTTTGGAGACTAATAGTCAGTGCAGTGACGACAAGCTGCGTACACCCTTGTGTACAGTTGAGTCCATCCGGAGTGCACCCACGTACATGGGTCAGTCAACTGGACTAATTTCGTACGCCCCTGGTCAACAACACTGAAACTTCATACAACCCTACAAAACCGTTATTAAAGTCTACAGTGGAGGGTAAAAAAGGTATAATACCGTGACCAAAAGTCCGAAATGTCGTTTTTGGAAATTTTGTGCCGGAACAGTTCATGTCCAGATTTTTAAGTCTTGTTCCGGTCAACAGCTCCAAATTACAGAAAAAACTCCATATATTAATAATCTTGAGACTTCATAAAATTATTAATATATAGAGTTTATTAATATAGGGAGGTATGCCAAAAAAATGATTTTTTTGGCTTATAATTCAAAGTACTTATGTAAATGATAATGGATGTGAATGTCTTCCTCAATCATCCAAATGAGAAACAAGTCGTATATCCTTTAACGGAAGAAGAAATCATCGATGGAATTAGACAAGAAACAGAAAGGGATAATCCTGATGATGGTAGTACGGAGATACAAAAAGTTTCATGTGAAGAATCTTTAAACATGATCGAAAAGTTGGAAATTTTTTAGCTTCAACAAGAAGGTGCATAATCAAAAGATGTGATAACAATCCAAAAAGTTACATTATAAGTATTTTAGTTTATTTCAGATTGTGATGTAACAACATCTATATATATTTATTTTTTTAATATAATATATGAAGGAAAATTCCTTACGGCGGGACTAAAAAATCTATTAATATTAAAATATGGAGGTTATTACTATTTGTAAATGGCCTAAGTTGGGACTATGAATTTTTATTAATATGTAGAGTTTATTAATATATGGAGTATCAATATATGGAGTTTTTAGTGTACGTGGAAGATCATTGAAAGTACCTTGTAACTTAGATTGTTTTGAAATGATAAACTTTTGAGAACTGTTAGTTGTTCCATCTGACCGTGACCCAAATTTGTTTAGCGACTTACAAATCAGATGGTTGCCTGGTGCTGAGACTACTAAGTCCGCATTGGCACTTTCCTAGAGGATGTACTTGGCTCAAGAATTCTGGGCAGATTTCGGGTTACCCTGGAAGATCTCCTCAAGATTAAGTTCCTTGTTTTGAATTTATGTTTCATGGATCATAATCAAGGTTGTCATCAGTTTATGTTTTGAATAAAATTTCGTGATAGACAATTGTGTCCTCACTAAAATTAAGTTCTAAAAAATGCAGACACCAAGATAATCAAATTATGATTTTTTACGAACTCCCACACCACATTTGGTCCATGGCATTCAGCCATGGATGCGTTCACTTATCCTGGTTACCTATACGTATAGTCTTACAGGCACCAGAGCCTAGTAAATATTTCAATGCTATTACTACCGTAGAGTAGTACTGTATATAGAAATAGTAGAATGGATATTAGGATAACACAGAAGGATAGCCGAGGGATGGTAATAGTGTAACTTTGGCTAATCCTGGTGAGCTGAGAATATGCAAAATTCATATGACAGGCCAAGAAGTGGTTAGCTGAAATATGCAAAAATCTCATATTCTAAAAAGCTTGCAGATACTAAAGCTATGTGAAGAACCTCTTTGTCGCCACTCTTGTGGCACCTCATTTTGATTATCTACCATCACCACTGTGTCCTTCATGATCTACTCAATGAGAATTAACTCATCATCCAGAACCTCCATCAGCATAAGCAACCTCTTCAACTAGATTTATGACATCAAAACGTCGAGCAGCTGCTAACCTTCTAAAATAATAGCCTTTCGCTCATGGAACATCCACATATACATGCCACGTGTGAAGAATCAACTTAAAGAGTATCCCAGCTGCTTCTAAGCCGCATAGAGATCTAGACTGGTGATTCTTCTACATACATATAGTGCTTCAGTTATACAATACATAGAAGATCTCCAAAGTACAAAAAGGCTCTGTGCCACACCATATTTCTTGTTGCAAAGTTTAGGACATATACACACAGCTGATGTAATACAACTTTTGAGCTATGAATTCAAAGTCTGAAATATTTATAATATGTCTATACAGTATATAACAACGATAAATTAGACAGTAGAAGTCATTTGACATGAGAGGGCCTGATGGTGGGTTTGAAAAGATTGACCTGCATCTCTTCATCCATCACTCAAGAAAAAGCTTTTCTAGACAGATTCTTGTTGTCTCCTCCCCCAAGAAAAACAAAATTCATGTTATTTTCGTTTCATTATTATTATTACCAATTATCAATTTCACTACACTGCATATTATAATCCAAATCATACAAGAACCGGTAGCAAAAAACAAAGAGCTAGCTATCTAGGCTGAAGAAGAAAAGAGAAAGAAAGAAAAAACAAACAAACAGACGATTCAAAAGAAGAAAGGAATATAAATGGCACAGCCAGAGAAAGGCAGAGAACCAGTGTTTTATGCAAATCTGAATACTTTTCATCAGTGATTCCTTCCTTTTAAGTACTAGACTTCGTTTTTGTCTTTCCCCGTCATTTTTATTTCTTCATATACCACAGTTGATAATAACGAGATTAAATACATTAGTACAAACACCAACTGATCAACTTAGTGCTTACACATGCAGTTAATTAGCTGTGACATATATATCCATGATTAGTTCAACATATCATTATATATATCATCACTTACTAATCTTTTGCGTTTGAGTAGGAGGATTTCTTTCCTGAAATGTTGGCCAGATTAATTTACTTCTTCTCCCTTGGTTCATTCTTCACCGTCTTCGGTCCGAGAGATAACAAGAGCTGCTGACTGGACTAATTCAAGACATAACCTAAGTTTATTAGGCTCAATATGAGAAAGTCCTGGGATAGCACCTTTGAAAAGGAAATCAGAAGTCAATGTTCTTAAAACATCAAGTGGTGTAATGCCATCGGTAGTTCTAACATTAGGATCAGCATGATGATCTAATAAAACAGCTACCATATCTGGACATACCATCTCAGCTGCAATATGCAACGATGTTTTTCCTGCTGGACCTGCTTGATAGTTAACATTAGCTGCACCCAGTTCAAGCAGTGCTTTAACCACTTCTCGACTACAATTTTCGACTGCATAATGTAAAGCAAGTGATTCGTCAAGGTTAAGTCCTTCGCCCATTACCATTAACTTAACAAGTTCAACATCAGAAGAATCTAGTGCTCGTCTCATTCTTCTAATCTTTTGATCTTCAAGGTCAGCTGAAATACTGAGATGCAGATGGTGATAGTCATTATGGTCATGGTTTTGGAGTTGATGATGGTGCTGGTGGTGCTGGTGGTGTTGAGGAACAAAAGAGAATTGATTCTGCTGGGTTGTGAACAATGAAGACTTTAATCTAACTTCTTCGATTTTAGCTACAACATCAAATGGCAAGTGTTTAGCAAGTATTTCTGGTGGAAGACCGGATTTAGCAACAAGGTGGGAACATGTACTCCAGAGTTGTTGCATTTCTTGTTTCCTTGATACTAATAAAACCTTCATTACATCTTCAATTGAAGCTTTTTCTACTATGCTTGCCAAATGCCTCTGAAAGGTAAATCAAACATCAAATCTGATAAAACGATCATGATTTATATGAATATGATTCAAAAACTGTATATGTATCCTTCTTCTAATTCCCAAGAGTTGGACTACCCTAAATTTTCTTCAGCTTGAAAATGGGGAAAGTTGAGAACACAGAAAAAACTGGAAATGGAATTAAGACGACCAGATTATGATGTCTAGATTTGGATTGGTATCATGACATGCAACAAAAGAAAAAGAATTAAGCAATATACAATTCAATGATGGGAAAATAATAATAAAAAAGAAATGAAATCCAAGATCTAATTAATTCTACTATTTAATTAAGTAGTTAGAGTTAATTTGCCCCAAAGAGCGTTAATTATCCAGCTAGAATTATATTTATATCTAAATATGGTTGATAGTTATTAAAACAAAAGTCAGATCCAACTGTGAACTGCCTAATTACTCCCCAAAGAGAAATTCAACTCATGAAATCTGAAAACCCTAATTTGTAAAGAATTCAAGTATTCAACACAGTCAAAATCATCAAACTTGAAATTCTAAGTGAAGATGAGAAAGAACCTGAGTAAGCAGTACAAGCTGCTCAACACCAAAAGAAGATGCAGCAGAAAGAACATCCAGAGCAAGATCAACAGCTGAACTGCAATGAGTATGCCAACAACCCCTTTCTCCACAATTAGGTCTTGGTTCCTGTTTTTGAGGAACAATTGAAACTTGCCCACTGTATAAAAACTGCAACATCAACAAGAAAACCTCATAACCAATAGAATTCACTGGTATAACAGTCTGTGGTGACGATGATACATGGGTTCCATTAGGCGAATCAGAAGAAGGAGATGATGATTCAGAGAAGAATTTACGAAAGAAAATACTTCTTGCAGCCAAGATGCATTTATGAGCATGAACAAGACGACCTTCCACACTGAAAGTTACATCACTGAAAGCTTGACCATTAATGAGAAGATTAAGATAGTCTAGAGACAGAGACTTAAAAGAATCTTCAATACTCATGGTGATGAACAAGGAAGATGGCAGTTGAAAACTAGGTTCTTTATTTCTTTTCTATATAGGGAACCAAATGTAATCTAGTTCTAGCTGTTGATCAGAGCAGAATTCTTCCTAGTTATAGCTGTTAGGATGAAAGAGAGAATAGAAGAAGATGATGAAAAGAAGAAAGGAAAAAGAAAGATCTGTTTTCATCCTCTCTCTCACTATATATAGTGATTTAGGGTTATTTCTTTTGTTTTCTTTTGGTTCTGTATGGGTGTGATGGTGTCTGAGGGTAGGAGAAAAAAATAGCAACTTTTGGTGGCTGTGCTGCGTCGGTCAAGTTTTTTGTGTTAATAAATAATGACCGTGAGGTTTCCACTTAATTTTACACGTTAGTTTTGTACCACACATCTTGTTTCAGCTGACGGTGCAAAGGTGTGACCAAATCGGTATACTAGACTAGACTCGGCTCAAGCCAAGCCGAGACAAGCTGCATGTTCTTATTTTACTCGCAAAAAATGCCTTTGGTATCTTTCTTATGTCATATGGCTATGATAAAAAATCTCAAAACCTCTTCATCTCCACTTAAATCAAATGCAAAAATAGATCAGACATGAAAAATGCAGAGAAGGACAGGAAGAATGGTAAAGGACGGTGATTTCGAACGCTTCAACGATATAGATGAATTTAGTACAAATTATAATTATGTAATTTTTCAAGAGCTGGGATAGAAAGTTTGGTTATATTTTTCGGTCACCACAGTTTTTTGTTTCCTTTATTTGTCCTTATAGATAACCAGGAACGAGATTTTATATTGGCAGGAACAACAAAATCCGACTAGAGTAATACAAATAGCCATCAAACTCCAGGAAAAGTATTCACGGAGGCATGATAACCTACCTCCGGTGCTACCTGGGACACACCTAGGGCTGCACAAGAACCGGTTGAGATGACCTGGACCGGTCTGGAACCGAAAATACCGGACCGGAACCGAACCGGTACCAGAGTAACCGGGATAGGGACCGGGACAGAAGATTGAGAATCGGCTTAGACCGGTACAGGGATCGGTTCTTGGCCAATTCCCGGTAGGAACCGGACCATAATTCCCGGTGAATAATATTCGTAGATCTATTGATTAGAAATAATCTTGGTCGTCCATCTACCATATATATTTCTAATTACCTAATTCTATTCTCAATTTCTTTGTTCTTCTTCACTTCTTTAGTCTCCACAGAGAAACTATGGCTGCTATCCCCACCGCCATGAATCAAATCTTCCCCTCAGATACCACCTCTCATTTTAAATCTTCATCTCCTTCAACATCAATAACCGATTTGTTTGTTAATCTCTCAATCTCCAAACCCTGATATATCAATAGAATTAGGGGAATAAATTAATTTATGGTTTTGGGTTTCTGAGAATAATATAGAAGATGGTTTTGGGCGATGAAGTCGTTGAATAATGAAATAGAAGATGGTTTTGGGTTTATTATCTTACAGAGAAACAATGGGTTTACAGGGATCTTGTGATGTGTAAACAATGGGTTTACAGTGGTTTGATTTTGGTTAATTTGTTTGATAAATTTTGGGTTATTAATTGCATGTTTGAATCTGATTTTGGGTTTTATTTGAGATTGATTTTATGGGTTTTTAGGGATTGAATCTGTTAGTGGTGTTTGATTTGAGTAAGAAATAAAAATTAGGGTTCTTACGGCGGTGGTCTGGTGTTTATCAACTCACTTACAAAAGAAACAAAGGATATTGAAATTATTGATGGATCTTTGGAAGGCCTACGTGATGTGTTCATAGGCGATGTTTACAAGGAAATCTTAGTCTCAATCGATATTCCACTTCCGAACAACAACAACAGTTAATAGAAATGAAATCGGTTTCCACTCCATTCACAACTTTGGCATGCATATATGGCGCCGGTTGGCATGCTGTTGCTGGCTTGCTGATTAATAGTATTTCTTTTCTATTTTTCCAAACGCATAATTGCCATCTATGTCAGCAACATAGATTTTCAAATGTTATAGGATTTGTGGGGCGTTTTTAAGACTTGGCACCCTCTAAAGAACAGTTTGTTGATTCATTTGATTTGATTTCAGTAGTTTATTTGTCCACTGTTTTTTGATTTGTATTGAATTTGAAGAACTGGGTTATAAAGCTTGTGTTCACTGATTTGATTGTATTTGATTATTACTAAATTTGATTTATTTATTTTTTCTGTCTTTGGATTTTTTTTTTATTTTTTTTGTTGCATAGTTTGAAAACAGGTGAAAACCCGGTACCGGACTTGTACCGGACCGGTACCGGAGGACCGGGACAACACCAGGTACAAGTACGGGTACCGGTCCTCAAAATGGGGTACCGGTCAACAACAAGTACAGGGACCGGTTACATAAGAAAACCGGGCCGTACCGTCCCATGTGCAGCCCTAGACACACCCATATGCCAACCCTGCACAAAGAACTATAGCAACATCAATCATCTTTGTGGGGTGGATTAAACCTCAATTTGAGTGGATCAAAATCAACACGGATGGAGCAACGAGAGGTTATCCTGTAATAGCAGGGGCTGGTATTATATGTCGAAACGGGGAGACCAATACCATATTATCAATAGAAAAATTGTTGGACATTATCACCGCACTTGAAGCCGAAACTTGGGCTATGCTAATCGTTTCTGAAGCGGCAACGAACGAGGGTGTCCAGAAATTCAGTTCGACACTGACTCGAAAAATCTAATGATGAGACTCCTAATAACCTTGGAGATCGATGCCCCTTGGTGTATATCTAATTTGTTTGCATAAATCAAACAAAGATTTAACTCATATCCAACAATGCACAATTCAGCACATCTACACGAAAGGAAATCAAGCGGCAGACGGTTTAGCGAAATGAGCAGCGGGTGACTGTACTCTGGGAATACTCTCAACAACAATATGAGACCATGTAACTCCACCTTTTATAAATATTATTGTAAAAGCAGATTTTATAGGGATAACATACACCGGTGTAATCTCAATTTAATCTAATAAAGTTCATGCTTCAGAAGAAGAAGAAAAAACTTGATCAACCATGGACGACACCTAGGAATTTATGCCCTGAAATACGATATCTTGGATACCGTGATACATGTTTTCACATAAGAATTTTATTTTTTGTTTTGCAACACATAAAAACAATTTTTTATACCAAGGTAGCGTGAAAAATGATACCCAGAAGTAAATAAATATATTTTTACGAAAAATGAATAAATTTAATCAACCGCTTAATATAGAACGCGCAATCAGGGATATTAAAATTCATTGGAGATATAGGAAAAAGACAAAAACGGGATTTAAATAGTAAAACAAGGTCACCCCCGATCCTGATAATTTATATAATTCCAAATTTACCCCTCACTAATCATGTTTAATGATTAATTATAATTAGCTTAGTTAATAGATTAGTTTGATAATGATTAGTATAAATCATTATCATTGAATTTGTTGATGCAACAACATTAAATCAAGATATTTATGATCATGAAGGCTTAGGTGAAGAACCAACCCAGGAAAGTAAACAAGATAAACATACAAGGACCAAATCGTCATGGTATTGAAATTTGATTTTTTTAGTAGATTTGGTCATTAAGTACACTGCCGGCAAGGTAAGTACCCATGAAGTATTAATGTATTGAAATTTGATTTTTTTTTTCATTGAATTCGCCATTGTTACGCCTGAAAAACTCAGTGCTAGCATGGTAAAAGTATGAACACCATGCCGGCAAGGACAAAATCGTCATGGTATTCATACTTTCACCATGCTGATACATAATATCCCCCAATTATGAAATTGTAGTCGGCATTTTAAATATAAAGAATGCTCCTTAAGTACACTGCCGGCACAGAAAGGTCATTATCGAGCATGCCGATAGTGGTGCCGGCATGGTACATATTTCTTAACTTGTTGTGCCGCACATGATGCAAATTTTCCAGAAACTTGAGTTTTTTTCACTTGGATATCGGCATTGATAGATTTCTATCAAGCATGCCGGTAATTGATAATTTCATCATGATATTCATACCAAAAACAGTGCCGACATAGTAAAACGGCATGGTGTTCATATTACAACTATGCCGGTACGCAAAACCGGCATTGTATTCATCATGAATACAATGCCGGTGTTAACTGAAACTGAAAATTTTCAGTTACAGTTTTTTATTCTAACTTAAACAAACGAATTCTTTAAAATCAAATCGATGATTGGTATAATAAATTAATTACCTATTTTATTTTATTTTTTGAAACAACGATGAAATCGATAATGGAAAAAATAAAAATCAAAGAGAGGAGCCGGCAGAGAAGGAGAAGTGGAGAGAGGGAGAAGAGAAGGGGAAGGAAGAAGTTAAAATACTAAAGGGTATTTTAGTATTTTCATACCCAAAAATCACCCCTTAACATAAATTATTGGGTGGGGATATTAATTTATATCCCCCAATTAAAAAATTATCTCCCAATTCCGCGTTCTAAATAGATACAGTAAAAACTCTACATATTAATAGCCTTCACAAAATTATTAATATATGGAGTTTATTAATATAAGGAGGTATACCAAAAAAAATTGCTCGACAAGAAGTTTTAAACATGCTCAACAAGTTGGAAATGTTGGATTCAACAAGAAGGTGCACATAGTAACAAGGTCTTACGCATACGCAAATCAAAAGATGAAATAAAAAATTCAAAAAATTACATCATTTTCTCAATCAACTATAGATACCTATTTTTCTTTATCTTAAATTTTGACGTAACAAGATCTATGATTTTCCAATTATGTCGATTATATTAATATATGGAGGTAAATTTCCTTATGGTGGGACTAATAAAATCTATTAATATTAAAATATAGAGTTTATTACTATTTATTATTAGCCCAAATTGGAACCACAATTTTTTATTAATATATAGAGTTTATTAATATATGGAGTTTTTACTGTAGTTGCAAAAGAAAAAGGAAATGGTCTTTTATTTTATATGTTCGAAGATGTAGTTCTACGTTCCCGATACGGGGTCAGATAAATTAATTTGATACCCTGGCAACAAAAAATAAATAAAATGTCTTTTTTGGTACACAAAATTGGTTAAATAGACCAAAATCAATAAGTAGAAAATACCAATAGGTCCCAGAAATAATATATTAGGATGAGTTTGGTCCAGTTGACTCAGTCAACTGTCTGTTTGGTCCTTTTCAGTCCTAGAAATTACAGTTTGGTCCTAGAAATTATAGTCTGGTCCTAGGGTGCCCGTCATGGATGATGTAATTGTCATGTGTGGTGACAAAAATATCCTTTTGGAACCACATATATAGAAAAAAATCCTTGAAAATATCTTAATTTTATTTTTACTTTCTCTCTCTTCATGTTTTTCAGATCTAGAATCTCTTTGCTCTAAAATTTTCTTTTATCTGTTGCTGTTGAAGATGAACCTTGCTTTTCTTGATCTGCTACTTCGGTTTAAGATAATGAATCTTCATAAAAACCTTGCTTTTCTTGATCTAACTCGTGATGATGTTTTTTTTCGCTGTTTGAAGATGAACTCGTGATGATGTTTGAAGACGAACTCGTGATGTTGTTTTGTTGTTTGAAGATGAACTTGTGATGATGTTTTGTTGTTTGAAGATGAACTCGTGATGATGTTTTGAAGATGAATTCGTGATTGTTGTTATTTAAGATGTGAAGACGATGAAAGAAGATGATGAACGACGGATTTTTTAGGGTTTGTTAAGTGTTGCTACTGTGGAAGACGATGAAGATGATGAAGATGATGCTTGTGTTGAAGATGAAAATGATGAAGATGAAGACCACGATATTGATGTTTGTTGTGAAGGATGAAGATCTTGATTTTTAGATCTTGAAGACGATGAATATGATGAAGAAGATGAAGATTTGTGTGTTTTTTCGTCGTTCTTTTAGGTTTTTATATGGAGTTCATTTCTGGAACGAGCTCAGTTTTTTTTTAGGTTTTTATATGGAGTTCATTTCTGGAATGAACTATATTTTTTTAGGTTTTTATATGGAGTTCATTTCTGGAATGAACTCTGTTTTTTAGGTGATTTCTGAAAAAATAAGTAGAAATTAACATGAGTTCAGTTTGAAGAATGAACTGCTACAAAAAAATAAGTAGAAATTAACACGGAATGGTACTTTTGTCTATTTAATTTTTTAAATAATTATGGACCAAACAGTAAATGCGTTTTCCCAAATGACCAAACTGACTTGGGACCACCTAAAAAAGGACCAAACGATATTTTTCCCAATCAATAATTCCTAGGTGAAAAAAAATATATAAAATTTGATACGGTTTAAATGGAAAAAAATGTAAAAATAGCCAGGATGTAAATAGTTTCATCGTATCCATTTTTAAATATTTTTTCTTATTTTTAATATACATCAGGATGCATCCAGTTTCATCCTTGCTATTTTTTAAGTTTAAGCCAGAATAAATCCAGTTTCATCCTTGCTATTTTTTTGGTGTCCATTTCATCTATACTAATTTCTACTCGTCTATTAGAACAATATTTTAAAAATATTTGGACAAATGACCCATTTTACATTTTTGGTAGGGGTCGAATTGTTAAATCTTGTTCTCCTCCTAAATTCATTGTAATCCATGAAGGCATGAATGGCTAAATGAGTCATTCTACAGATTTTGTTGAGTTCTTGTGGTGATTGTACTCTTTTGTTGTTCCTTGTGATTGTACTCTTTGACAGTTGATGGGTAATAAAAGTTTGTTTGATTAAGTAAAAAGAAAAAAGAGTAAATAAATATATTTGCCTCAATACAGAAATACCTAAAAAAAAAGTATTTCTCATCATTACTTAAAGCAGACCTCCTTGTTTCTCATGATGGAAAATCAACTGATGAATGATGATGGCTAATGTAATTAAGAGATGCTTGACTGACTCGGCTTGAGCCGAATAGTATCACCATATTGTCAAGTGGACTTGGAGAACTTTTTTTTGCACCATCACAATGTGATAACTGATGAGAAGTAATGTGCTGAATTAAGGGGAATGTTTAAGTCTGTGAATCCGGTCCCATAGATAAATAAATAATAAATATATTTCTCCCTAATAATTATAGAAACGAAAGAAATGATGAGATCTTATGAGGGAGACATTTATGTTTTTTTTTTTTCTTTCTTTTTTTTTTGAAATCAATGGGGGCGACATAGATATATGAGTGAGTGACAGAAAATCTATTGCTGCCTCTTTTAGTATTATTTCTAGTTAGCTGCTAGCAGCTCATAAATCATAAGAATAATCCAGATAATTAACATTTTGCCTTCATAACACGTTATTTAATCAAAGGTTTATTAACACGTTATTAACTTTTAACAAGCACGCGTCAGTAAATATTAAATTACGTCGATCATAAAAAGCAGAGGTCTAATATATTTAAACAAAGTACAAATAGTAACTAAAATGTGCAACATCCATATCAACATAACTGCATTTGTTTAGGTCCCGAAAGTACAATTAGATATTCTCAATGTATGTAAATTATATATAAGGGATGATAGCTGGTGATGTTATTGTTAAGTGGTTTGAAACTTTTGGAGTCTCGGTTTGGTCTTTTTCTTTAATTATTTTTTAACTTTTTTCTTGTAATTTTTTTCTTGGAGATTTTTGTTTAGCTTGTCCAGTTTTCAGGGGTGGTTATGTAAACCTGTTTGTGTTTTTCTTACACAATTTTATGCATGTATCCAACTTATTACTACCTCCGTTTTAAAAAAATATATTGATTTTATATATAAATTACACAGAAAATAAGCTTATCTCTTTAATAACGAAGGAGTAATAAATATCAAACCTTTCTTTTTCAGGAAAAACGAAGATGGTTAAGATCGTTTTCACATTAGAAAATATTCATAAAAGTTTTTTCAACAGTCATTACTCTTGTTTCATATAACATTTTTCTGGTTTATTTTTCCTGTACAATGTTACTTACCCTAGTTAGCAATTTGGGGTACGGGTAGTAGTTCGGGACGGCATACGTACGGGAATTATATGGATTCGGATAGATCGGATTCGGTCAAAAATCCGGTCAACGGTTCGTTGTTCGGACAGTAGTTCGGAACGGCATACATACGTGCATATTCGTTTTATAAATGTGAGTTCGGCACTTAAAATTCGGCTAACAAATATGATAAATTAATAAGTATTATGACCTTATTACGAGACTAATTTGATTTGTATATGATTTATAAGATAGAAAAAAATATTTTAGCATAATTATTTAACAAGAAGTAAACAATTTAATCGTATAAATGTATTATAAAACTTATAGACTTTTAAACAAAAATCAACACATAAAACACTGGTTAAACAACTACCAATAGAAAATTTAAATTGAATAATTGTATTTAAATATAAAGTATATACAAAATCAAACAAAAACCAATCAACAGAACTTTGGTGAGAGAGTTACCTATGGGAGTTCTAGTTCGGAAATATCATTTGGATACAGTCAGTTCGGATACGTTCGCGAATCATTCGTGAGGTCCATATAATTCCGGGAACTAGGTTCGGAGTTCAAATAATTCGGAAATATCATTCGGATTCGATCAGTTCGTATACGTTCGCGAATAATTCGTGAATGATTCGGAGAATTATTAACTAGGTTACTTACTGTATAATTATTCCATCATGTGTGGACGTAGGAATTACAATCCTCATTGATTGCTTCCTCTGTCGATAAATTATTACTATTTCCCCATATTTAATTAATTAGGTTTCACTTTCTCTCGCCCTTTTTATTGTCTTCCTTCAAAGGAGCATAAGTGCTTGGTGCTTTTGTTTTTCAACTTGGGAGAACCTTACAAGTTTTGAACGATTGTTGATGATTTAGGCCATTTTGGATTTAGGCCACATTTTGGATGAAGTATAAGATGCATGTGGCTATAGGTGAATATGAATACATAGCCTATAGGCTTCAATCAACTAGTCCTTTAGATACATCATTATAGCTCTTTAATTACCCTCATTAATTTGTTGACTAGGGACACTTACATGTGAGACCAAAATTTTCTTTCTTTTTTCTTTGTGGGGCAATAGGTTACCTACAAGATTTAATTAGGAATGAAAAATGCACAAAGACATGGATAAGAAGAACCACTAATACAAACTAAAAATTCACCTCGTGCCAATGAGTATCTTAATTCTCTACGAAAGAAAAGCAGCCTTGTGGATTGGATAAAATAAGTTTGTTATGTTTGTAAACTTTGACAAGATTATGTTTTCCTTTCAAGCACAGCTTGGTTTAGGCTCAGTTTGGAATTATTGTGTTTTTTATAAAAGCGTTTTTCTTATGTGTGTTGTTGTGCTGTGTAAAAAAACAGTTGAATGTTCGGTAATATAAATTAAAGTTAAAACTGATTAAAAAATGATCAATTTGTGTTTGGTAAAATATCAGATTCAATTATAGTTATTATTAACTAGCAAATACATTATAGAGAGGGTAATTCATTTTTATCAAAAGCGTTAGTATCTATATTAGCTTTTTGAACTTTCTGATGCAGTTTGGTCGACATATGTTGAAGATTTTTAATCCTTATTTCTTTGGCAATGTAGTCCGCTGATGAATTGTTATTATAGGTCATTGAATAAAATGCAAATCGTCCACCATATAGCTTGCTAATAGGCCATTGTGCATCACATAGTCATGAAAAAATTTCTTGGGTGACTTGAGTTCAATCAAGCCTACATGACACAGTAGTCTCTAAAGTGATTCAATATAATAACTGCATGTGATATGCCAAATGTTCCTTTTTCTTGCATCACTGAATCAGAACATCTTTGAGCACCTGATGACTCAATAGTACTTCTGGTTACCGAGTTCCTATTTATAAATGTTTTGATAGTGTTTCTGTTTTGTCTGAAGTGTTTTTGTATGGGTGGTGATTTGTTGCTTTTTTAATGAATATTATCGACGCCAAAAAGTACTTTAACCTTTAGCAATAAGCTTAATAAAAAAAAATAACTTTTTTTTTCGATCATTACAAAATTAGTAACTTGGAATTTTTTTGATCAGTGGGTTTACATTACTATTCACTGATAACTTTGATGAAACCGGATGTGCTCTGGAAATATATGCGTGCTGCAGTGTGCACTATTGCAGATAAACAAATAGCTGATTATGCAGAAGCAGCAGCACATGCAAAATTGAAAAAAACTGCATTTAATAACACATTAACTGTGGTGGGGGGAATCAATGAATGGCACTCGAACAGTACATCAACTAGAAATTAGTGATCTCTGATCGAATAAGTGACACTATGACAGTAGTTTGTTCTAGGGATTTGAATTGCGAACTAGAGACACCACCTAGATCCAGAGTCAAGTGTAGGAGTCTGAGAGAGTAAATTACTGTAACAATAATTTCTTTGTTCTTTATTAATGGCGACCGATCGATATAATAAATAAGACTGTCGTGCACGTGTGTAAGAGTGTAAGTTTCTGCCTAAAAAATCCCGTTTGATTGACATATCCCTGATTTTGTCTTTTTTTGTAGATATTTATTTACTACTCTTCCTCCTTACTACCCTTTATCAGTGACCCCTTGATTTGACGCTTGACAATTCAAGCTTTACCCCCCCCAAATCTCACATCAATCACCATTACAGCACTGTTCAATTTGTTTCTGAAACCACAATTTTTGGTTGAGACTCTTATATTATTAGCTGCCCATAATAATAAACTATAACTGGGATGGGAGGAAATTATGGATAGATAGCAGTTCTAAGAATCTTAACGAAAAGAAAGAAGAAGAAGAAATCAATGAAAGTCTAGTCAACAAGTCCTGACACAAAAATTCATTAATATCGTACTGTACTGAATCCGGATTTGGATTAGAAATGCAGGACAGAGGTGACAGGTTTCAGTCAATACATTTGATTGTTACCCTAATTGCGGGAAGGGAGCCAGGGAAGTGTAGCACTTCCGCACTAATTGCAACACTTGGATGAAATTCAAGAAGCTGAACCCTAAAAGAAGAAAGACCCAGGTTATATAACTCTGTTACAAGTAGATGGGATTTTAGACTTAGTTTTGATCGGATACCCGTAAGCTTAATGGTGATTAGTAACTTTTTGTTGGTAATCCGTATGTAATTCACTCTTTGTTTTCTATGTGGATGGAATTAGAAACATGATCGGGGAAGTGAAGTATTTGTTCTGTGTTGAAAACACTTGTACTTGCGTTCTTAATTTGTTATGGTCGTTGGAAGGAAGAACCCAGTGGGCAGGACTCGTAGGGACGTCTTAACGTTTTTGGATGCGGGAACCCAGTGGGTAGGACTCGTAGGGACGTGTCTAATGTTTTTGATTGCTTTAGGGACGTCTTAATGTTTTTGATTGCTGTTGCCCTCTTCTGGGCGAACATAAAAATGAGGTCTTTTTATGAATCTTATTATTGGGGCTACTTGGGTTTGACTTTTTGGGGCTAATTTGCTTTGTGTACCCAAGAAATGGATAGGGGAGGTTTCAAGTGATTAAAAGTCAAATTTACCCTTTCATAATAAATTAATTTTAAAAACAAATCCTATAAACCTATTCCTAGTTCCCCAAAAATCAAAACCATTTCATTTTTATTTTCTCTTCTCTTTTTCTCCAAAACACTCTCCAAAACCTCTCAAAAACACTCTCCCTTTTTTCTCCACTGATTTCTGAAGAAGCTCAAGATGGCACCAAGATCAAGAGTGACAAGATCCGGCCGATTGAACCCTGATTCTGAAACAAGGCAAGTTATTGATGTTCCATTTAATGGAGATGTGGTGAACCAATCTGTTCAAACACCTGCGAATCCTCCACAAATGAATCCTACTAGGTAAGAATCGAAAAACCCACCAGTTATTTTACCATTAGATTGAAAAATTAGGTTCGATTGATGGATTTAGGGTTTCCAGAAAAGGTTTTCTGAAGCAATTACGGCTGGGAACTCATATCGTCCTGGACGTAATTGTATATAACGGTTGGGACGTCAAGAACACCCAGTCGTTAATGTCTAATGCAGTTCGGAAAATTTGATAACCCAACCGTGAAATACATTTACGGATGGGTATTTCTCAGCCGTAAGTTGTCCTGTGTTTGTGATGAAAAATTGAGTGATGAGTGTTTCGGCTGGGAGTTTGTAACCGTAAATAAAATTTCATGGCCGTTTGTTTTATTTTCCAGCCGATATTTTGTTTACGGCGAGGTGGTTCGCATATTTGTAAGCCGATATTTTGTTTACGGTTTGGTCTTCCGCATATTTCTAAGCCAAAACTATGTTTACAGATGGGTTATATGTTATTTCCAAACCATAATTGTATCACTCCTTGTGAATTGGTTGTATCTTCTGATATGGTTTTTTTTTTCATAATTTTTAGGAGGAACTCTGAAAAGAAGAAAGAACCCCAGGAACTACCAATGTGTGATATTGCTACGATGATGGTATGTAGGCTAAGTATACAATCCATTTTCTTTTTTTTTATACGTTGCTCAAATTATGTAACACTATTAATTGAATAATGTGAAAATAGGTCAAGAGAGCTAAGTGGATTGCCAGTGGACTGATCTGTAACATTGAGGAGGTTCTATATTTGGATTGCGAGGAACAAAGAAAACTGATTAGGAGGCTTCAGGAGTTACATAATCCAGCGAAGGATGATCTCTATACTAACGACGAGGATGATTGGATCAGTCTTTCCCAAACTCCCGACAATTCTTTATCATCTTCTGAGGAAGTTCCTTCGATTGTTGGTCGTAGTGGATGATTGTAGGTTATGTATTTAAGTCAGACTTTTAGCATGTTTTAGGTTATGGATTTGGGTGATTTAATTTTCATTATTCAGACTTAACTTTGAATGAATGGATACTAGTGTTTTGATTCTTAATGTATCCTATTCTTGTTTAACTATAATATGATACTAATTACGGCTAGGATTTCCAGCCGTTAGTTAAAATAACGGCTAGGATTACCATCCGTAAAACTGACAATACCCATATTTACGGCTTGGATTCTAGGCCGTATTTAGTTTTACGGTTTGGTTTATCAGCTGTAACCAAGTATAAAATGAAACTTAAATTCCAGGAAGAGTTACGGCCAAGATTATCAGCCGTAAAACTCACAGTACCCAGAAATACGACTAGGATTCCTAGCCGTTATTGACCTTTCAGTTAGGTTTTCCAGCCGAGTTACAGAAGAATAGATCAGTTGGGTCATTACGGCTAGGTCGTGTCAGCGTATGACCTGGCCGTAAATACCTCTAAATAACCACATTTTTATCATATCATAATTATAAACACATAGTAAGAGTAAAACTAGATTCTTCTTATATATATAATGAGTGATTCAAAATACATAGGTTCACACCACATTGTGATCATATTATCATTTTAATCACCACCCTACAAAAAACATTGTTATTGTATACCTTCACACGGCATTTACTCATAGTCATCCTCATCGGAACTCATTAGTACACACAACGGGCCATCCCTCGACAACTGTAATGCCTCCCATAAATGAAATCTTTCCTCGAACCTATGACACCAACCCATTGGTATTTCTCCATCACATCCGTCTACCCTCCTTAATAGAGGTAATGGGCATCCATCTTTCAATTGGAGGCCGATATAATGGGTCATCAGCACGAACCCCATGATGACTATCTTTGGAGATTCTTCTTCGGTAAAAATACGTCTTGTTGGTGCGTAAGTAACACTATGTGCATAGAAAATGGAATAAATAACGCAATGGAATGCGTTGGCGAGTAGATGGACACATATTGGCATTCTCATCTAATACTCACTTGTCAATGTAGTGTTGCCCATTAAACGTCGTTCAAATGCTTTGAACTCCTCGTTTAGGATCGCCTCCGTATCATTTCTTTCGAATCTCATCATTGCCTTGTAGAAATCAGGGAAAAGATGTAGTTCAAGCAAACACTTTTGCCTTACATAAGTAACTTGGTCGTCACCCCATTCTTTTGCCTCCTGAAAAGGTCCAAGTTGATCTACGAACACATGGTAACCACAATTTCCGTCGCCCTCAACATCGTCGGTGGACTTGATGTACTGATGAATGAAATGTGGTAAAAAGTGCATGGAATTTTTGTATATCATGTAAGTAGGTCGGATATAATTACCTTCCTCATCTATAAGGGGTGATTTCATCGGACCTACATCCAAGTAAACCGTCTCTTTCTCATCAAGGTTACTATCAACTCTTTGGGGGGTGATTTGTGATGGTTCGACCATCAGTGCTTTTCCTTTGACATCATTACCCCGGATTCTCGCTAATTGCTTAATACAAACCGCACCACCAACTTTTCTTTGGACACTACTAGCTTCATTTTTTGTTGAACCATGTTGGGATGAAACTACCGGGTCTTTAATTTTGACTCCACTATCAACTTTTCTTTTTGAATTCTCTTGAGATGCAACAACCACATTCTTCTTGCGGCTTTTTACCTTCGTTCCACTAGCTCGGATTGGTCCGCCGTTTTCCATTTCCTTTCGTTTAAGGGTGTAGAGCTTGTTCAATTTCTCAAAACCCGATTAATCTCTTTGCATTAAAGGAGTCAATTGTGGAACCTCCTGAACCTTTCTCTTAGCTTCCGCCCTTTCCTGTTTCTTTGTTATCTTCTTCTAAGGCCTACCCTTGCCTTGCCCCTTGTTAGGTTCTAAAATATCATCTCTAGTGCGTGGATGGGTGAATTTCCGCATTTCATACAACCAAAGTTGTCTTTGCGCCGGTAGTAAAGAAGCATACTTTTCAAAAAGTTCCTTGTGTACCTCCGTGTCGCAAAACATGTCCCCAAAACCTTCATCGGGTGATGGATATTTAAATTCTAGTTGTTTCCAAAATGGATCTATATCTTGGAGCAGATTCATCCTTGTGGGATAATTTTCTACCGCATGCCTACATGGGAGCCCCATAGCCGACTTAATGGGACAATTACATCTCATTACCGGTGAAAAATTGTGTTCCTCCCAAGCCTCCACTTCCGTTATCATTTTTAGGATTGCCCATTAAGAAACATATAAACTTATTCCCCGGAGCCAATGGATTTCCCGTTAGTCGACAACCAATCTAGATCGGCTCTTTTCAAATTCCCCTTTAATTCTGTCGAGATCACGCTTGAAATACTCGACCATAGATTCAAAAACAATAACGAATCCACCATTACAACCATTTAACTTACTCTTGAACCGATAGTGAGCCGACTCCACCGTGCTTGTGGCCTGATTTTCATAATGTCTATAACGGTTTACCCATGCACTAACAAACTTTTCTTTGTGGGGATCCAATAACTCGTTCTTCAAATATATTATAACATCCGAGTAGGTTGACCATTTTTCCATTACAAAACTCTCCCTTTGGAAATATAATGGTTACGTGAGCGACCATATTAGTTTTTCTCAATCACCTTGAAATTCACCCCAAAGCACCTCGGCTATCTTGTCATTCATCTCAAACTTTTCTTTTTCTTCTTGTTGTTTCTCCAACGGTAGATTTTTAATCCTCTCCATCTCGGTCTTCTTTTCTGGCCATATAACCCTCTTGCAATTAGTTTGCACATTGTTCCATATATGAAACATGTAAAGATGATGACGTGCGTAGGGGAAAACACGGGGTATAGCCTACATCAATGCTTGATCCTTATCCGTAATCAACACCCGTGGAGTATAACCTTCTTGATACAATAACTTCACATTTTGCAATGCCCACAAATAACTTTCCTTCGTCTCGTCTTTCAAGAAACAAAACGCAACGGTAAATGTCGACTTAGTAGATGTTTGCCCAACAAAGTTCAATATCGGCATGTTGTACGTGTTAGTTTTATACGTGCAATCCATAAACAGAATTTGATGAAAGCATCTTGCCAATTGTACACATTCCGGATTGGCGATGAAAAGATATTCCACTTCTTTTTCTTCATTCGTATCATAGGCGGTAGAGTACTTTGCTTCCTCAAAAAAAAAAAAAATTGTTGCATAAGCACTCTCTCTTTCCATGACTCTTTTCTAAATTTTTCTCTTTCGTTATAGATAGTTGACAATGAGGATGAGTTTTGGGGGTTTAACACCTTCACGCCACTAAGAATATCAATAGGTTTTGTGCGTATTTTACTCAACACGTGTACTAACTTCTTCTCTAAGGGGTTGAGCCTTGCCGAATAAGGATGGTTGATCAAACTCTCCTGAATAGGATGAGTATGATAACCCGAGATGACTTTAGCCATATACCATATTTTCGTATCGTCTTTAAATTTAAATTGAAGCTTAAAAGGGCATCTGCACTTATTCGTATTACATACTCCCTTCTTTCTTGTGGTTTTTCGTACATACTCACTACCCTTTTTCCAATGGCTCTCATACTTTCCACTGCACTCGCAAACCATTTCAAAGTGGTCGGATTTAACTTGTTTATTCTGGACTATGATGCACATCTTTTTCAACCCTTGTGCTCGAGCCCACTTGTTTGCATGTTCCTTATCTCCCCACTCAAAGTTGTTTGCATAGTGATCACTTGTGTCCTCAGAAACTTGCACAAGTTGGGGTTGATCTTGCATAACCTCCTCTTGATCTTCAATAACCACCTCTTCATCTTCCATACACACCTCTTGGCCTTCCACCAGAATGTACGATACAATCTGTAATAGAATGACATATGTCACATAATTATTCATAAAAGAAATTTAAACACACACAAACGTCTGGGTAAACAAGTGAAATACCAGCCGTCATAGGGTTTACGGCTGGGTCGATAAGTTATATCCTAACCATCATTAAGTACACGGATGTTTCGTTGAGTCCACGGATGGGTCGAAAAGTATACTTCTGAACCGTAAACTAGTTACGCCCTGGTATTCTAAGATGTAAATTGTCCTGTAACTGCTAGAGTCGGCTTACGGCCTAGAAAACGAGACGTAAAACAAGTTACGGCCGGGTAACCCAACCGGCACAGACGTCATTAAATAACATTTAATATTTTCGGCCAGGATACCTAACCGCCACCGACAGTATTAAATGCTTCCCATGCACGTAGAAAAAACCTAGCCGTAAATTTCTTGTAACGGCCAGGAAAATTCATCGTCCCAGCTGTAACTATTTCATAACGGCCGGGAGTTCACTATTTCCGAGAAGTAACAAAGGATAACGGCTGGGAGTTCTTGGTTTCCCGGCCGTGATTAGTCCTGGAGGCTTAAAACCTAGGGTTTTTGGAACGAAAAAAATGAAACTTCTTGCCTCTCTGACCTTAGAAACAGAAATTGGAGTTAGAATAGAGAAAACAATTCTTGATTTTCTTCAGCTTCTTGGGTTGATATTTCTTCAGCTTCTTGAGCATTGGTCTCTTCTATTTCTTCAGCTTCTTGGGTTGGTCCTTCAAAATCATCGTAAGGTTCATAAGGGTTAGGTTGAGTTTGAGAAAACATTTCTTGATTTTCTGAAAAATCACCGTAGAACTGATCGTTATTGATGGGTATTAGTATGTTATCATATTTTGAAGATGAAGGCTCACCTACATCAAAAGTCTTGCTTGAATCACTCATTTCCAAAAAAAAAATCCCCAATTTTTTTTCCTCTCCTTCTTCTTCTCCTCTTCCCTCTGATTTTTTTTTTGTTTGTTTTCATTTCATCTACACTTAACTTAAACACATGAATTAGTCTTAATTCATCTCCTAATCATGATTAATATTGTTAATCAAGTTTATCATCTAAAATCATATGGGGGCACTTTAGTCATTATATAAAATATTGGATGGGGGTAACCCAATTACTATTTCATGACCCACAATAGCCCCCAAAAGACCAAGACATTTGCAGCCCCAATAATAGGATTCCTTTTTATATCTTTTTAGTTTTTTTCCCCATTAAGAAAATAAATTACTGACAATTTTTTTCCCCATTAAGAAAAGAAATTACTGACAAAGTTGTAATAGTAAGGGTGCCTCCCACATTTGAGGAATTTGAGAATTTCCTTCAATTGAAGCTAGTCTTTGGAGATCAGGTAGAAAGCCTTTCTTAAAGGTTTTACAACAAACTATTTCAAAGTTTTTGAGACACAAAATGATGCTATCCATTGCTAAATTAGTTTTCCAGCTGGTACTTCTAGCTCTCCCCTGCTAGTTTAAATTATTCTATGATTGCTTCCTAGGAGGTTGAAAGATTTACAGTGAAGTTGTGAGGCCCAGTTCAATGCATCTTGAGCTGTTATGCATTCGTCTTCTTCTTGTACATGGCTTCGAGCTCCTCTGGTTCTTTTTCCAATGACTTCCCCTGCTTGATTCAGAATACACACACCAAACCCAGTTATCCATGTTATATTATTATAAAATGACAAGAAAGAAAAATAAATATTTTCTGAGGGAGCTTGATTAGGAGTCACTGTGTCATTAGCTTTCAATCTTCTGGTTTGAGCTTGAGATAGTCTCTTGGTTTCAGCTAAATGGTCTAATATTAATCTTCTGGTGTACCTAGGACAAAATTTGGTATTTTTGAAGGTAGTGTCACACCTGGCCTTCCAAACAAACCAGCAAATAGTAACATATGGTTCAGACCAAGTTCCCCAATTTGTTGTATGATTATCTCTGGAGAACCAACTAAGGCACCAGTCAGTGACACTAGAAAAATTGAAAGTAGAAAAATCAAGATTCAAAGAGCAAAGAGACCAAACATATTTAGCAAAATTACAATTTATAAGAGCATGTTCACTAGTTTCAGGATGTTCCTTACACATTTGACAAGGAGGGTCAATGTGCCTAACATAACGGCCTTGAATATTACTGAAAGGAAGAATATTTTCTTTCATTTTCCATATGAATTTTTTTATTCTGGGAATAGAGTTAAGTTTCCAGATTTTCCCAGCTAGAACATCCTTGGGTTGGGCACTTTTTTATCCAACAAATCATAGATATTTAATGGTAAAGTTCCCTTAGGAATTATCAATCCATATCAGAATATCATCAGTTTCTCTATTAGGGGTAATTCTAAGGATTAGACTAACAGTTTCCCAATAAAAGAGATCATTCAGAATATCAATGTTCCATCCAGTTTTAGTCAAAAGATCCTTAACCATTCTTATGTTATTAACTCTATCAATGTTTTCTAAAATTAAAGGATTCCCTAAGATATCAGGGATCCAGATATGAACTGAATTTCCATTTCCTATTTGCCGGATACTATACTCTTTAATTGTCATCAGACTCTTGTAGACATCTTTCCAAACCTAAGATGAGCCATCATTACAAATGGCATGGAAAGGGTTAGAGTTAGGGAAATATTTACCTTTCATAGTCTTGGAGAAAATATAGCTAGGTTGTTTGAAAAGTCTCCAACCATTTTGGGCAATAAGAGAAATGTTCATTAAGTCTAGCTCTTTTAAACCATTTACTCCATTCTCCTTGCTTTTACAGAGACCTTTCCAACCCTTAATGTAAAAACCTTTCTGAAAAACCGATGGTCTAACAACCGACCCAATATTTTGCTTAGCAATCTGTATGGACAAACTCTAATATACTTTATAGAGAATCAACTAGACAGTTAGACTCAATCAATAGAAAAGTATATCAAAGAGTTTATATCTTTATCTCTCGATTTAAATCTTACTCAAGCAAGCTGCGAGTCTCGATTAAATACAAGAGAGATAACTTAGATGGTACCAAAGACCAATATCCAAGTGTCAATCAATTTAAATCAACAAGCAAAAGGTCGGATATTCTAATTGATTGAATAATGCACAACCTATATTGTTTCAATTATATAACAAAAATAATGCGGAAAAGAAATAACACAGACACCAGAATTTTTTTAATGAGGAAACCGCAAATGCAGAAAAACCCCTGGACCTAGTCCAGATTGAATATACACTGTATTAAGCCACTACAAACACTAGCCTAATCCAAACTAACTTCGGTCTGGACAGTAGTTGAACCCTAACCAATCTCACACTGATCCAAGGTACAGTTATGCTCCTACATCTCTGAACCCATCAGGATACTACGTACTTAATTCCCTTAGATGATCTCACCCACAACTAAGAGTTGCTACGACTCAAAGTCGAAGACTTTACTAAACAAATCTGTATCACACAGAAAAGTCTACGGTAATAGATAAATCTGTCTCCCACGAATATACCTACGAGTTTTGTTCCGTCTTTTGATAAATAAAGGTGAACATGAACCAATTGGTAAACCAGACTTATATACCCGAAGAACAGCCTAGTATTATCAATCACCTCATAATAGTCTTAATAGACGCATCGAAAAAAGATATTGTGGAATCAGAAACGATGAGACGAAGATGTTTGTGACTACTTTTTATCTTGCCTATCGCAGATAGAAATCTCAATCCAATTATTATAATTGTACTCGTACGATAGAAACAGCAAGATCAGATCACACAACTACAAGAAAGTAGTATCGGTCTAGATTCATAATCCCAATGAAGTCTTTAAGTCTGTAGGATCAGAATATTGTCACAACAATATTCCTGCGAAATAAACAATAGTATTGTGATACATCGATAATAAACGACTGTTTTGCGATACATCAATGATATTCTGCGAAGACATCCAAAGATGACTTAAACAATGACGTAATGATTGAAAACGACGGAAACACAAAGAAAGTGTGACATGTCTGCGATATATCAATAAAAACTGCGAAAGATAAAGGCGGTGCTAACTGCGATTTATCGCAGTTACTCAGATCCGAAATTGGAGGGGACCTTAGTTGTAAATGAGATGTCATGAGCTGTAATCCACTATGTAAATACCTATATAAAGGAGATGAATAGTTCCAAAGTAGAGGATGAATTTTTGAGTGCTAGGAAAGTTTTTAGGAGAGATAAAATCTTTTATCAAGTATTCCGTGTTCTTGATTTCTGTAATTCCTTAAGATCAAATTAATGAAAAAGTGTCTTTAATCTTCAAATGATGTCATAAATATTGATAAATTCTTGAATAGGGTGTAGTGTGGGAATTCCTGCAACTACATTTTGGCGCCCAGAAACAGGGACGAATCAATTTGAGAAATTTCAAATTACAACTTGAAGATTTAAAGAAATTATTAGAATTGAAGAAATGGCTAGAAGGAGAAGAAATACATCAGAACCACCAACAACAGTGAGAAGAAGTAAAAGAATTGCAGGGGAAGGAACAAGTGAATTGGAAGGATCTTTAAGGATCAGATCAGGAAGAAGTAGGGTGAGAAATGGAGCAGAAAAATCAACCCAACCACCGAATCAACAAACACGAGCACAAGATAGAAATGTGGATTATGATAGAGTAAGTGTGCATACTTGGAGGTCGAATTCGATAGAAGAAACGGAAAATCAAGAAGAGGAAGGAAATCAAGAAATGGATGGAAGACTAATTCATGAGGAGCATGAAGTAGTAAATGATTTGAGACAAAGGGTACAGGAAGAAAGAAGATTAGAGGCAGAAGAACGTGCCAATCTTACAAGGCAAAATCATGAATTAAGAATGGAAAATTTGAGGTTGCAAAATAGAAGATCGAGAAGCAGCATGAGATCAAATTCGAGATCATATAGAGAAGAAACAAGACAAAATATCCATATACAAAATATTGGCGAGAATATGATAAATGATCGTTATATTCCACGCGGTGAAACTTTAGACATTAGACATAATCAGGATGAGGGAGAAAATCAAGAAGAGAGAAGGAGAATGTTACGTGATGAAGAGATTCGAAGAAATCGCAGAATAATCGAAGATGATATTGAGAGGCATTATATTGAGCAAGTACATTTAGCAGGAGAAAGAGAGAGATTGCGAGCAGAAGTAGAAGAACACGAAATTCAAACAGCGCTGCGTCAGAATAATCATGATAATCGAGAACGACGACGTGCGAAAAATCGTAATAATGATAATCTCAATGAGGAATATGAGAGAATTCGTAGAGACATAGAAATGCAACGAAGAGAAACAATAAGGGATGAGGAAATTCGCGAAGAATAGAATGAAAGACAAATTAACTTGCAAGAAGAAGAAAGTCGCAGAAGAAGGAAAAATCAAGATGTTGGAGAAGAAGCGCGAAACATCGCAAGACAAGAAAGACATGAACGCAGACGAAGAGAGGTTGCGTTGAAAAGGCCAATGAAGCAAAATTCTGATAGAAATGAACAAATCTTGCGAGAATTAGCAGAAATGAGAGGAATGATAAATAACAGAAGAGAAGGAGGAAGAAGACAAATTAATGAGGCAATCGAGGAAGCTGCGAAAACTCCATTTACTCAAGAGGTACAATTAGGAGGGATACCTCCAAAATGTAATTTACCGGTGTTGACCAGTATATTTGATGGGACTACATGTGCTGTCCAACATATCAAAGCTTATATTCGATGTATGCTACAATGCGAGAACCATGACGTCGTTTTGTGAAAATATTTTGCGTCAAGTTTAACTGGCGAAGCATTGAAGTGGTTCGAAAGTCTTCCAAAGAATACAATAACTTCGTTCATGCATTTAAAAACTACTTTCTTAGGAGCATACATCAGCAATAACTTTACGTGACCTGGAATTGAAGATGTGTTTGGATTGAAACAGAGAGTTGGTGAGAGTTTAAAGCACTTAACGATAAAATGGAGGACAATGTGTAGTGAAATGGCAGGAAGATTGGATGAAAGATATCTCATCTTATCCTTCATAAATGCTATGTTTGCGACGAATCTATTATATATCCAGGTCTTCAGAGTTAAAAACACAATTACCATGACAGAACTGCGAGAATTGCAGGAAGAATATATTACTTTGGAGGAAAAACAAAATGAGATGGAGTCTTATCCAATTCACACAGGCACAAATTTAGCCGCAGCAAATGGAAGTTTGTTACCAAGGATGATTAATACAGTAGCAAGTACTTCTCAAAACCCGCGAGAGAAAATGGAGACTGATAATCAACATAAGATAGTAGCAATGGGGAGTAGAGATCAGGAGGAATTGGAAAAGGAGAGAAATTTTTATAATCGCAATAACAATAATAAGGTCCCAAGGTTTGATCAACCACATGAGACTTATGGTGGACAGAGGCAGAATTATTCAAGAGAGCAAAGAGGTCAGAGGAATATGTGGGAAGACATCAAATTGCCACCTTTAAACACCGGAATAGACAAGATTTGGGAAGCGATTATTCTGATGGAGAACATACCCTCACCCTGGAACATGGGGAAAGAACCACATCCTAACAACAAAAATCAAGAGTTATGTCCTTATCATCATTTTCATTGCCACTCTGTGCATAATTGTAGAAATGTAAAAATAATTATTTTGCGAATGATTGAACATGGGAAATTAAATCATTTTCTAGCAAGATATTTACAACCGCAGCAATTGCCGCAAGCACCAGAAATTCGCAGAGTTAATGTTGCAAAAGAAGCCGAAACATTTGTCATTGAAGTAGGAGCTACAACAAAAAATCTATTTTGCAATTCAATTGTACATTCACATAAAATGATAGAGGGTTTCCATGACAATGTGCTAAGCAGAGTATTTGCAAGGGATGTAGAGGGAAGAGAGGTGATGAATATTGCAAAGATTTCTCCGTTAGAAGAATGGCAGAAACAAGTTATTTCTTTTACTGCGGAAGAGATACCAGAACCTGGGAAGATGCATGACAACCCATTGGTGGTGAAGATAGAGATAAATCCAAAATACAGAGAAGAAGGAGAAGAAGATGATGATGACGCAGCAAATGATTCTTGGGCAATAGATAAAGTTTTAATTGATACTGGTAGATCAGTAGACATTTTATTTTATCATACATATCGCACAATGGGTGGAAGAGATGATGAGTTAATCCCTTCAACTTACAAGATCTATGGTTTTAATGGCACTGCAAACAAGCCAAAAGGAGAAATTACTATGGAAATTCCGTTGAACAAGATATCTTCAAAAATTAAATTTTGTGTAGTGGATATAGAATCTCCTTACAATGCCTTAATTGGAAGACCATGGCTCCATGGGATCTTGGGCATAGCATCAACATATCATCAATGAATAAAGTTTCCACATCCTCATGGTATTGGGATAATTAAAGGTGATTGGTTTGAAGGCAAAAAGTGTTATGAAGTTGACATTAATACTTGCGAAGAAAGGAATGCCCGAAATCGTAATTGGCAACATAACAGGAGGCAAAATCAGAGAGCTGAGAAATTGATGGTGGACAATATAGAGTTGCGGGGAAAGGATATACTTCAATAATAGTTTTGTCCCAAAAGATTCAATGGCGATTAATCATACGAAGATGGGAAAAAGTAGAAACCTTCATTCTTCGCAGGAGAACAAACAAGTATAAGATAAATAAGTAAAAGAAATTTCGAATAATCATTCGACACAGAAGAAAAGAAGTGCAACAATATCATGTTGCGAAAAAATGAAAAACTCTGTTGTGGGAATTAAAAGAACAACTCTGCTCAAAAATGAGAAATTTTCTATTAAAAAGAAAAAGACGATAATTTCTAATCATATAAGAATTTTTAATGCAAATGCATAAGAAGGGCGCAAATCGGCTAAAAATATATAAGAACGGGACGAAATTTTATGGCGTACACCTTAGTTCGCGGATTCTATTCCGTAAGAGGCAATGTCCTTAAAGTACTTCATAAGGGGGGTATCTATTTGCATGGCTATGGGAAAGGCTATACCGCTGCTGGAACCTAGTCATGGAGATTTGGGATTATAGAAAATCCATCCGGGAGAGATAACTTGGATTCCCAATTATATAAGGTTATACCCTGGTTGGGCGTCCGAGAGTTTCTCCTAAGGAATGCAACGTATGATCAAGGCGCCGAGGTACACGGTTGAGCTATGGGTGCCCGGGATGGATGAACCTACCCTGTCCATCCATGACAAGTCTTGGCTTACGATGTGTTCGGCCCGAAGAAAACCCCACTTAGGGTGCAGTCTTGTAACTATAAGCCATATAAGGAATGAAGGACAAGGCTGCGAAAACAACTGGTTGTTGGCAGAACCGGATGGGAAAGTGCTAGTCTTGTATGGCCGATGTATAATCCTTGAAGGGGCAACCGGGGGGAGAGATAAGGGCGGTACCCTCCATTAGGGAGATGTGTATCAAAAAAGACGGCAATGTCATGGGGCTTTATATTCGCAAGAATATTTAGGCCCGTCATATTGTCGCGTGACAGAGACAACAATGTCATGGGACTTTATATTCACAAGAATATTTAGGCCCGTCATATTGCCGCGTGACTGGCCAAAAAGCCTAAAGAGAAATGTTAAGATGAGATCAATGGGTTTTTGCGATAAGATCAAAAGATGAGATAAATGAAATCAATAATAAGAGGAAATAAATCGCAAAGACGTCCTGCGATTTCATCGCAAAGACGGCAATGTCATAAGTCTTAAAAAGCAAAGAGAGATTAATCTCACAAGATGGCTTAGATTTATCATATTGTCGCAGAGATAAAAATAATGATAAGACAAGATCAATGGATTATTACATGTAAAGTAAGAATGTCCTGCGATCTTGTCGCATAAAAGTGGCATAATAAGACCTTTAACTAGGAAGGCGAAATAAGACCACAAGAGAAGTTATATCTGCGAATCATATAATAGACGGTTCGCAGAAATATTTGCGATAATTCATTTATCATAATGCAGATTAATAACAAGAGGCAAGTATGGGAACGATGTATAGCATAGTAAATATTGTTATTCATCATTATATGATAAATTCATATAAATAGCAGACAGACAGAAGCAAAAAAGGAAATTTATATATTGAAAGACATCAGGAGTTACAAATATCTTGTAGAAAGAATGATACAATTTGTCGCAGATAATTATCACAAGAAAGAAATACAAGAGAAGGTTAAAAAGAAAAAACAAAACTATTGAGATTTATTTTCATCATTATCTTCATCTCTGTCTTCATTATCTTCATCATCAGTTTCTTCTTCATCTTCGCTTTCATTCTCATCTATATCAACCTCATTGTCAGAAATAACTGGTACTTCAGTACTGGTTGGGATGTTATCCAAGAGACAAGGATATAGACTAAGAGGAAGATCATTATCTTTACAAACTTTCTCAATAGCATTATTGCGAACGGTGAGAAGGTTACTACGCAAATTGGAATTGGATATCTTTATTTTCTCTCGGAGTCTAGTGATTTTATCATTGCGGGAAGCAAGATTTTTCGCAAGATTACTTTTTTCTTCTTCAAGTTCTGCTATCCTTGCGGAATGTTTTTCTTCAGATTCTGCGATGGTACAATAACAAATTAGAAATTCGTTGAAAATCTACAAAAAAGTATAAAGATGTTAGAGGAGCAATAAATAACCTTCTCTCTCATGAATCATTTCTTGTATCAAGGTTGCTTGCTCGGTATGAAGACTGACATCTATTGCTAAGTTTTTCCTAGCATTATCAAGAATTGCCGCAGCCCATGCGAATTCATCATCATTTTTAATGAGAAGATGGGAACGAACTTGTTTTTCTCTTTTAAGAAGTTTAAAATTTTCATCCTTAAGTTTATCTCTCTCAAGTTCAGTATCAATAAGGGTATTGCGAAATTTTGATAGAGCTTCAGCGCCTTGAAGAGTAATGCGTTCTTTATCCTTCTCAAGTTCACTCTTCTTGGCTTTTAAGACTTTGATTTTTTTCTCTAAATTCATCTCTACAAGTCTTTAAACTATTGGACATACTCAAGGTAGACCTATAGTCCATTCTTATAAGGGAAACCTGATGTTTAAGCTCATCAAGGGACAGAGTATTAATTTTTTCGTCTGAATAATTATTTAAAGCGTCATTAAGACGCTGAAGAAGAGTGGTTTCATCTATGGGTTCATCAAAAGAATTGAGAATAAGAGCTTCATCAGTAAGGTTATAGGAATCTGCAAAATGGTTGCTCAAATAAGCTATAAAATAGCAAGAATGAAGAAAAGTAAAAAAAAAAAAAAATATTAAAGAGAGAAAAGATTTATACCAATAATTTTTTTGCAGAACTTCTCCTTGTCAACTAATTTCTGTTGAAGAACTTCAACTTCTACTTCAAGCGATTTTTTTTTATTAAGGAGTTCAGTATTTCCATATACTTCCAATTGCTTGCATTTTTCGCGGAGAAGGGATATTTCAGCTTCATATTGTTTATTTCTTTCATGAAGTTTCGCAGATTCAGATTGCGAATCAGTAAGCCTTTTCTGCGATGTTGATAATCCATTTTCTAATTCTGAAGCAACAGAAAAAGAATCTCTAGCAGTCTGCAACAGAAAAGAGAAAATGAATAAGGATAAGTAAAAGATCTTCGATACACATGTAAAATTTATTACAAGAAAAATAAAGGAAAGGGGCATACCAGCGAAGTTAGCGCGTGAAGAAAACTTGAGTCGATAAATCTGGAAACTCCTTTGAGATCTTTATTATTAGTCAAGATCGAAGCATCGCAGATTTTCGAGAGATAATCGCAAGTACGAGTGATATCATCCTCACCGACACCTTGCATTGGATTCCTAAAAATATTTGATAATTGATCCATTGGAGTCTCAGGTTGAGAGATACCCATCGCAGATCTAATTCTTGTAGAAGAAAAATGTGTTGAAGTTCCCACAGTGACGTCATGGTTTACCCCATCATTTTGTTCTATTTCTTTATCTTTTTCAGCGATAATAGGAGTCTCTCTAAGTGGAAGAAGTGGTTGAGTTTTTCTTTTATTCTCTGGAGGACCGTCTGTGGTTTGATTTTTATTGCGGCGGGGGGAAGTACCAGAACTTTCATTTGGAGTTAATACTCTTTTGCCTTTATCTTTGGCTTCAACCACCGCGACAAATGGAATTTCCTTGAAAACAATCACACATAAAGATAAGAAACAGGGGCAACAATATATTGTTAAAGATTATAGAAGATTGTTTCTTACTTCATTTGTGAAGGTTTTCAAAATTTGTAAGAGATTGGGATTCCCAGTACTAGCGTAACTAGCCTTCATTTTTTCAATCTGATAAAAGATGTTTCAATAATTAGTAAGAATAATATATTTAACTAAGTTTGCGAATAATGATAAAACTTTGCGGGATATACCTCAAAATTATTTTCAGGCCAATTAAAAACCCAAGGACGATACGATGCAAGATGTGAAAGATCCGCAGGAATATCAAGAGTCCCAAAAATATATGGACCTTCAAGGAGGAGAGGAAATTTGCACCACTTGTCATCTTTTGAGAAGCGAGGACCTTGGTTTTTACTTGAATGATAATCTATATCTTGCATAAGAATTTTATCTTTTGCAACTTTTTTATCCTTATTTAAAAGAACAGCCCAACACGTGCTCTCTTTCTTCATGGGAATTACTTGATAATTCGCAAAGAAATTCTCCATGGTATATTTCGCTGGAATAATTGGGATATCTTTAAAATCAGGATGTCTCGCAGAATCAGGATAGCGAGATCCTTTACCAGCTCCACGAGAAGCATATTCAAGGATGAGACGAATACAATCTCCACTTAATTGGTAGATTGCTCGTGAAAGTTTGGCATGAGAAATAATTTTATAAAAAAGAGGGAGTTTTGGGTCATAAAGAGGGATAGGAAGGCCAGCTTCTAATTGACCTAACGAAATAAGGATCCTTTCATTAGAAGAAGGAAATCTTGAAGCTAGATCAATGGAGAGGTCAGAGTCTGAAGATTGACCAGGAATCTCAGAAAGTGCAAAACCTAAAGTTTGAAGTTTCTGCTGGTGTTTTATTAAAGTGGGTTGACCTAATTTTTTAGCAGGGGCCATTTTTTAGTATGGGAACGACGATTTAGATGAAGAAGAATAAGGAAATAAAATTGAAACAGTAATAGATCCGGAATTTGCGGAAGAAGATGAAGAACAAGAGAGTTGCAGAGAAGAAGTAAAGAAGAAAGGAAAAAAGAGAGAGTAAAAGGAAGATGGGAGATTAGCGAAGAATATATTTATAAGGAAAGAAGATTCTCGAGAACATCAATGCATTTAATGAAGAAAATACATGACTGGTCAGAATTCAACGGTTGAAAAAAGACGTGTCAAGGGATAAATGAGAGAAAAAACACGCGTAGAATATTTAGCGAGGGATGCAGAGACGTGTCAGAATGAAGGGAATGTGAAAAGACAAGGAGTTGCGGCAAATTAAAAAACTTAAATTCTCATGATCTTTATCTTCTTCGCAAAAAAGATATGAGAAGAGGCAAGATGTAGGATCAGAATATTGTCACAACAATATTCCTGCGAAATAAACAACAGTATTGTGATACATCGATAATAAACGACTGTTTTACGATACATCAATGATATTCTGCAAAGATATCCAAAGATGACTTAAACAATGACGTAATGATTGAAAACGAAGGAAACACGAAGAAAGTGTGACATGTCTGCGATATATCAATAAAACCTGCGAAAGATAAAGGCGGTGCTAACTACGATTTATCGCAGTTACTCAGATCCGAAATTGGAGGGGACCTTAGCTGTAAATGAGCTGTCATGAGCTGTAATCCACTATGTAAATACCTATATAAAGGAGATGAATAGTTCCAAAGTAGAGGATGAATTTTTGAGTGCTAGGAAAGTTTTTAGGAGAGAGAAAATCTTTTATCAAGTATTCTGTGTTCTTGATTTCTGTAATTCCTTAAGATCAAATTAATGAAAAAGTGTCTTTAATCTTCAAATTATGTCATAAATATTAATAAATTCTTGAATAGGGTGTAGTGTGGGAATTCCTGCAACTACAAAGTCGTTAACCTAGTTTAGAAGAAGAAACCAAAGGTTAAAGGAGAATCGACTCTAGCTTAGCACAACTAGTATCACACAGAATGTGTGGGGATTAGGTTTCCCAGTTGCTAGAGTTCTCCATTATATAGTCTTTCAAATCAAGATTTGCAATCAATGTTAGCTTGGTAACAAAGCATTCAATATTCACTGTTAGATGAAAACCTGATTAGATTCAAGATAATATTTATCAACCGTTAGAAAAAAAGATAGCTTGTTATACACAAATAAAATGCACGTTTGTAGGATTGTATAACTGTACCCACACTTGTACATTAGTTTGTTCAACAATAGTTAACCAAATGGTTAGCCATATGATAATGTAGTACCAGAATATCGCCACAATTATATTCACGAGAGATTAATGACACTTCTGCGAGCGTTACTGAAAACTCTTCAACAACATTTCACGAGCGTCACAAAATAATTCAAAGAATGACGAAGTTGACGACTGAAGAAACATGAGAAGAACGTGTGTGTTTCACGATGGTTACAAAATTCGTGAGAGGATAGCAAGATAGATCCGAAATTAGAGGACAACTTAGTTGTCACCCATTGTGTAATTTCCTATAAATAGAGATCTAATAGATTTAGAAGGAGAGGTAATTTTTAGAGTGGAGAGAGTCTTGAGGAGAGAGAAAAAATTTAGGAGAGAGGGATATTTTTCAGAGATATTTTTAGAGAGAGAAAATGTATTTTTCTTTATCATCTTCTTCCCAAAAACTAGATTTAGAACTCCATTAATGGAGATTATCAAATGTAAAATCAAATGTAAACTTTAACAATCATAGTAGAGAATCATGGATGTAGATCAAATTGATCGAACCATGTAAAAATCCGTGTGTCTACTTACAATTTTTAGAATTTTAAATATCAAATTAGTTTAGATCAAGAGATTATTATCAAGATATTACAAGGGGTGTGTTGTGGGAAATCCTGCAACTACATTTTGGCGCCGACTAAGGGGAGGAATTGAAGAAGACTCAAAGAAATTGGCTATCATTAGAATTAGATTTCACTGGATCTAAAAGTTTCAAGATAAAATATGGAAAGCTACAACGAAAAGATCATGATTATACATCAAATAGAGAGAATGAGATATGTTAAGTGGCGGATGAAGAAAATATCAGCAAAATTGTGTCAACAAATCATCAAAAAGGACAAATTTCTTTTATTATTCTTTGTTTCATTTTTTAGATCTGGGAATTTCAAAGCACAAATTGAAAAACTGAAATCTTAAAATCTAAACTTTGCTTTTTATAGAAATTTGATTTATTATGGAAGTCTTGAATCTAAAAATGTTTTGCTACGAATTTGTAGTAATCAAACTTCGTTTTACAAATTTGTTTAATGAATTTCTAAAAATGTCAAATTTCGAGATTTTCTGTTGAATAGAGATTTACATTTCGTAAAAACAAAGTTAAGAAGATTTCATTGGAAGTTTTCATTCTTCTTAGGGAGAAATTACTCATCTTAATACTCTATAGATTTCTAACCAAATTTAATAATCATTTGCGATTCCAGGCAAAATTTCATCAATATGGATTTTTGAAGAAAAATGTATGATGGAAACTAATCACTCGTGAAGAATATAATTTCGTCAATATGGATTTTAAGAACAACGATCAACTAAATGGCGAAAATGAAGCTTAAATATTAAGAACAGGTTCTAGCCAAATTAATTTTGACAGCAGCAAGTAGGACAATCTAATATTCTTTGTGAGTAGAAGAATCGCAACAAACTTCATCACCAACTCCAGAAACGCAACAAAATAGGCTGCGAGCAACACAACCAAAGCAAAGAAGATTACGTACTAAGAATAGTGCAAACGTACAAAGGATATAATCTGTAGATCACTTATTTAGGGCAAAAACATAGCTCTTTACAAAGGATAATGCAAACTTGCGAGAACCAAGGCTAACTGGAAATCACGAGCCAGACTAATATACAAAGGATGATATCTTTGGAGAGAAGCTTAAATATTTAGAACAACAGGGAAATGTAAAGGTCAGGGGAACTTATGTGGATATAAACACAAATATAGGAATACAAAAAGGGAAATACAAGAAAAGAAGAGGTCAATATAGGAAAGTTGGAAGAATAAAAATGTACAGACGAAAGACAGTCATTAAAACATCACCAAGGAGGAAAATAAAATCCAACGGAAAGCTTCATTTACAGCAGTGGAGGAATGTACAAATGGTTCAATGATCTAACGATAAAAGAAGCATTATATCTATCGCGAACTGGATCAACGCTATTAGTCAAAGAACGTATTTTCATAAAGAAGAAGAAAGACGCAGAGAAGATACAAAACGATGGTCAAGTCACAAGAATTTAACACATTAAAGAGGAAGCACAGAAGACAGACAAAGACGTACAAGTAAAGAAATTAGCAGGGAAGAAAGACTTGTAAGGGCGAAGGAATGGAGAGGAAGAGAAGTCAGAGTTTTATTTCGCCAGAGCATCACTGATATGAAGCAACGAATCAATTCCATCCATCAATAAGAAAAGGGAAAATACACCATACCATCAGTGGCGAAGAAAAGCTTTTCATCTGCAAAGAATTATCTTCAGTTTGCATGGAACTATTCAAAGGGCATGGACCTGCGAGCAACCCAACGACATAGTAAATAAACTGCGAGCAACAGTCAATACCAATACTTTTTCTTCATAACACAAAGCCATCAAACAAGGCACTTCGTACAGTAGTTTTATTGCCAGCAGGCTAAAACATCATTGCTTGATCTACAATGGACAAAATAAGGGAGGAATATTACTTTGATGCTTAGCTACAGATCATCGAATGCAACTGAATCTGGGTTGGAAATGCTTCATCAATGTATAGCGCAGGAGTTACACAAAAATTACATAGATGATGCAGTAGTTGACGTGACCAGTATCCAAGCAAAGCAACTTAACCTGATCAGTATCACACGGAATTACTTTGGAAACAAAGATAAACTTATGATTAATATTTCATGTATCTTCTTTCCGTGTTTTATTATTTGATCTTTTTATGTGTCTTGATATTACAGTGAACAGAGGAAGAATACAACGACAAAGAGGTTCAAAATATTAGGAAGGAGTAGCGTACCGTAGTCAGGCTTACTTTGTCAAAATATTCAGTACTTATTCAATGAAACGAAGCAAAGGACGCTCCAATTTCTCTTTCGCAAGAAGTATAAATGACGTGATTGTCATAACCAGCATTTAAACTTGACTTTATTCTTTTCAACATTTATGTTGTTGAGGTCATAAGCCATCAGCAAGGAAGACTGTTGCGAGGTGCTCGCTATTATTTCAGTAAACAACAAAAGGGAAAAACAAAAAGGAGTACACGGATGTTTACAACAAAAATAAGAATCATAAGATGGGCGTAAATGGCAGAGGAACTACAAGAAACATAGGACCAAAATATTATATTTGGTCAGTTACATTTGGTCAAAGGTTACATTTGGTCAGTTACATTTCTTCACGAAGGTCCTACATCTTCACCTATGTGCAAAGGTTACATTTGGTATTTACGTGAGGGTACCTCTCATTTCACCTGTTACATTTTGGCGATATTCTCGTCAACTACATCTAAGTTACATTTGGTATGCAAATGTAAGTGAGGGTCTTACATTTTTTCGATGGAATGAAAAGGGTCCTATCTAAGTTATCCCATTTGTTGGTATATGGGCCCCAGTAGCATAATATGATTTTGGAATTGAATATTTCTGATGATAGAGGTATTTAGGGACCTACTAGAAATGAGAGGGAATTTGGTATCATTTTTTGGTGTTGTTCGTCAATAAATTCAAGATTTCAAATGAGAGGGACCTACTAGAAATGTCAAATCTAGTTTTGGCGATAGGATACTGATAAGATATTTAGGGACAAAAGTCAGCTACCTATCCAACTAGCACCAGCAGACATCGAGTTAGCATTAAGCCCGACAAAGATTCTAAGAAGTACAAGCTGGGACAGATGGTCAAAGGAATACTAAGTGGACTTGAGATCTTGCGATCAAATCCGAGCACATAGACATTTTTGATTGCCTCTTCAAAATGATAGTGATCTTACATCTTCTCGTGAAGAGTTGGCGATATTCTCTCGTCAACTATTTGAGTTATAAGAAGGGGTATGCAAATGTTGTAAGAAGACAGCTGAGAATATTTCATTATTTCGCCAAGTTGGTCAGAGACAGGAATTTAGGTATTTCATTACTTCGTCATATATTTGATTATTTCGCAAATAAAATTCACAAGAGAAGGGTTAGAACAATTGGTATGTTGCGAGAGTATACAAGAAGCAGGCCAAGAGTTCATTTCTTATTTCTTCTAATTTCACGATAAAATCAAATACTTCGCGAGAATTGGAAACAACAGCAAATCGCCAAAAAGCTAAGTACCACTTCCTTGAATATTTTAATTACAGAAAATGAAAATTTTTGATTTATATTATCGCCGGATTTCAAAGAACATTTCTAAGATTTTTAGTATTTCAAAAAAAAAATAATAAAAAATTCAAAAACTTTTGATTCAATTTGCCAAAAGCGATTTAATCGCAAGATTCCTAAAATTTCAAGGTTTCAAATTATTTCAAAGATTTTAAGATTTGATTGACAAACAGCGATACAATCGCAAGATTTCAAAAAAATTCAAAAAATTATAAAAAATGAGATCATCGCAAAAAATCTAAAGATCGCAATTTTTTTTCAAAGATTACAATAAATGAAACAATTGCAAAGATTTCTAAGATTTCAAAAAAAATAAAAAAAAATGATTTCATTTCCAAAACAGTGATACCCTCGCAAGATTACAAAGATTTCAAAAGATTATAGAAAATGGAATTATCGCAAAAAAATTCTAAGATTTCTAAGGTTACAGAAAACGAAATTATCGCCAAAATTTCAAAGATTTCAAATTTCCAAAATACGCGATACAATCGCAAGATTTAAAAGATTTCTCTAGAATATTTCTTTTACAGAAAGAAATTTTTGGTTTAAAAAATGCGATAAAATCGCAAGATTTCAAAGAATATTTCTAAGATTTCAAAAGATTTTAAAGAATATTTCAACTCACAGAAATGATCAAAACAAATTTTTATCAGAGTTGCGAGTGTAATCGCGAGATTATTCAAGATTATATAAAGAATTGACAGAAATGAAAGAATGAAGAAACGCGAATATAATTTCGCAGAGATTTATAAGAATGGGACAATGGCGTGCACCCTAGTTCGCGAATACAATTTCGTAAGAGGCAAATGTAAGACCTACAAGCACGTTATAAGGGGGGTATCTCTTTACATGATTCAGCGATAAGGTTATACCGCTACTGGAACCTGAATCATGCAGATGTTGGGGTTAAAGAAAACCTATCCGGGAGAGAGATCTTGGATTTCCAGCTTTATAAGGTTATACCCTGGTTGGACGACCGAGGATCTCTTCCAAGAAGTGCAAAGTATGACCAAGGCTCCGAGGTACACGGTTGAGCCAAGGGTGCCCGGGACGGACGAACCTACCCTGGCCATCTTTGGTAAGTCTTGGCTATGATGCACTTGGCCTGAAGAAAACCCCACCTAGGGTGTAGTCTTGTAACTATAAGCCATATAGGCATAAAGGACAAGAGGCTATGAAAACAACTGGTTGTTGGTAAATCTGGATGGGAGGAGCTAGTCTTGTATGGACGATGTGCCCTCCTTGAAGGGGCAACCAGGGGGAAGATAAGGGCGGCACCCTCCATTAGGGAGCTGATAAGTGTCTTAAGACGGCAATGTCATGGGGCTCTAATATCGCAAGATCATTTAGGCCAATCATATTGTCGCGTAAATTATACAGAGGCAAAAAGCCAAATGAGAAAACGTCCTGCGATTTCATCGCAAGACGGAAATGTCATGAGACTATGATCTCGCGAGAGAACTTAGACTTGTCATATTGTCGCAGAAAATTCAAAGAAAAATGGATAAGACAAGATCAATGGGTCAATACATGCAAATGTAAAGACGTCCTGCGATTTTGTCGCAGAAAGAGAAATTGGCGAAATAAGACCTTTAACTAGGAAGGAAAAATAAGACCAATAGAATAATCTCAAACATTAATTATTTTCTTGTAAGAATGCAGGGAAGATTTGCTCATCGCAAGAGAGAAAGCAAGTACTATTCAGAATCTCTCAGAAATATTATTCAGAGTTTCTCAGAAGTATTATTCAGAGTCTCTCAAGAGGAATGTCTACAATCTCGTAGCATTATTCACAATCTCGCCACTATTCATCGCCACTATTCACAGCATTCTTTCAGAGCCTCGCAGAAACATTCAGAAATTCGCAGAAACATTCAGAAATTTTCAGAATAATTCAGCATATTGCAGACCATTTTAGAATTTTGCAGGAGAAGTGATTATTTCGCAGAATATGATCATTTTAACAAAAGAGGCATAGGCAATTCGTTCATTTAACATTCTCTCAGAGATCCTTCCTTCGTAGGTAAAGAACAGAGGCAACTATGGATTACCAAGAAAACATTTTATGTTCTTTATCTTCTCGCAAGAATCATTTCCAAAATGGACTAGGATTTTCACCAAAAATGAAGTAATAATTTCACGAGAACAGAGGCAATACTTATGATTTTCATTAAAGAACGGATACTTCTTGAAGATTGAGTACTTCTTATATTTCTTCAGGGATACTTCATACTTCACGAGCATTTCAACAGTTAATACTTCTTATTTACTTAACAAAGATATGGAACTTCGCAAAAGAATAGAGGCAAGTATATACTTTTCAAGTCCAGTATTCTTTCGCTCATTCCTTCATCAACAAAAATCAAAGACTACTACAATAACAGATTTTTTCTTAAAGATTACTTTTCAAGCAATATTCAAGAAAAAAGAGGCAAGATGTAGTACCAGAATATCGCCACAATTATATTCACGAGAGATTAATGACACTTCTGCGAGCGTTACTGAAAACTCTTCAACAATATTTCACGAGCGTCACAAAATAATTCAAAGAATGACGAAGTTGACGAATGAAGAAACATGAGAAGAACGTGTGTGTTTCACGATGGTTACAAAGTTCGTGAGAGGATAGCAAGATAGATCCGAAATTAGAGGACAACTTAGTTGTCACCCATTGTGTAATTTCCTATAAATAGAGATCTAATAGATTTAGAAGGAGAGGTAATTTTTAGAGTGGAGAGAGTCTTGAGGAGAGAGAAAAAATTTAGGAGAGAGGGATATTTTTCAGAGAGATTTTTAGAGAGAGAAAATGTATTTTTCTTTATCATCTTCTTCCCCAAAACTAGATTTAGAACTCCATTAATGGAGATTATCAAATGTAAAATCAATTGTAAACTTTAACAATCATAGTAGAGAATCATGGATGTAGATCAAATTGATCGAACCATGTAAAAATCCGTGTGTCTACTTACAATTTTTAGAATTTTAAATATCAAATTAGTTTAGATCAAGAGATTATTATCAAGATATTACAAGGGGTGTGTTGTGGGAAATCCTGCAACTACAGATAACTTTCATATTAATCATATTCTTCTTCACCATAACTAGTTCAAATGACTCAAATGAACTAGTTAGAGAGTTGTTCAATTGCAAGGAAATCTCATGTACTACACAAGACACAATTGAAGCAAAAACGATTTGATTCACTCGAATGGGTTCATCAACTATATAGCCACGGCTTGCAATTGCATTCCTTAGTTTATAAAGATAAGTTCACAAACATCATTTTTAGACATAACCTACTCAAGTTCGCGGACTTAAATTTATGGATGGAATTCACAAATTCCAGCAGAAATTCTCGGGTTTGAGAACTTCGCCAGTTCGCGGACTTAGCTCACGCACTTCTCCGGTTTTATTTGATCAACAAAGTTCGCAAACTTTGGTTCAAGCAATAAGGACTTATACATATATATGTGTTTCCACAACAATGCTTATATCATACAATGGTTATATAGTCTAAACTCCCATTTCAATCATTGAAACATTCTTAGAGGACGTTATATAGTTGATATTCACAAACCATTTTTCGTCAGAGCAATTTTCAAAGTGATTGAAACTTAATTAACATGACTTTTATCACTAGGTAAAGATGAACTTGGCTAAAGTGAAAGCTTTACCAACACATATTTCGAGAAATAGATAGGCGTGGTAAACTTGGCTCGAAATACCAAATGTGTATAATCTAAGTCTATATAGCAAAAAGAATTTTGTCTCAAGATAGGAGATAAATAGACTTGTGAGTGATAGATAAGTTCAAGTCTCCACATACCTTTTAGTCGATGAAGATCCACCAGTTCCTTGAGTAGTCCTTCTTCATGTATGATGATTTCCATGGAGTTCTTGAGCACAACTACACTTTCTATCCTAGTCCGAGACCTTAGCTATAGGAGACTAAAAATCAAGACTTATAGTTTTGATCACTAACATTGACAAACATGCTTGAGATAGCAACGCATGCGATTTCGACCAAGCATTGCTCTAACAACCTCCCCCTTTGTCAATTTTAGTGACAAAACTATCAATACATATGGAATACAAAATATATACATATATATATAAACTTTGTAGGTCCTGTTCCACATGCCTAATCTTCAACATTACTCGAAATCTTCGTCACTTCCAAGTAATCTAATGATCCCAAAGGTTGTAAGTTTAGCATCATCATTGTTGAAAATTCGTAGCTATAACAATGAGAAAATAAGAGTTCTTAATCATTGTTATACAGTGTCATAGTATCATTACACAGCGTCAAAGTCCAATCGCATCACAACTTTAACAACAATACTATGGTGATATGTCACTCTCCCTTAGTCAATACTCCATCTCACATGGAAACCACTCTCCCTTACATAATGATACGAAAACCATATGTATTTGTAGTGTGAACTACATATTAATTCTCCCCCTTTTTATCAATAAAATTGGCAAAGGTACAAGAACGGGATCCTAATGAAATTTCCAAACGAGACATTTCATAACCAAAAGAAAGCATATATCATCTTATTTAGATGCAATCATAAAGCCGAAGTTAAATGCATTCATCAAGGAGTATATAAAGATACAAGATAACCCCTATAATATTCCACAACCGCACTCCCCACAAAAATTTGGAAATTAAGAACAAGTTCAATTAAGAACTCTCCCCCATAATGAAAATGCGGGGGTCTAACAACCTCACCCAATATTTTGATTAGCAATCTGTATGGACAACTCCGAATTGTTTTCTAGAGAATCAACAAGACTCAATCAATATAAAATATCTCAAGAAGTTATTATCTCAATATCTCGATTTGATTTACTCAAGAAAATATGATTCGCGAGCCTAATCAAAGAGAGATAACTTGGATGGTACATGTTTGCAGGTGAAAATGGTTTCTGCTGATTTTGGTAATTGCGGGTGTGCAGGTGAGAAACAATTTAAACCCTAAACAATGTACAGCAAGGGAGTACTTTAAGTTAGAGAGATCAATTTGTACATGTCCAGCCTAAACCAAAAAATGGTCGTTCCAGACTTGCTTCGGTCACAAAGTGGAGGAGAATGGGTTGGTTTTGGGGAGGGAAGCAAGGAAAGTGGTGAGACTAGAATAGTTAATTCTGGAAGAGTAGTTGGGTTAATACGACTAGTTATCATAAAAGTGAGAGAGCTAACAAGGTGAGCTACCAAGTAAGTATTTCTGAGTGTTGTATCTCCCGTATGAACTTATTGTTCAATGGAAATAGGTAAGACCTATTCATACAAGTCGGATTAAAAACGTACCCTGGTATCACTAAGGAGTGGGGAAGTAAATAGGAGGAGGTGGTAACCGTATGCATGGAATTGATGTCCCATAAAGTGGTTAACGCATGAAACTGGTTTTCATGAAACTGCTAACGTTATGGAATTGATGTCCCATAAAGTTGGTAACGCATGTGCTTTATGTTCCATGAACGTTTCACACACAACTTCCCGTATTTACTAACCACCTCACCCTTATGACACTTCCTTATGACGAGCGTAGTGTACGCCGCACGCTGTAAACCGCCAAACCAATACCCAAAGAGGATCCCCCAGTTTGTGTTGATGTCTCGAATGTTTTTGTAAAACATGTAGCATGTTGTTGTGGCTTGGAAAGTCAAGCTCAAGAAACTTGCTATCCAGGTGACCTTCAACGGTCGAGATTTTGCATCTTGAGAGGAGGGGCAACCGTTGATCGTTGCACGCCTTCGTTTTGGTAGCTGCGTAGTGAGGGCCAACAGGTGGCGCAGCTAGGTTGGCATACCGTTGGCATGGCATGGTTTGGCGTGGCCAAAATTAGGTTTTCGGGCCAAAGGTTACCATGTGTCGTCTGGTAACCTTGGATGGATAGTATTTGCTCCAGGGATTGAAGGGAAAATCGTTGATTATTGACCGCCTTCATTTTGGTGGCCACGTAGGGAAGGCCAACAGGGTGGCGCGGCTAGGTTGGCATGCCGTTGGCATAGCATGGTTTGGCGTGTCCAAACTTAGGTTTTCGGGCCAAATGTTACCATGTGTCATCTGGTAACCTTGGATGGATAGGATTTGCTCCTGGGATTGAAGGGAAACCGTTGATTGTTGAACGCCTTCGTTTTGGTGGCCGCGTAGGGAAGGCCAACATGGTAGCATGGCTAGGGTGTGGTTAGACTTGGCATGTGAGGCCAAGGGTTCGCCTTGGGCGTGGCTAGCTTTGTCTAGGTGCGATTTTGGCTTGGCATGTGGGGCCAAGGGTTTTCCATGGGCATATGGCATGGCTAGGGACAAGGCAAGGGCGTTTGGCTTGGCTTGATGTGACTAGCATGGCCAGGGCCAAGGCAAAGTGAATTTGTCATGGCGCAACTAGCTTGGATAAGTTTGGTTTTCGCTTGGCATGTGGGGCCAAGGGTTTGCCATAGGCGCATGGCGTGACTAGCTTGGGATAGGTGCGTGACCAATCTAGGGTTTTGGGGAAATGGTCGTTTGGTAACCTTAGATGGCCAGGATTTGCTCCTAGGATTGAATGGAAACCGTTGATTGTTGCACGCCTTCATTTTGATAGCTGCGTAGTTAAGGCCAGTATGGAGGTGCGGCTAGCATGGTTGGCATGCTTTGGCGCGGTTAGTGTGGCTAGCATGACTTTCCATTAGCACAGAGGTGCGGATAGAATGCTTGGCGCGGTCGGTGTGGATGGCATGATTTTCCATTAGCATAGAGGTGCGGCTAGCATGGTTGGCATGCTTTGGCGCGATCGGTGTGGATGGCATGATTTTCCATTGGCACAGAGGTGCGGCTAGCATGGATGGCATGCTTTGGCGCGGTCGGTGTGGCTGGCAAGATTTTCCATTGGCATAGAGGCACGACAAGCATGGTTGGCATGCTTTGGCGCTATCAGTGTGGCTGACATGATTTGCCATTGGCACAGAGCTGCGGCTAGCATGGTAGGCATGCTTTGGCGCGGTCAGTGTGGATGACATGATTTTCCATTGGCACAGAGATACGGCTAGCATGGTTGGCATGCTTTGGCGCGGTCGGTGTGGATGACATGATTAGCCATTGGCACAGAGGTGCGGATAGCATGTTTGGCATGCTCTGGCGCGGTCGGTGTGGATGGCATGATTTTACATTGGCATAGAGGTGCGGCAAGCATGGTTGGCATGCTTTGGCGCGGTCGGTGTGGCTGGCATGATTTTCCATTGGAATAGAGGTGCGACTAGCATGGTTGGCATGATTTGGCGCTGTCATTGTGGATGGCATGATTTTCCATTGGCACAGAGGTGCGTCTAGCATGGTAGGCATGCTTTGGCGCGGTCAGTGAGGCTGACATGATTTTCCATTGGCACAGAGGTGCGGCTAGCATGGTTGGCATGCTTTGGCGCGGTCGGTGTGACTGACATGATTAGCCATTGGCACAGAGGTGCGGATAGCATGTTTGGCATGCTCTGGCGCGGTCGGTGTGGATGGCATGATTTGACATTGGCATAGAGGTGCGGCAAGCATGGTTGGCATGCTTTGGCGCAGTCGGTGTGGTTGGCATGATTTTCCATTGGCACAGAGGTGCGACTAGCATGGTTGGCATGCTTTGGCGTGGTCGGTGTGTCTGACATGATTTTCCATTGGCACAGAGGTGCGGCTAGCATGGTTGGCATGCTTTGGCACGGTCGGTGTGGCTGACATGATTAGCCATTGGCACAGAGGTGCGGATAGCATGTTTGGCATGCTCTGGCGCGGTCGGTGTGGATGTCATGATTTGACATTGGCATAGAGGTGCGGCAAGCATGGTTGGCATGCTTTGGCGCAGTCGGTGTGGCTGGCATGATTTTCCATTGGCACAGAGGTGCGACTAGCATGGTTGGCATGCTTTGGCGCGGTTGGTGTGTCTGACATGATTTTCCATTGGCACAAAGGTGCGGCTAGCATGGTTGGCATGCTTGGCGCGGTCGGTGTGGCTAGCATGATTTTCCATTGGCATAGAGGTGCGGCTAGCATGGTTGGCATGCTTTGGCGCGGTCGGTGTGGCCGACATGATTTTCCATTGGCACAGAGGTGCGGCTAGCCTGATTGGCATGCTTTGGCGCGGTCGGTGTGGCTGGCATGATTTTTCATTGGCATAGAGGTGCGGCAAGCATGGTTGGCATGATTTGGCGCTGTCAGTGTGGCTGGCATGATTTTCCATTGGCACATAGGTGCGGCTAGCATGGTTGGCATGCTTTGGCGCATTCAATGTGGCTGACATGATTTTCCATTGGCACAGAGGTGCGGCTAGCATGGTTGGCATGCTTTGGCATGGTCGGTGTGGATGGCATGATTTTCCATTGGCACAGAGGTGCGGCTAGCATGGTTGGCATGCTTTGGCGCGGTCGGTGTGGATAGCATGATTTTCCATTGGTATAAAGGTGCGTCTAGCATGGTTGGCATGCTTTGGCGCTTTCGGTGTGGCGGACATGATTTTCTATTGGCACAGAGGTGCGGCTAGCATGGTTTGCATGCTTTGGCACGGTTGGTGTGGCTGGCATGATTTTTCATTGGTACAAAGGTTCATCTTGCATGGTTTTCACGCTTTGGCGCGGTCGGTGTGGCTGGCATGATTTGTCATTGGCACAGAGGTGCGGCTAGCATGGTTGGCATGCTTTGGCGAGGTCGGTGTGGCTGGCATGATTTTCCATTGGCACAGAGGTGCGGCTATCATGGTTGGCATGCTTTGGTGAGGTCGGTGGGGATGGCATGATTTTCCATTGGCACAGAGGTGCGGCTAGCATGGTTGGAATGCTTTGGCGCGGTCGGTGTGCATGTCATGATTTTCCATTGGCACAGAGGTGCGGCTAGCATGGTTGGCATGCTTTGGCGCGGTCGGTGTGGCTGGCTTGATTTTCCATTGGCAAAGAGGTTCGGCTAGCATGGTTGGCATGCTTTGGCGTGGTCAGTGTGGCTGCATGATTTTCCATTGGCATATAGGTGCGGTGTAACACCCCGTGTTTTTAGCATGGTGCATGCAGAAAGATGCAGTGTAATACCTCGTGTTTTTAGCATGGCGCATGCTGAAAGATGCGCCATGGGCTGAGATGAAGCTTCATCCAAAGCTTCCGTTGGTTGGTAAGAGGTAGATTGGCCTAAGGCCAATACCGTGCCAAAATGTCGCATTATGTTTTGAATTTGGCTGAGGGCCAATGTTGCATCATCATGATGCATTAGGCTAGTTGGGTAGTGACCTTGAGCTTGGCGTAATTTTCCGGTCCGTCACAGTTGGTATCAGAGCAAGTTCCGAGAAAACTCTAGGGACTTGTGCGGAGTGGACTCGTCAAACGAGTATTTTTCCTTCAAAGGGAAATGAAGTTGGAGAGTAGGCCAACTTTTGCGCTGGAAGAGTTTGTAACTGCAATGCTAGTTACTTTTCAGAATCGAGTTGAGCTTGTTCATGTGATGTGAGTTTGCCTGGCCTAATTGGCACCCCACTTACGAGTGGATATCCGGAAGACCGTCTTGGGCGGTGGGTAGACAATGGGACTGATCATACCCACACGTTGGAAACTGGCCAACGGTGTGCATTGTCAGGCACGGATAGCATCCAACTTACGAGTGGCAACCTGGATGACCGTCAGGTACGGTGGGCAACTGGAAAACTGTTCCACACAGTACTGTGCTAAAATCTTGTCATTTCGATGACACCTTTCAACCTTGTGAACCTTAGGGATTCTTGGATGGTGGTATGGGACGCCATCTAGGATACCTTATTGAGATATCCTCTTGGCACTAGCCAATTGAGATTCTTGGTAACGTTGTCGGAACCTTTTGGATTCCTGGGCAGGTAATGGGACATTTTCTCAAAAGGTCTAAATTGTCGTTCATGACAACTTGAAGAAACCTGTGATTTCTGAGCATCTGGTATGGGACTTTTGCTCAGGAAATCCAAACCGAAGAGTTTGTCCACAATAGTTTTGTTTGGAATTTCGGGGACGAAATTCTTTAAAGGGGTGAAGAGTGTAATACCCCGTGTTTTTAGCATGGCGCATGCAGAAAGATGCAGTGTAACACCCCATGTTTTTAGCATGGCACATGCTGAAAGATGCGCCATGTGCTGAGATGAAGCTTCATCCAAAGATTACGTTGGTTGGTAAGAGGTAGATTGGCCTAAGGCCAATACCGCGCCAAAATGGCGCATTATGTTTGGAATTTTGCTGAGGGCCAATGTTGCATCATCATGATGCATTAGGACAGTTGGGTAGTGTCCTTGAGCTTGCAGTGCAATCATTGCGCCGAGTGGTGCACAATCATTGTGCATCAGGCTAGAGAGGGCTTGCCGAACGAATGTTGCGCAAGCGCAATCATTACACACAATCATTGCGATGAATAGTAAAACGCAATGATTTCGGGGAGTTGATGAAAGATTTTTCCTCCCCTAATCAAAGTTCTAAAAATGTCAAATTAACATATATAGGGAGGGGGTAGTTGGTTGAAGGTGCATATGCGAACTATATACCAAGTAATCTTTATAGCTTAGCCGAAAGAGTATAAATGGTGCATAAGGCTCATTTATAGTTACGTAGCCTCGCGAAGAGGGAATTTGATGCTTAGGCATTTTTATGCCATATTTCGGACCAAACATGCATCACTTGCATGTATTTTGACGGAATGTCCTATACGGACCAGGCCATTACCATTATTGCTTAGCCACGACTTTGCAAACGAGTTGGCTTAAGTTTATGTCCCTTCGTGATGAACTATGGTCTGTGCTTGATCCCTTTAGAGTAGGGAAGGGTACGTAGGCAGCCGCAATGAGTTGCAGCATTTCCGGTCCAACAAGTTGTCGCCCATATCATCTAATTGTGAGATGATTGCGGCAGATTGGCCCCTCATATCATCTAAGCTCGGTAGCTTGATGCAAGAGATGATTGTGGTCAAGCTTGATGAGGCTTAGTTGCATGCCAACAAGTGTATGCTCATACTTCTTATCAAGCTACAAAGAGAAAGTTATAGCCTATTTGGAGGCTAAAAACCCAAGTGTCGTAATTTAGCTCAAGAGGAGTCCATTTTGATGGGAAACGACCCAAAGATCAAGACATGTTGATCTATAGATCCACATGGTCACTAGAATTTAGCAAAATTCCATCGTTTAGGGCCTCAAAAAGCCGTTCGTGCAGTTTTAAGAAAGTTTTTGGTTTACTTAATAAACCCATCACAGGACAAGGGTAAGTCGGAACAGTGTGAAAGCTTAGTTAGCCATATCATGCTCCCCGAGCATGCTTGCAAGGGCAAGTGAACGTACATTTTCCTGGATTTAACGCCCGGATCGTAGATTCGTCAGAGTGGCACATTGGGGAAGTTACGGCCTGTGGGGAAACGCGCCAAAGGCGTAATTTTTCGGTCCGTCACATGCGTCCAGCATGGTTGGCATGCTTTGGCGCGGTCGGTGTTGCTTACATGATTTTCCATTGTCACAGAGGTGCGTCTAGCATGGTTGGCATGCTTTGGCGCGGTCAGTGAGGCTGGGATGATTTGTCATTGGCACAGAGGTGCGGCTAGCATGGTTGGCATGCTTTGGCGCATTCAGTGTGGCTGGCATGATTTGCCATTGGCACACGTGGGAATTAGGGTTTGGGTTGTCGTAACCCTAATTTGAAAAAGATACCCCGGTAATTATTTAGAGACACTTTAAAGGTTTTAGTAAATGTGCCTAGTTAATGCTTGTTACTTTAAATGTTGTGACATCACTGTCTGCTAGGGTTTAGTGTTTTACGGTTTTAACCCTAAGCTAAAAACCACCATCAACATTAAGTCCTCTGCTTAGCTCGGAAAAGGTTCCTTGTTGCGAGGTAAGCATATGATGGTGACAGAAAAGGACAGAATCGAGGTGTAAATCATTGCAAAGATGGTCAGGAGAATCCGACTAACCCTTTTGAGTGGTAAAAAGAGTTTTGGATTCCCGTGTTAGCGGCCCTGCGTAAGTTGTAATGGGAGTGCAGAACGTGAAGTGGTGAGATGAATGTTATTGGCTTGGTCTGGTCGTACATCTTTAAGGAAAAGGGGGCGTGGTCTTGGAAGGCAACGCAAGTGGACGGCTTGGCTCAAGGGGCCAAGAGATGGCGGTCTTGGTAAGGAAAACGCGCATGGACGATAGGGTCGCGACAGTGGAACATGCGGCTTGGCATAGTGTGGCCTTGGAAAGATGAGACATACACGAACGACTAGGTATGGTGGGGCCATGACAATGGTGCGAATGGATTTCCAGGTGGGCCGCGGCAATAGCATGGTGGAACGTGCAAGGACGCCTAGGCGTGGTATGGCCGTGGTATGGCGTGAGTGGTCTTGGATGTGGAAATTGGTCTTTGCGAGATCGGTTTCCTCTTTTCCTTCCTTGGCTCAAAATTGGAAATCATTTTCTTGTTCGAACTCCCAAGTATTACGCCTATAAAAAGGATGGCTGGCCTCTCCCTTTGATTCACGCCTTTATGCTTTCTTCTTTTATTGCTTGGTAGCAGTGAAGTGGGCGAGCGGATTAGGTATGTCTTCAAGTACTTCCTCTTTGACTTTCTTTTTCTTTTATTTTCTTGTGTTGGTGAAAAACCCTAGTTGTAGGCGTACCTTTCCATGACCTTGTAGAAAATTTCAGTGTAAATCCCAGTCGTAGGTATGTATTGCACAAGCTCATAGTAGTACTTAGGCATGAATACTGTAGTAATGTTGTCCATCTCAACTCACTGTGCAAAGTAAGCCCGCGATAGTAATTATTATCCCTTTTCCATGAATACCTAGTTTTTTAGGGTTTACTCCTTGTCTTGGTGTAGCCGTGTGCATGGTCCCCCTCTTTTTTTTTGGCGCATCTATCTGGCTGAGTGCGAGTTTCCGGCTGCATGTAGTGGTGATGTAGAGTCTGCCAGTCCCCACTTTTCGCGTATGCACGAAAGGACTTTGAAACCAATTAGTTTGTGCCCGATGCGGCTCCCTTGCGTCCAATAGAATAATTTCTACACGCTTTATGTTATAATTCCTGCTCTTCTTGTTCCATTGTAGTTATCGCAGCGGTGAAAATAGTGTAAGAGAATTTCGGTTAAGATGTAAATAGTTTCTACGGTACCGAGGGATGGGGGTAATTCCAAACCAAACATAGATGACGAGTTCTTCACGGCATCAGCCACGATTAGGAGAAACCATCCCCAATACGTGCCGATCCTTCTGACCGGCTTCGAAAGAAAAGGAGAGGATCGATTGGTTCGGCCAGGAGGCGTAATAAGTTTTTTCCTTCAGAGGAAAGAATATCGTGCCTCTTCTATCGACTTTAAAATCCCTGCAAGTCCGTTGCGTTCCTTTGAGAAATGGACGCGATTTATGATGGACCAGGAACCTTCAAAGACCAATTTGACTAGGGCGCAGATTGTCGACGCTGTTGCGGCTTCCGCAATGCTTCAGATTAGGAAAGACATTCTAGGGTTAGTTTTTTTTGGTTCAAGATGGTGTCTAGACACCCATACGGTCGTATGCAGGTGGGGCAAAATGACCATTTCTTTGGAGAGCGTGGCTGTGTTGCTAAATCATCTTGTAATTGGAAACCTCGACGTCAGGATGTCTGCAGACGAATAAGAAATTGGCGCCACCCTGGTTGCGAAGTCAAATGGATTCGTTCGGAAGGAAAATGATATGAAGTGCCTTTATGACTGGTGGGTATCTTAGTGGTTTCCTGACGAGTTGGAGTCGAACCAGAAGAATAGCGTACTTCATGTCGCGATGTTCTTGGCTCTTTGGCTATCCAGGGATATCTTTGACGACGGCTCGGGCAAGAAATAGATAAGACAGTAACTTATCACATTTTCCATAAAATTAGCAAAGGGCATCGCTCTCCCCCTCGGTGGTTTGTTTCTTGGTTCTCTGTATGCACACCTGGATCAGCTGGTTTTGAACATGTGCGCCTCGAATGGTCATATGAAAGTGGATTCATATGTTCATGCCGCCTTTCTCCAGGCATGGTTGTGGGAGCATTTCGAGAAGTATGCCCTGAAACCGTTGGCTATACTTCCTGTGTCTTGGGGTGGCTCCAGAATTCTGCGTTGGTCGAACAGGCGAATAAAAACTGGTCCAAAACTGATTAAGTTTCTTGACAACTAGTATGCGGTTAATTTTCATCCATGGGCTCCGGTGCATGCGTTCATAACTCAGATTAGTACCTTTGCTTCTGCTTTGAATATGTCTTTGTCTTATGATGAGGAGGGCCTGAGCATTGGAGAGATGGTGTTCTTGCGCAGCTGCACGCCTAGCCACGTGCCATATTTTTTTTGAGGAGATTGCAAAGCAATCTCTTACAATGTTGATAGGGCTGCTCGACATATGGGTTTTTACCAAGGGGTCCCACTTGTTCGTCATCCGGTTGTTCAAGAAATCCCGTTATCAACTGTTCTCAATGATAGTGTTCTTGTGTCGGGTAAAAGTCTGCCTTTCCTCGCGGAACGAAATTCATCAATGACTTCCAAATACAACATATTTTGGCAGGATGAGTTTCTTGATATTCATGGATTCGTGAATGATGTGGTAGAGAATCGTCAAGATAAGCCTTCTCCTGCGGTTTTAGCGGAACATCCACTGCTGAGGGATCCCAAGAAAAAATCTGTTAGCTCTAATGCAGATAGTCCCCAGGTGAAGGAATGAAGATCTAAAGATCATGCGGGCGGCTTTCAGTCAGACACCACGGTTCTGCCTACTTTTAGTTCATCCAATATGCGGGTACGTACATCTATCCTCTTGACCTTGGCATGTATCGTTTATTTCCTTGTTCCTTTTCTGAGAATGCGCCCTTGGATTCTGTCCAGGGTCTCAGTAGTACGAAAGCCTTTTCCAAACTTGCGAGCAGTCATAAAACATCATTTTTCGAGACAGAGAGCGGCGTTGCAGAGCCTACCCATGATGACGTGAAAATCGAAAAGGATAAGAGTTCAGGGTCTAGCGATAGCCAGATAAATTCTTCCGATAGCAGTGTTGAATCTTTGTCTAGTCAGTCTGAAACTGAATCGGTGAGTCCCCTCCATGTTTTTCTTCTCCCCCCCCCCTTTTTTTTCTTTACAGTAAAACTAAATTTTGATTTTTAGGAGGAAACCGTTCTTGGGGATGATCTTGAAGTGGAAGGCCATCAGAGTAAAGACGTAGTCATACTTTAAAATGTGTAAACTGTGCTAGCTAGCGACTTGGACATGGAGATTCATCATCCCGAGGGAGCTGCCGTGACTCAGGTAGAGGAGAGCACTTCGAGGGGTGAAATCGTAGTTAGGGATCTCCTGCTAGTTGTTGATTTAGTTGCAGGTTCCACCTTCAATCCTCTGTATCTGGCCCCTTTCCCAGGTCATGTGCTGATTGGTGGATTTAGCGTGCCAGCCAAACATGCGACATTGTACACCAAGATTTGGGAAAGCTACGGTCACATTGCCACGACTAATAAGATCACTAGTCGACATGCATTGGTCAAGCGTGTGGAGGAAGCCTTGTCTTCGATTGATGACATGTGCAACGTGACTGGTCATACAGTTTCTGAAGATGTAATCTCAAGATGGAAGTTCTATCGTGACATGTGTGTGGGCTTCGAATTCAACGTTCCTTGGTTCGTTGAAGGTCTCTCTGATGTTGAAAGGTCGTTGGTCGGAGAAGTTGAAGGTCCTTCCGCAGACATGATGAAGAAGCAGGAAGCGGAATTCAAGAAGTTGTGCAGGAAGCTAAAACTTAAGAGGGAGGCTCTCCAAACCACGAGGGAGGCCTTTGCCAAAAGGAGCAAGCCGCTGTTGGAAAACTTCCCTTGAATATATATATATGTCTTTTGGACCTCTTATCTTTAGGTTTTTTTTTTTGAAATGCAAATGAGATGCCTGGTTTTTGGTTTGTGATTTTCTGATTTTCTCGGGTTAATAGATAAATGCTACCTTGATGGTTTTGGATTATATATTTTTTTTTTGAATGAGATGTTTAGAATTGAATTACCTTTGGCTATGAATGAAAGTGACGCGGACATCCCAGGAAAACCATTGAACCGTGTGTTGGTAGATGTCATGGGATGAAACATGGATATAGGTTTTATCAGAACTTGAAAAAGCAAACCACGTATTTTTGTCTAGATAGGACTTACTCGGTTTCTCAGGTCTTCTGATGAGAATAAATTTTCCGGGTGTATGACCAATTTTTCTTTTTTAGAAACATGGTCATGGGAAGTCCCCAGTCTTCCGAGTTGTTGATGAGTTGTCTGATAACTGCGTCGTTAATCCCTGGGAGGATCATTTTGCTTCTAGCCTCTGAGAAGTCCCTAGTCATCCCTTGTCGTGTCATGACTGATAATCGAGTCATCGAGTAACTGAGTCGGAGTGGATCGCCTTCCCATATCATCTTGACGTCTGGGTCGAAGAATGAGATCGCTGGTTGAAAATTGAAATTGTAACCGAAAGATCGAACTTCTCGCTGTGGTCGCCAATTTTTTATAGGTGAAAATGGTTTCTGCTGATTTCGGTAATTGCGGGTGTGCAGGTGAGAAAAAATTTAAACCCTAAACAATGTACATCAACGGAGTACTTTAGATTCGATAGATCAATTTGTACAAGTCCGGCCTAAACCAAGAAATGGTCGTTCCAGACTTGCTTCGGTCACAAAGTGGAGGAGAATGGGTTGGTTTTGGGGAGGGAAGCAAGGAAAGTGGTGAGACTAGAATAGTTGATTCTGGAAGAGTAGTTGGGTTAATACGACTTGTTATCAGAAAAGTGAGAGGGCTAACAAGGTGAGCTAGCAAGTAAGTATTTCTGAGTGTTGTATCTCCTGTATGACCTTGTTGTTCAATGGAAATAGGTAAAACCTATTTATACAAGTCGGAGTAAAAATGTACCCTGGTCTCACTAAGGAGTGGGGAAGTAAATGGGAGGAGGTGGTAACCGTATGCATGGAATTGATGCCCTATAAAGTGGTTAACGCATGCAACTGGTTTTCATGAAACTGCTAACGTTATGGAATTGATGTTCCATAAAGTTGGTAACGCATGTGCTTTATGTCCCATGAACGTTTCACACACAACTTCCCGTATTTACTAACCGCCTCACCCTTGTGACACTTCCTTATGACGTGCGTAGTGTACGCCGTACGCTGTAAACCACCAAACCAATACCCAAACAGGGTCCTCCAGTTTGTGTTGATGACTCGAATGTTTTTGTAAAACATGTAGCATGTTGTTGTGTCTTGGCAAGTCAAGCTCGGGAAACTTGCTAGCCTGGTGACCTTCGACGGTCGAGATTTTTCATCTTGAGAGGATGGGCAACAGTTGATCGTTGCACGCCTTCGTTTTGGTAGCCGCGTAGTGAGGACCAACAGGTGGCGCGGCTAGGTTGGCATGCCGTTGGCATGGCATGTTTTGGCGTGGCCAAACTTAGGTTTTCGGGCCAAAGGTTACCATGTGTCGTCTGGTAACCTTAGATGGCTAGGATTTGCTCCTGGGATTGAAGGGAAACCATTGATTGTTGCACGCCTTCGTTTTGGTAGCCGCGTAGGGAAGGCTAACAGAGTGGTGCATCTAGGTTAGCATGTCGTTGGCATGGCAGGCGTGGCTATCTTTGGCTAGGTGCGATTTTGGCTTGGCATGTGGGGCCAAGGGTTTTCCATGGGCGTATGGCGGTCAGGGCTGGGGAAAGGGAGTTTGTCTTAGCATGGTGTGACTAGCATAGCTAGGGTCAAGGAAGAGGAATTTGGTCAAGATGGGCGTAACTAGGCGCATACTAGGGCCAAGGTTTTGGCTTGGCATGTGGGGCCAGGGGTTTGCCATAGCACATGGAGTGACTAGCTTGGGCTAGGCACGGCTTGCCTGGGCATGTGGCGCCAAGGGTTTACCAGAAGTACGGCAGGGACTAGCTTGGGTTAGGTGCGGTTTTGGATCGGGGCGTGTGGGGCCAAGGGCTTGCGATAGGCGACACACGTTATGGCTGCCCAATGTGTGACAAAGCTAGGGTTTTGGGGAAAATGTCGTTTGGTAAACTCTGGATGGCCAGGATTTTCTCGATCAAGGGAAACCGTTGATTATTGCACGCCTTTTATTTTGATAATCGCGTAGTAAAGGCCGGCAGGTTTTGGCGGCGTCATGGGGCCATGGCGAGGTGATTTTCCATGGCGCAAACAGTGTGGATGGCATGATTTTCCATTGGCACGCATTTTAGCAGGTGCTGCCTAGCATGGTTGGCTGATTTGGCGCTGGTTCATGTGGTTAGCATGATTTGCCATTGGCACATAGGTGTGGCTAGTACGGTTGGCATACTTTGGCGCTGGGCTTGTGGGTCACTGTATGATTTTCCATTGGCATAGAGGTGCGGCTTGATGGTTGGCATGCTTTGGCACTCTTGTGGCTGCATGACTTCCTTGGCACGGCAGGTGGGTAGCCTGGTTGGTATGCTTTGGCGCTGGTCGCTGGTCGGGCATGATTTTTCATAGGCAAAGAGGATGCCAGCTAGCATGGTTGGCATGCTTTGGCGCTATCTGCAGTGGTCGGGTATGATTTTCCATTAGCACAGAGGTGCTGGCTAGCATGGTTGGCATGCTTTGGCGCCATTGCTGTATCGGGTGATTTGACATTACTAGGTGATGATTTGGCATGCTTTGCTACGGCATTGGTGTGGAGTCGGGTAGATGTGCGCATGCATGGTTGGTATGCTTTGGCGCTAGTGGTGGAAATCGTGATGATTTTCCATCGACACACGTGGGAATTAGGGTTTGTCTTTTTGTAACCCTAATTTGAAAAGATACCCCGATAATTATTTAGAGACACATTAAAGGTTTCAATAAATGTGCCTAGTAAATGCTTGTTACTTTAAATGTTGTGACATCACTATCTGCTAGGGTTTAGTGTTTTACGATTTTAACCCTAAGCTAAAAATTACCATCAACACCTCAATAATCAATTTTAGGTTGTCATCCATCTGCTCATGTCTGCATTCTTCACATGGTACATGATTCATATCATTATCTCCATTTTTACAGTGAGAGGAACACGAGTTTTCCTGACAATATTTGTCAAAAGGTCTATTATACTTTTATGCGTTTGAGAACTCTGGAACCCAATTTCACGGTAGGGAACAAGATATGTGTTAAAACCAATTGGTTTTGACACTACTGATGTTGCGTTACACCTTTAGGAATTAAACATAAGGTGTGTTGAAGTCGAAACAACGATTTTTTCCAACTTGGATTTCTCTTTGCACTACTGTGAGGCCTTTTTAAATCACAGAAAATGCACACTTTATGATCCTGAGTTATTAGAGATTTAGATCAACATTATCATCTCGAGATTTCTTTCTTCAATCGAGTGTGAATCCTCTACACTTTAGTTTGAGTGGGAAGATAATACAGATTACTTTCTGAAATCGTCTTTCGCTTGAATTGAAGTAGATGGCATCAGTAGATTTTTCTCGAACATCCTTGAATAAAGAGTTTACTCAAGAGATGTTCAATATCTAAAGAATCCTTTTCAGTTTTTCCTCAATGTAAGATACGAGTTGATCAACTTTCAAGATTTTTATTAGAGCCTATTGATCTTTTACTACACCGTAAAGAACATTTATATGTTTTTCAACTGTTTGAATATATCAACTTGAATTCTAACAAGATTTAGAATTAGTTTACTCTCACTAGTTGTTTCCTCTTGAGTAATGAAGTCAGATTCTTCAGATAACACATGTCAGTGTTAGTCTTTTGATTTGAACTCTAGTGTTCGTCTATAACTAGATTGAGGGATCTTTCTCTTTAAGTAGACTTATTAGAAACAGGTCTTTATTCATGGTGATGCTGTCAGAGATGATTACTCTCGTCCATAAAGTCATATCGCTACAAACACAGACTAATAAGGTCTTTAAACGTGTTTTCTGCTTTGATACCAATTGAAAAACGGGGTCTAACAACCTCAACCCAATATTTGATTAGCAATTTGTATGGACTAACTCTAATATACTTTTAAGAGAATCAACTAGACAATCAGACTCAATCTTAATAAAAAGTATATCAAGGAGTTAATATCTCTATCTCTCGATTTGATCTTTACTCAAGCAAATAGAAATTTAGAGTCTTTATGAAATACAGAGAGATATAAACT